>JARBWK010000002.1:115063975-115542106 GCA_030556195.1 Anolis apletophallus | reverse complement strand
GAGCAACAACACCCTGATGACACAATGGAGCAACAGCACCAGGAGATGGAATCTGAAAGACCATGTTCAACCAGGAAAAAGATCCTCCTACTATTTGTTGTTGTCTGTCTTGTATGTCAGTACTAACGGCAGGGACTGTCTGCTCGTATATGTTCTGTAATCCGCTCTGAGTCCCCTTCGGGGTGAGAAGAGCAGAATATAAATAAAGAGTATTATTATTATTATTCTCCGGTAGGTGTTGGGCACCTCAGCCCCACCACCCCCTCCCGGCTTTGCCCTTCACCTTTGCACATTCTCCACAGGCGGTTATTAGTAGACTTCCAGTATTCCTGGTTTATTTGTGCTACCTTCGACTGACGCATGCCCCGGTCCCCATGTACTGATTTTCCACACCCTTGTAATTATTGTGGAAGCTGACCTTTTTGTTTTTTGGTTTTTGCATTGTGTAGTAATTTCTATGCTAGTTGTGTTTAGATGTATTTATATTAGTTAGGTAGTTTCCCAGTGCTTTGTTTGTTATATACTTAAGGCACCCCTTAAGGGTGTGGGCCATTATGCAAACACTCACCTAGAGGTTAAGTTTAGGGGTGAGATGAATTAGAATGGCCCAGGAGCAGGGAGAGTCCGGTCTCAAAAGGTAAGAGAGATTTCTCCCGACGTTTCCCTTATGGATTCTCAGGTTTAAATCTCCAGGGGACCCAGGTATTATGCCTGAATAGCTGAGGGGTAGGCTTTAGAAGACGTTACCTCAGCTTAGACACACCAAGTTGAACTGACACCTAAAGTTAGTTGAGTTAAAAGTTAATTAGGTAACATTAAATAAAAGTTGCCCAAATTTTAAATCCATATATTTGTGTCTGTCTCGTTATTTCGGCGGGGTGAAAGACAAACGTTGACTTTGCTCTGCTTTTAGCAAAGTCAGAGATTGAAAAAAAAACCTCTGGAGCATACCGGGGCTTTGGGGCAGCCAGGACAGTGAGATAAGGTCCCATTTGGACATATCCCCTATCCAGACTGGACACCAGCACCAGCACCTTTCCCTGTGCTCAACAACACCAGTCTTAGCCAGCTGTAAAACTCCATCCAAGTTCCCTCGCCTCTCCTGCTGTTAGTCTGCCCAGCAAGAAGAAAAGGGTTGATGTTATCTTTTTTTAACTTCCCTTTCTCTGACCTTTATAGTATGTGAGTAACTGATAGAAAATAAATACACAAGTCCAACATATGTTTTTCAAAACCAGAGATGGATTTCTTGCCACTTCTGACTTTTCATTTTAGTTTTGAACACTTTTCATAATTCATTGTGAAACATACACCAGTCAGTCCCTCACATAGTTGTCCGCCTTTGACCTAACTGCTCCATTGACTGAGGATAAGGCTAGCAGTTGAGAGACTTTGATGGGCTGCTGCACATGTCTGGCATTTCAGTTCAAAATTGGAAAAAAGCCAGCCTTACACCAAAGCTTCAAAATTGCTTTGAACTCTGTTTGCAACCCTGGTTAGTCTTGGCCTTGGTGATAGTGATTCAGTCAAGTTTGTAGCTAAGGATGACAGTGTTGCGCTTCCCAAATAGGAATTCTGCCCCTCTGTGAATTTTAACTTCAATCCTCAAATTTCTAGGATTGCAGCAAATTAGGAATTGAGTTCAGCATTTAGAAACAGGATTTAGAGCCAAAGCAGTGGTGCGAGCAAAGTAGCAAAGGGTATATGCAAAGACAGCAAAGAGAAGAGTTCTGGGTCTGAACAATTTTCAAAACTTCACTCTCTGCAATGCTAGACATCTAGGAACTGAAGAATTGGAGGGGGTTGCACAATTATTGTTGGGGGGAAAGGCTTCATCCTGACCCTTCTCATAGTTACACTTGCTTTCAGTGTGCAATGGATTCCATTGTATTGCTAACACAAGGAGGGTAAAATCTGTGGTGCTCAGGAGCTCAAAAATGAATATAAAGCAGCACTGAACTCTTCTAATCATGAAGCAACAGTGCCACCTTGAGATACTTTACTTGAAAGCAAAACAACTAGATTTGCTGCTTCCAGGATCATTTGAAACAAATGACTTTTATAATAGCTGGAGGGCCATTTGACCAATAAAAGGACTCTTTAGGGACAATGTGGATAATGAAAATATAAGTAGATGGGTAGTTTTTCTTGTTTTTTTTCCTGATGCTGGTGGAATTAATTGGGACTGTATAAATAGATAAAAAGTGTGGGAAACTGCTGTTATGAATTGGTGAAAGTCTAGACAGAGATTGACTCTAAACTATACTGGACTATCCCACTATAAATAAAGAGGATTTGACATTAAGAAAACCAGAAAGATTGATTTCAAACAAAATGACAGGCTGCTCAAAATGGAAGGACCATGTTGCACTTAGGGATGTAAGGTTAAGAATATAGCATTCTTCTCATTCGTGACTGGTGCCATTTTATTTGCCTTAAGGCCACACCTTTTACAAGGGAACTTTTGGAAGACTTCCAGTCTTCCATATTGTTGACCTGACATCAGCTACTGGCAGACTTATGTTTGCACTCAGTGAATGTAACATAATGACATCCTGTGTATAGTGCTGGTTACTGCACATTAGAACAGGTATGAGAGACATGGAAAAGGTGCAACCAACATGAATAGGGAACTGGAGCAACTCTAGTACAAAGAGAGGCTGTTCATGGAGAATTATTTTTAGCTTGGAATGAAATGATATATTAGGCAGAGAGAACTTTCCCCTCAAGTGCCATTTGTGGGCTTGTCAGAGGCAACTGGTTGAGCTAAGCTTGGAAAGCCTTTGAGGAAAGGAATCTGTCTGTCTTTTGGGTTATTTTCCCTAAGCAGCAGAATTTTTTTTCACTTCAGGAGCAACTTGAGAAACTGCAAGTTGCTTCTGGTGTGAGACAATTGGCCGTCTGCAAGGACGTTGCCCAGGAGATGTTTTCCCATCCTGTGGGAGGCTTCTCTCATGTCCCTGCATGGGAAGCTGGAACTTACAGATGGGAGCCCATCATGGGGGTACGCTAATTGACGTCATCAGCTTGGATCCTTAAAACTACAAGCCCCCCCCCCTTTTTTTCCCCTTTCGATACGGAGTACTAATTGCTTAAATATATCCCATTTGGAAATATTTTGTTATATTTTGGGCTTTTTACCAACGGACAAACTCCGATAACAACTGGATTGGATCCCTCCCACACAAACGGGAGCATGACTCCTTTTACAGCCAATTTGTGGCTTTTGGGACCGTCCGGCTTGCCAGCATTCCATTACGGAAGGGTATTTGTTGACGTTCCTCTACATCTTTGTATTTATCCATCTTTGTATTATTTGAGACTTGGGGACTTTGGGGAATGCTATATATGGACTTCCATCTATTATATAATGCATGGTACATATCGTGGACTGTTATGAATTTTTGTCTACCTCTATATAGTGTGTTCTTTTCTGGGATATTTATCCTTAATCATTTTCCCTATATGATTGAGATATTGCTATATTCATACAAACCTTTTGCATATTTGAGTAACGGATGTGTTATTGAATTTGTGTACTGGGATATATATATCCTTTATAGATTTTCCTGTGTTTCCCACCATTGTGTAGTTAGCTCATCATGCTGCCCAGATTCAAACCGCCAACCTTTCCATCAGCAGTCCTGCTTGCACAAAAGCTTAACCCATTGTGCCACCAGGGGTTCCAGGCAGCAGATTATTGCCATCACCATATTCCTGCTGTTACTTAAAATAACATATTCAATTAAATGTAGGTAAGGTTTATATAACGGCACTCTTCTGTTCCCCACTGAAGTGGCAGTCTCTTCTTTAATACAAAACCTACTCTTCCTCCATCCTTCTTTCATTTAACCATAAAGGACCAGCACATGTACGCCCTCCTCAAAAGATGCCAAGCACTCGGGCAAATCTCCCGAAAGTGCTATTGATACTCTAGAGATATATAACTAGGTCCTATAATGTAATTTCCAGAATTATCCTAAGTGCTATGTATGCTCAAAAAAACCTTTCCAATGCCTTAATGCTATTATTAGTGATGGTACCTTATCATATTAGCAATGACAGAATAGCACCTCCCCAGAGTACCTCTTCTGTAAGAAAGCAATTGATTTTTGTTTTCAAACAGTTATCTCTGTGCACCAGTTATCTCTGAAAATGTGTAGAAGGCACATTTGAAATAAAATTACTTTCTTTTTTAATAGATGATTTGGCAGCATAATCCTATACCTCTTTAAACCTTGTGCTAGGATGGCTCAAATCCTGAAGTTCCACTGCTTCATCATATGTTTTGATTTTTTAAAAACTATTTCAAAATTATATCTAACGTTACTTCAAAAATAATTCTTCAAATCAAATAATGTATGCTTTGGGAACAATTTTGGGGAAAAGAGGGGAACAATCCCCCAGCATTTCAGTGTTCATATGCAGGCAGAGAAGTGGAACGACTCCATAGCACAGATGGGGGAAAGGCACAACTTGCATATATTCCTATCAGTTGCAGAAACAAGTTTATTATAAAGAGGAGACATATCAGTTTGCAATGAAGTCCCAAGTTTTAGGTGTCTAGGACTCCTTCCACACAGCTGTATAAAATTCACATTGAAATGGATTATGTGGTAGTATGGACTCAGATAATCCAATTCAAAGCAGATATTGTGAATATTCTGGGTTATATGGCTGTGTGGAAGAGCCCTAGGTTTCACATTCTTGGAAATATGCTGAAGACAGTTACAGGAAAGCAGCTCTCCCCCTCCCCAGTATTATTATTATAACTGTTATCAATCTGAAGTTAAACATTATTCTATTAAATAATAAAATATGTATTTTTAACACCAGAGACGAATAATGTACTTTTTCCAGCCTTTTTCCCCAAACCCCAATCTTTCCACATTTTGTTTCTCGCCCCTGCAGGTATATGATCAGCCTATTAAAGTTAGTGCCACTTGTGCATATGCATTAAAAAAGAGAACAATTCTCTTAATGAATGTATGCATCCTTGATAGGATTTAATTGGTGCCTAGCAGGAGATCTAAACTTGCCAAAGAGGTAGAAAGTTCAAGGGAGAAGGAAAGCAAGAAAGAGTCATTACAAATTTAACCAGCTGTGTTAAAGCCTCAAAGCTTAGAAATTAAAAGCTTTTTAAAAGGCTTCCATCAGACTCACCGAGTCATCAAAATTTAAAGGCAGAATGACTCAAAACACGGATGCGAAGTCTTTAGCAGGAATATGGGAGGAAGGAAGACAAGGAGGCAGGAGAGCCCCGAAGATGCTGGCTGTGTTGGATGTGACTGATGATATTCTTGGGGGGCTATAAATCGTTTGCTTAATCTGCAGAGTGTGGCAGCGTAACAGTGTGCTGTCAATGGAACATTAATGAAATGTAGCTTCATGGATGGGAATTGTTTGGTGCTATGATAGAGCTCCCCATCCACAGTTCAGAAAATGGTATGAATAAGATTGGCTGTCACCAGGCTGGGAGGAAACTGTAATCCTGACCCAGCTTTGCACATAATGGCCTCATTCAAAACAGTGGGAATTAAGTGACTACTAACAACCTCATCAACAAGCCTCTGGTGTCATTCCATTTCATACTCTCTCTCTCTCTCTCTCTCTCTCTCTCTCTCTCTCTCTTTCTCTCGGCATTACTTTGCGAACGAAGATTCTTAGGAAGGACTCATCCCACCCTTTTTACAAGCATCTTGATGACTAAAAAGGCCAATCTGAGATAGGCAGATTCAGTTGCAGAAAGCACAGCAGAAAGTCTCCTTTGGTGTTGTTGTTTCCAAGTTGCGGTTCTTTCTGCATTGTCATTTCTCTTCGAGACCCATTTGGCATGTTTTCTCGAAAGAGGCCGCAGCATTGTGGATAGTGCGTCTCCATGCCTCCCGATGTGAGGCCAGGGTGGACCATTGTTGGTGATCAATCTGGCCAAGCCTGAGATGTTGTTTCAGGGAGTCCTTATATCTCTTTTTGGGGCGCCTCTCTTGCGCTGACCCGTGGCGAGTTCACCATAGAGTAGTATCTTTGGGAGGCGGTGGTCCTCCATCCTAGAGCTGTGCCCTGCCCAGCGCAGCTGTGTTCTCAATAGCATGGCCTCAATGCTGGTGATCTCTGCTTGCTCAAGGACAGCAACATTAATCACATAGTCGGTCCAGTGTATATTTAGGATTGTGTGAAGACAGCACTGATGAAAGCGTTCGAGGAGTCATAGGTGTTGGCGATAAGTGACCCATGTTTCAGACCCATATAGAATAGACAGTATGATAGCTCTGTACACACTTCATACAGGAACATGGGGAACCCAACGCCCCATGCCCTGCATTGTCTGGCTCCGGCCAAGGGCAATAAGATGGGGAAAGTGTGAGTGCATGTGGTGCGTGTGGCTTCCCCCCATGCATGTAATGGAAACACAAGAGCCTTCCTGTGTTTCTATGGTGGTGGCATGCACTGGCTCCACCCTCCTTCATCTAAGGAGCCACACTAGTGTTATGTGATGGGAGCCAGATGGTTCAGACGGTGACCGGAGATAAATTGGCGCAGGCCACCAAATTTAGCCCTGTGTGAAGAGGTCATATGTGGGGATTAGGAATTATCCCTCAGGTCCCCGTCTCAAAAGGTGAACAGAATGTCAGCATTTAATGAAAAATGAGTCCAAAGGTTAACTGCATATACAGAGATCCAGATGTAACTATCGGGGGGGGGGAGCACTGAGCTCACTTTCCAAACACAACAGAATAAAACGCAAACTGGTCAGGGAAAACCCAAATCTCAAGAATGCTCACGGTTTTTCTGCATCATTGGTAAGCAACTTTGGAGGTTCCAGGTGACCATTTTCTGCATCAGATACACATACAGGGGGCACTCTAGGCCTGAAAAGCTTTAAAAAAAGAATAAAGTGGAAATGATTTTGAATTTGTTAACTTTGGGAAAAGGCAGAGTTGGAAGCCCTCTGGTTTCAAAACTCTGAAAATTGCAACTTCCCAAATGCCATTTACCATGAATGAACACTTTTTTTAATTTAAAGATTTTCAGAGATGGGAAAAAACAGGTTAGGAAGGGAAAGGGCCATGAGGGACCAAAAAAACATCTTGGGTGCATTGTCTCCAACTATCCCAATTTGGTAATGATAGTCACAATTCATTGGCTGTCACAACACTTTTTGGTCTGCTTTTGCTTTTGCCTTTCCTCCCTTTGTTCTCCACTTACTTCAATGGCTGCAAATAGTTGTCAGCACTCAACTCAACAGAGAGCGTTCTCTGTAAGACTCAGACAAAACATTTTTGACATCAAAATATTATTTGGCCACATGTGTCATGGATTTAATCTGTGAAAGGTTGGTGTGTATGGGAGTTGCATGCAGCTCAATCGTGCACTATACTACATTCAAAATGCATTTTGAAAGTAATAATCAGAAATCAAGTTTATTCCATACCATCAGGGGTTTTATGCAACATTGTTTAGCTTGGGCTGTGACGTTGTAAGAAAGCTATAGAGAAATTAGAATGAATTCAGAGGATATTTCACATGCACATTACACAAGGTAAGATAGAGATTTTCACATCTACAACACAGAAGAAATGTGACATCCACAAATCGTTTTAAAAAATAGAAGTTGGAAGTTTAGAAATATTGTTGTATTAAAAATCCTCAACATCATTGAGAAGACTGTGACCAGGGACCTCATCACATGTAGGTCTGAATCCATAGGGCAGCGAGGGGGGGCGTTGCCCTGCACCCCACTTCACCCACTGCACCCCTTACTTCATCCCACAGGGGGAAGCATTACCACCCAGCTTCCCTCCATTCTTCTCTATGGAGCACGGGAAGCATTCTATGTTTCCAGGGAAGCTCTGCCAGAAGTTTCCTTACATCATGTGATGGCATTTGACAGCATGCCAAGATGCAAATCCCTCTTCATGTGATGAAATGGTAAGTGACTTGCGTGCCTGAACAGCTGGCTATCCAGGTGCCAACAGTTGATGATGAACTCTAAGATCAAGCCCTGTATTCTGTACTTACAGCTCCTTGTCTTGAAAGCCGGATTTGGGCTTACATGCCTTTCAAATATATGGTACCTTTAAGGAAAGGACTATCTTATATGGTCACCCTAAGGCTGAAAAAACAAGACATATGTGGGAAAGTTGAAGGGTGTGTAGCCTGGAGAAGAAAAGGCCAGGGGGAAGAGAGTTTGAAAGTTCAGTGCAGGAATAAACTGCCCAAGTCTCCCTAAAGTATATCTCCAGAAAAAAAATAATGTCCACCACCTTCCAAGGTAGCTCTTACTCTTAGGACCTCATCACATTAGCCTTAGGCTCCACCCTGGACAGAGCCAGGATGGAGCCCGACAAGGCCCATCTCATGTTGAAGGGCTACTTCTGGCAGGACTTTGTCCTGGCTCCATCCTAGAAGTGTCCTAGAATAGAGCCCAGAGAACACAGGAGCTTCCCATGTTCTCATTAGTTAGAATTGAGGCCAGCATGGGGAAGAAGTGGCGGTGCAGAGTGCAGGGCAATGGTTTCCTCCATGCCCCCATGGATTCACCACACTGCCCCCACTGTCACCCAGCTTGAGGACCTCAATATGATGAGATCCTTAGTGAGTCATGTTGCATACAAAATAAGCATGCCTTTTAGAAGAGGGCAATGTTTGGGGGATTAAATCTAAAGGGTTTAAAATGAAGAATGAAACATTTCACTTCAAACATTATTAAGAATATCTTAAATGTAAGACAGCTTCAACAATGCAACAATTCCTGGGTTTTCAAGCACAGATTCTTCAACCCTTTGTTAGAGACCTGTTTCTTGCATTAAACAGAGCATGGTTTACAAGACCAGCTCTAGGGTTCCATGCAGTTAAACTGCATTATATGTGTACACTGGCTGTAGACCCATATAATGGCTGTGTCGATTTGGCCTAAGATAACTAATTTAAAGATCAGTCTCAAACCTAGAATGAATTGTTACCCCATTGACATGGAAGCAACCAGCTGCCACTGTACAGGCCTGACCGACACATGCAAGAGAACAGACAAGAAATCCAGCCTCAACTGTAGTCGACCACAATCTTTTGATCCACTGCCTGGCCATGGCTGGAGTGAGGGGGACAGCCCTTAAATGGCTGACCTCCTTCCTCCACCAGCGATCTCAGCGTGTGAGGAGGGGCGGGGTGGTCTCTGAGGGCTCCCCATTAGTTTGTGGAGTTCCGCAGGGGGCCATTCTCTCCCCTCTGTTATTTAACATCTACATGCAGCCGCTTGCACAGCTGGTGCGGAGTTATGGGCTTGAGTGCCACCGGTATGCTGATGACACTCAGCTCATTCTGAGGATGGAGGGCAGGCCCGGATCCGTCCCCGATAATTTCCAACGTTGCCTCGAAGCCGTTACTGGATGGCTGCGAGCCAGTAGGTTGAGGGTGAATCCGGCGAAGACGGAGATCTTGTGGCTAGGCCACCCGGGTGGTGGGGATGTCCAGCTTCCGACCCTGGACAGTGCGGCGTTATGCCCATCACCATCCGTAAAGAGCCTGGGGGTCCATTTGGACTCCCAGCTGACCATGGAGACCCAGGTCTCTGCGGTCAGCAAGATTGCCTTTTTCCACCTGAGACAGGCAAGGAGGCTGGCCCCCTACCTCTCCCGGAATGACCTAGCCACGGTGATCCAAGCCACGGTCATCTCGAGACTATATTACTGTAACGCACTATACGTTGGCCTTCCTCTGTCGGTGACCCGGAGGCTCAAGCTGGTGCAGAACACTGCCGCCCGGCTCCTGTCTGGCACCCCAGCAGGTTGCCACATAACACCTACCTTGCAGGATCTGCAATGGCTTCCAATTGAGCACCGGATCACCTTCAAAGTGTTGGTTCTTACCTTTAAGGCCTTGCACGGCCTGGGGCCAGCGTATCTGAGGGACCGTCTCGCCCCATATTGCCCTATGAGATCCCTTCGCTCGGAGGACACCAACCTCCTGGTAGTCCCCTCCGCAAAAACGGCCAAACTGACAGCCACCCGCCGAAGGGCATTCTCGGTGATTGCACCGACTCTTTGGAATGCCCTCCCGGCGGACACGAGCGCCATCCACGACCTGCTCCCCTTCAGGCGGGCGTGCAAGACCCACCTTTTCCATCTTGCCTTCCTGGTTTAGGCCTTCTGAGTCGCACCCCCCCCCCTGCGGAATTGAGCCTGATCCAGGTCGTTTTAAGTGTTGCACATTGCTATTTTAATGTCGTTCTAATGTTATTTTACCCTGTTTTATCTTGTATTGTTGTTTTTACTCTGTATTCTTTTGGTCTGTGAGCCGCCCCGAGGCCACCGGGAGTGGCGGCATCGAAGCCGAATGAAATAAATAAATAAATAAATAACCAAGGCAAATTTTGTCTTTTATCTCCTTGAAGCAATGGAAGGTAGTATGTTCACTTTTACCATACTATTATTTATAGCAATAGAAGTGCGCTATAAATGTAGGGGTGGAAAGAAACTGTTCAGTTGAGGGAAGATGCTCTTCAAATGGCTGCTCAAGAGAGAATGAAATGTTTTTCCATCACTAATTGCCTCATAAATTGGTTTTATTCTTGCGGCTGAGGCTAACCTCTCCATTTAAAGTTCATAAAATGACTGGGTTGTGCTTGGTATTTTGGACTTGGAAGCCATGAAAAGAAGGAATTATTAGAAAAGCAGAGGCTAAGTCAGGTGAGCTCTCACAAGCTGCTATAAGGTAAACTACAACTAAGGTTGTGCTAATGTTTGTTCAAATTGTTGCTTCTAAAAATTACAATATAATGCTGAGATCTAAACACAGAAATTCAAACCTTTACCTGAGCCAACTGTCATTAGGCAGTCTTCGCCAGCTCATCATTCTCTAAAACAAATAGGTAAATGAAATAAATAAATTTGTCAAATCTGTGCTGTAAAAGCAGACGTTATTCGCAAGAGCTGCAATTTCTTCAAAGTATCCTGGAGAAAACCTTGGTTTCTCAGAAGGTTATCAGGTTAGATTAAAATACATTCTTGAAGATGGTAAGCCCATCTATACTAGCCTTTTCCTGCAATTCCTAGCTATGCGTAATAGAGACAACAGAATGGCAACTTAATACAATGCATGATTTAAGAGAGCTGCAATACTGAAGGTGCTCAACCCAGTATGTTTCCATTATTAACTATAATGTGACTGTAGCAGAATATTAATATTTTTCACAATATCAGTGTGAAAAAAGTCTCAGGGAAAATAATGCCTATTATTTCATATTCAGGATCCAACTCTTGAAGCATATTTTAAAAAGGAAAAATAAAGAAACCTACAATTCCGCAACAACAATTTACTGGCTAAGACATTGTCTACCACTTCTCTGTTCCTGGTTCTCTCTCTCGAGCAAACAGAGAATAGATTATTTCCTGAGAAACTACATTTTTTGGAAATTGTCACACTTGCTTAACAATGCTACTTGCTTTTACATTAGGATTTGGGCATTTTATGTATCTAATTAGTTTACCTATTTGATTTATAGGGCCACAAGTGATGTAATTATTGAAATGAAGCAAAACTAGGAAATAGCACATGTCCTTGGGCCTATGAAATTTGACTTGCATTGCATTCAGTACATGCATTGAAGATCCTCTAAATTCCTGAGTAGTCTCATCAAGTCTACGTATGGGAAGCAAACTGTAACCACTCTTAGTTTAAAAGAGGGAGGAAAGAGCTTTAATGTCTTGCCTATGGACTTTAAGGGTGCAATCATACACTCCAATTGAATCCCAATTAATTCCATTCTGGTGGCTGGCTGGGCTTAATTAAATAAAAATGTGAAACAAGTTTAAGTAAGGGCAATTAGATGGAAATGCAGTGTGCCTGGATATGAATGCTGATTAACCTAATATCAGGCAGAAATGCAGCTTTATGAGAGCTAAATGGTTTGTTTAATGGATAGGATGGCTTATAGTGTGTAATATATAAAGTCCTTAACAATAAACATTTAATTAGCAACTCCTCTTCTGTTTTTCTTCAATGTGCAAAGCAAAGTGGTTAATAAAAGAAAAGTCACAGGATTGGTGTAATTTATGTCTTGGTGAGATCTAATCTCCAGACTGCAATGGTGGCAATAGACAGAAAATGTGTTTTTCTGAGATTCTGAAAGGCTTGAAAAAGTTTTATCATATAAGCCATATTTTCCAAATGGTGTATTCTATTTTTTCCTCACAATTGGGTAGATGGGGTGCATCTACACTATTGAATTAATACATTTTGAAACCACTTTAACTGCTATGGATCAATGCTATGGAATCCCCAGAGCTGTAATATAATAAGACATTTAGACTTCTCTGCCAGTATAGATGCAGCCAAAGAAGCTTTCTCCACCTTCAACATTCAAAGTTCAACAGGACATTTAAGGGGATGTGCATTCCCTATCATTGGTCCCTTCTGCCTTTCATAGCAGGATTAATTCAAGAGATATACCTCAACAATCTGACTTGAAAATTCACCTCTGCAGGTGTCTACCATATACCATGCAGCTGTGGCCAAGTCTACATTGGGAACACCAAATGCAACATTGCCCAAACACAAATCAAGGAACGTGAAAGGCACTGCAGGCTACTTCAACCAGAGTAGTCAGCCATAGCAGAGCACCTGATGAACCAACCTAGACATAGCATATTATTTCAGAACACAGAAATGCTGGACCACTCTAACAACTACCATGTCAGGCGACACAGAGAAGACATTGAAAACCACAAGCATGTGGACAACTTCAACAGAAAGGAGGAAACCATGAAAATGAACAGAATCTGTCTGCCAGTATTAAAACAACCCTAAAATTGAGACAGTATAGAAAGAGCAACACTCAAAGATCAGGGGAACTCCAGACAAGAAACTATCAAATAACAAAACATGGAGGCTGCAGTTTCCAAACAGCTAAAGAAAGCAGGGGGATAAGGATACATGCAATCCAAGTTTGCTATCCACCCAATGAAGTATATATGCTCACCTGTGCTCCCTGAGAGACTGGTCAGCACCTGCCACTGACACACTCCAAGTGATGAAAAGAGCACCTTATGATATATTGAATGGGTCTTGAAAAGCGGACTCACGAAACGGGGTGGCCATGGACAAGTCTCCCTTCGACCCTCGTCTGTGAACCATTTGGGTGCTTCGTATCGCACAAACCTCTAGGATTATTGTGAGCCTTTGGATTAATTGGACCTTGATGGCCTGGACCTTGGTTATGATTTACTAAGAACTTTGGTTATGATTCAATAAGAACTGAACTTTGGGACTTTGGAAATGCGAACCTATAATGGACTATTTTCCCTGATATTTTCAATATTGTCAAAACTTATGTTATTGTGAAAAACGTATTGCCTTTTGTAGTATATACAAGTTATTATTTCAGAGAGTTTGTGTAACTCATTGTTATTGTGCATATATACTTCATTGGGTGGTTAGCAAACTAAGAAACAATCAAGGCCAGCTAATCGCCTCCCAACAAAGGACTCCCCCAAGCAGGAAGCAGCCAAGCCTTGAAGCTGCAAGGCTTTTCAATGCTAATCAAGGTGGCCAATGGAAACATTCACACCTACCTTAAACAGGCAAGAATTTTTTCTCCCACCCTGGACATTCCATGGGTATATAAACCCCACTTACCTTGTTTCCAACAAATCTCACAACCTCTGAGGATGCCTGCCATAGATGTTGGCAAAACATGCAAAAAAGGAGGGGGGTTCACCAACAACAATGAGAGCAATGAGGAGCAAATGACTTGAAATAAACAGTGCTGTTGTATTAAACAAATAAATTGCAATATGCAGATATACAACTAGCAAGTCACGGTACAGTGTAAATACAAGTGATCATACATATATGCGGGAAAACGGTTCCCCAAAGCGTACTCACGCTTTTAAGAGCCCAAACAGGGTATTTACACTGTACCGTGACTTGCTAGTTGTATATCTGCATATTGCAATTTATTTGTTTAATACAACAGCACTGTTTATTTCAAGTCATTTGCTCCTCATTGCTCTCATAGATGTGGGCAAAACGTCAGGAGAGAATGCTTCTAGAACATGGACATACAGCCCAGAAAAATCGCAGTAACCCAGTGATTCTGGCCATGAAAGCATTTGACAACACATTGAAAATTTAATTTTGTTGACCTTCACAAAACAAATTGTACTCAACGTAAGAGAGATAGGCGAAGAAAAACATGTGCTATGTAGAAGACATCTTCTGCAACATTGTTAACTTTTCTTAATTCTAAAGAATGTTCCATGACTTTAAAAAAGGATAAACCCAGTATTCAGAGCAATAAGGACATTTTGCTGCCAGAGGCAGAAGAGCAGATGGCATCCTTGCCTCCTCCCAAATATAAACACGCACTATCCAAAGAGAGGAATGCTCACAAGCATTTCTCTCCATGACAGTAAAAGACAACCATAATGAATGAAATAACTAACAATCTTCTGCTATTTTGACCTTCCCCCCACCCAATATCATGTCATGTAGGTGCTTCATGGGGGCTAGCCCTAATTCTATTGTAAATCCTTCTCAGGCTAACTTCTCTTTAGCAAGTCCAGAAAATGATTTTAGCATACCACCATCTTCTCCAATTCACTAGATTTTATGGGAGCTCTCCACAATGACATCCTCCCCTGATTTTCCACCTCTTCTTCCACATTTTTGCCTTACTGCAGAAAATACATTCAGGAGGAAAAAAATATTGGCCAGAATCCTGCTAGAGACTTGCATCTTTATAAATGAACATGTGTCTGTGGGAATTAAAATTGGGCAGTTCCATAATATCCACATTCAAGAAAGGGCTACCGTTGCATTATTATTTGGGGGGGGGGGGTGAACTGACTAATCTGCCCTGAGATTGATGTATAACTAGATGACAAATCGGACAAAAGAATCAGGACATCAACTACAAAGTTTGCAACAGTAAAGCACAATGGCATTCATAACATTCTTACTAGTGTCCGATCAGGATCTTTGTAATTCATTTAAAAAAATCTTAGTGTGCCTGCAATGCTTTTGATACAAAATAAAAATAAAGTGTGTCTGCTACCTAGCTAAGTGTACATAAAGTTATATAAGGACCTTATATAACTTTATGTAACTTTGTGTTACATAAAGTAACTTTACAACTTTATGTATAGATAGATGCTTTTGTAACTTTGTGTATAGATGCCTCCAATTCCCTACTTAGTACCTTCTAATCGTCCCCATCTAGAAATCTTTATCTTTCTTTGGTTGTTTCAGCTTCTCAGGCTTGAATTCTTGGGTTCGATACATCAACTTGTAAAAGCAGTCACTATACAGTACTTTTGTTGTATGCATGGGTGTTATGTTCTGGCAGTTGTTGCCAATGTAGAATTGGTTAGACTTTCAGATGCCCCCAAATTATTTATTGTTAACCTGGATAAGGATCACAAATTGTTCTCCTTCCACATTTTTCAATACCAGGAGTAAGTTGTGGTTCTTGACCAGTCTGACAACAAGAAATTTAACACAGTTTTTAAAAGTAATTCAAAAACTTTTTTTTTAATTTTTCTAACTGTATGCTTCTGTTTGACTCCAAAGAAATGGCTTACATGTTACTTCCAAACACATTAAAAGTTTCCTTGTAATTTATATTGGAGCACAATTAAAGGGCATGGGTACACAATAGCATCCATCTCTTTTGCATTGTTTCGATTCTAAAGGATGGGAAAAATGCAAGCAATGGAAACGAACATATTAATTTTACCACACATTCACACCCAGAAGTGTCTATTTATTATATATGCATAAATGCTTTGTATAGCTACTTGTAAAAAAATAATTACAGCTTTTGTGCTGCCAGATTTCTATGGTATTGTGTTCATTCATTATGTGAGTCATTTTGTGAAAGAAATTCATTTTTAGACATCAGTGTTTTTCAACAGACGTTCACTGCACAACCTGCATCCCTGTTTGTTTAGATTAGGGCCCTTTCAAACTATGGAATTACAGAGCTATGGTTCCACTTTAACCACCATAGTTCCATTCTGTGGGATTCTGGGATTTGTAGTTTGGTCAGAAGACAAGTTAAGCTCTCGGTCTAAGATTCTAAAGGCCCCTCTCTAAACTGCAAATCCCAGGATTTATCAGGATGGAATGAAGGCCTTTAGAGCAGAATCATAGTGCTAATATTGGGAGGCTGCCGCTTTCCCTCCTCTTGTCCCTCTTGCTCCGCTTGTGCTGCCTCTGCAGGAGCTGCTGCACTTCAGCCAGGTCTCCTCCAGCAGTGGCCCAGTGCACCCTGGCTAGCTCTTTGCTCTAGACTTTTTGCCCCTGCTGGCCCCAGGGGCAGCAGCTCCAGTGACTCCCTCTGTTTCCTCCCCAGACCCAGCATCTTCTTCCTGCTCCTTTTCTTTCTCCCAGAGCCTCAGGAGGTAAAGCGGCAGAGGAAAGAAGGCAAGGAGGGAGGAAAGGAATGCAAGGAGGAGGAAGGTTGCACAGGCAAAAATGTCCCTCTTGCCAGGGGAGGGTGGCATGGGTGCCCGAGGGAGGGAGGGGAAAGAGGAAAGGAAAGAGAAAGGGAAGTGAGAGGGGAGAGGGAGCATCCCTACTTCACGGTATTTCACTTATTGTGGGTAGTCCTGGAATGGCACACACGCAATAAGCGAGGGAACACTGTACTTATAATGTTACCATTTATTACAGATGAAAGCCAGTTTGCTCACTAATGGGATGGATGTGCTTGTTTATTTTTACATACAAAAGGAAATCTTGACTGAATATTTGATACTGCAGGACATAAGAATCTTCATCATTTTTTATGTGGCCTCAAGTGGTAGAATATACTCTGTTGGTGCTCCACTTTTCTCCTGAATTGGAGGACCACAATTGGGCTTTTGGGGGGTCCATACTTTCAATGTAAAAGGTCCCAAGGCAAATTTTGACTGATTTATGAGTCGCTGAGGATTGCGGAAGAACAACAAGGGATGCTGGAAAACGCTGAGAGAGATGAGGAGTATGCCAGCTCCCCCTGGTGGCCAGAAGTTTGTCAGAAGTTTGCCTCTGTTTGTCTATGTTCATCTATATATGTTTAAATATGTCTATATATGTTGTCTATATATGTTGAACTGCAGGGATTGTCTGCAAGTATGTGTACTGTAATCCGCTCTGAGTCCCCTTCGGGGTGAGAAGAGCGGAATATAAATAAAATAAATAAAATATAAATAAATAAAGATAGTCCCAGGTGGAGTTAACCCTTTATTCATCTTGTTTCAGTAAACTCATTTAGATTTTTTTTCACCTTGCCTAAAGTGCCTCTGTCAGCCAAGGGTCTTAATCTTAACAGAAGCTATCAGATAGTCCCCGAATAAAGCCAGACACTATAGTTTCCCCAAAGGCTTGGGCATGCCATCAAAACTCAGATTCTATGTCTGGATCTATACTGTCCTATATCCCAGGATATGATGCCTGATAATCTACTTGGAACTGGGTTATATCAGTCTCAACTGCTATATAATCTGGGACAAACAGATAATCTGAGATCAGATGCTGGAATATAGGGCAGTGTTGAAATAAAGCAATTCAGAACTTGTTTTTCAAGTAGACATACACTGAATTTCAATAAGATCTTTGTACTCTGGCATAAACTTTTTAAAAAGTATTTTAACAGATTTTAAAAATACTTTTGCTAAACCCTAGGGTTCTGCAGAACACAGTTTGGGAACCGCTGGTCTGTAGAAGCATTTTTAATATGTAATTAATTGTCATCTCTGTATCTGCTTGTTTCATTCTTTGGGGGGGTTGAAGAAATTGCTTGATCTCTTTCAAAAAAATTATTACATTGTTTACAAAAGCAGTAAAGAATTATCAATCTTTTTGAGAGTCATCATGGAATACTTGTTTGAGTGTGGGACTCAGCCATAGAAATCCACTGGGTGACCTTCACTAGTCAAACTCCCTCAGCAAACTCATCTTAATATTTGCCAGGCAAATCTTCTGATAGGGTCATTTTAAGTCAGAGTTGACTTAGAGACACACAACACCAGCAATAGAGCCATAGTGCAAAAGTACCATTTCACTTCTGCCCTATAAGGCCTTTAACACTAAAAAGAGGGTAGAATTAGAAACTTGAACATAATTGTTTCAATATAGCTCAGAATTTAAAAGAAACCCACTCCAAGATGGGTGCTTTGGTGCTTTGAATGCAATTTTCCTGCTTCTTAACAGGGGGTTGGATTGGATGACCCACAGGATCTCTTCCAACTCAATGATTCTATGGAGAAAGGAATGAAGTATAGCAGCTAATGCTTGGCATTTCCAGAAAATAATTGGGGGCAATGGAATAGCCCCCTAATACATTTTTTTCTCCAATAAAGAGAATGTTATGATACTGTACATCAAGGGCATATATGTGCCAAAAGAATTTTTTGTGTAAACTTCCGATTTTCTTCCTTGGGGAGAAAATGGGAAAACAAAAAGAGGCAGCTATCAATGCCAACAGGATACCAGCGTGAAAATCCCCATGAACTTTGAAAAGGGACAACAAGTCAGAATCCCTCTGACTATTGGCTCAACTACTACCAGTGGCAGCTGGTGGGCTTCTGTGCCAATGGAGCAGAGAACAGCGTGAACTTTAAAGGAACTCTCCAAGGTGCTGACCCCTTTCCCCTAAGATAAATTCTTTGGACAGCTTCTTTAAAGTTCAGAGTATAACCCGAAACAGGTTCACCGCTCTGCTGACTTAGAAGACACCAGTTGCCATTGGCTTCTATTCCCTCCTATTGTAAATGGAGAGAAAAGTAGTATGGGAGCATCTGTGAAGTTAACACCCCATCTTACTTTACTGGCCTGCAAGCCTGCTTCTTCCATGACCTAGGAAAGATGAATAGTCCCTTGTGAGCAAAAACAGCCCAAGGAGCAGAGCCTGATTTTTAACTGTCACAGCAGTAGGCTAATGAATCCTGGGTGCTTGCTAAGTTTCAGCTCCTGCCTGATTTATTTATAGCCTTTGCAAATTGAACAGACAGTACGAGGCCCAGGACAGACTGATTGCCAATCACATTTGGGACTTTGTTCTGGCTGCTAATGAAGAAGAAAAGGGACGTCATGCCTAGAAGCTGCGATCCATTTGGCTTCGGGCTCAAGTCAACCCAAGACAAAGCTCAGCTGCCAGCCCTGCATCTGCGGCATCATTAATTTAAGAATCCCACCAGGTGCCCTGCTGTGGTTGCTGCCAAGGACACTCTGCTCAGGGAAGGCATCAGCGTCATAACCACAGAGGTGCATGGGGTTATTTATTGACTGAGCAGACATTAACTGTTTTGTCACTTTACTTGCACAAAGTGCCCATTACATTTGGATATTCATGCAACGATGTGGAATTGAGGCCCCTGTTCAGAGTGTACTAGGACAAAGCAGCTTAAAGTGCATAGGACAACAGCCTGCAGTGGTTCCCTTCCGAAGATGCCAAACTCCTACAATAGTCATGACCACTGACCAAGTCAGCTGGAAAACAACTTTTCCAAGCTCTGACAATGATCATAAAGGACACTCCACCCTGAACATTTGATGAACATGAAAAAGCAATAAATAGATTTAATTCTTAACATAGAATTAGAGCATTTTAGTGTCACACAACTCATTGAGGTCACTCTAGGGATGCCACTGGTTACAATGACTGGTTACAATGCTTCATGGCAGATTCACTTGCTGATGAAAAGGTTCTGGAGGCATTATGTTTCTTGCATCCTGATTGGCATTTAACAGACTTCCTTCATGTGATGCAGCTGCTGATTGTTAAGATGGGCTTGCAGGTTTAGGCTGGGGGATATTACTGAGTTATATCAAACAATGGGTTAAACCCTTATGCTGGCAGGATTGCTGACTAACAGGTCAGCAGTTCAAATCCGGGGAGAGTGGGTTAAGCTCCCTCTATCCGTTCCAGTTCCCCATGCAAGGACATGAGAGAAGACTCCTGCAAGGATGGTAAAACATCAAACATCCAGGCTTCCCCTGAGCAATGTCCCTGCAGACAGCCAATCCTCTCACACCAAAAGCAACTTGCAGTTTCTCAAGTTGCTTCCGACACTGAAAAAAACCCTATGTAGAATATGAGTGGGTATTTGAACTGAGATCTAAAACACGGTAAATGCAGGTATTCCTAGAATCAATGTAAGTCATTGGGAAATGACCTACTACTGCTTGGACCAATCTGGAGCTAGCCCACCTTGGCTTTCGGCCTCAACTTGATTTTAGACTGCAACATATCTGAATGCCTATTATGAGAATTCCAAAACCATGGCTAAGAGTTTATTTCTCCTTCCAAATGTCTACGCCAGCCAAGAACAAGCTACTCTGGATTGCTCGGTTCTTGTCAAAAAAGGAATAAATGTTTAGTAGACCTTGAGGGAGGGAACTTATATCAGAGAAACAGGTGCACAGATTTCTATACTGCATACCTTCAAATATTTTCTGAAAGGAACTGACAAAATAATTTCCTGGTTGTCTGAGAATCTTCTGTTAGAAAATGGTGAAGCATGAAAGAAGTTGTACCAATGCTGATAGGAAGATTGTTTCAAAATGTATGAGGATTGGGTTGCAGAAATGGAATGCTAAGGCTAGAATACTAGGTCATAGTCGGATAAAGTAATACACTTGGAACTGGGGGGAAGGGGGGGAGAGGTTAAGGATATGAAGGAAGATGCAACACAGATGCAGAGAAATGTTTAAGAGGGATTGGGAAAGAGAAATGACATTGCAATATTATATTAGTAAGATCAGAAAGGTGGAGAGGCTCATATTTGCTTTAGGTCATGGGGGTCAAAGGCATGGACAGAGATGGAAGGACCTGATTCTGAGCTTATGTACAAATATGCACACACACATTCGCACATATGATAATCCAGGTACTAATCTTTATCATTGTTAATGTAATGTTTTAAATTGGTTTTTTAGATTGTGTGTGTGTGTTTGTGTGTCAGGAGCGACGAGAAACTGCAAGTTGCTTCTGGTGTGAGAGAATTGCCATCTGTAAGGGCATTGCCCAGGACACCCAGATGGGTTTTTTAAGTTTTATCATCCCTGTGGGAAGCTTTAACTTGTAAACCATTTGGGTTCCAGTTTTGGCATGGTGGAAGTGAAGCTAGTAAACAAACATGATTTCAGAGAAGCTGACTAAGAGCAACTTCTAACTTTAAAGCAAGAGATTGATATCTACATTTTATTATTTGTAACAGTTTATATACTGTATTGATGCCTTTGATAATCTTTACTGTGCTGGTATTGCGTGGAGCAACATCTGAAGGTTGTATATACTAACTTAGTGATCTTAAAAGACATACAAAATTCCCATGGATTTTATAATGTTCCATAACCTCCAATATTTCTCAGCTATGACATGTGTAACTGAGCAACATTAGAGTGTGGTCATAATAATCAATTTTTTAAAAAATGAAGATCAAATAAGATAGGACTTCCAAAACAGTTTGAATTTTGCTGTAAACTGAAGCAAAGACTAAGACCAATGTTCCTCTCTGTGGTAGTATGAAATATTCTTTTCAGAAAGGAAATCTAACCTTATCCCTTCAAAATCTCTATTTTATAACCCCTATTCCAGATGCTTATATGTGAGTTAAGAGATGTTTCAAGTTCCAACATGAATTTCTAGAATTTCCCTTTGGTATATCCACAGTCTATCCTTTAGGCTCAGAGCTCCGGATGATATAGACCTAAGTAATGCCAAAAATATGAACATAGGAGAAATATTTGAGAGTTTAAAGCTTTCTTCATTTCCTCAGAATTGGGGTGTCTCTGACATGGTTACAAACAGTATTTAAGGATGTGATCCTTATACTATATATTTAAGGCCCAGTGAAGTCAAGTTCTGAGTCATTCTTAGTAGAAGTGTATATGATTTCACAGTCACCATACACCTTATAGTTTGAATTAATTTTAATACAGAAATTGCTAAAGTTTAAAGTACCTTATTCAATTGAGCAGACAATGGTGACCATTCTTTTTGTTTAGAAAAGAACCTTCACAAACAGATTTTTTTATTTAATAGGTAAACAACACAGCTATGATCAAATAGCAATATACAAGACGGGTTTAAAGCTAACCTTAAAATGTGGAATAAACACCACGAACTGGGAAGCCCTGCCCCTCGAGTATTGTATCTAGAGTTCAGCTGTTACCAACAGTGCTATGGAATTCAAAGAGGCAGGGAAAAAGGAGAAACTTTGATACAACACTACAGGTGTGGTCACAGTAAATTCAATAAAGAAATCTGAACACACAAGTATCTCAAAGTGTAATCAATATGTATTCAGTAGCAACAGCAACAACACATTAGACAAAATAAATATATGAACCCCAAATGGGTGTCTAGCTCCCGCTATCCTCAACCGCCAAAGAAAAATTCAGAGTAATCCAATACAATGCAAATGTGGAGCGGTTTGAAGAGGGGGGTGTGTTGTTGGAGAGTGGCCGCAATAAAGGTTTTGTAATCCAGACCCCGATGGGTGTTTGTAATCAAAAGAGAAAGTAAAGTAGAGGCGAGGAGACTTGGAGCAGGCACGCCGATAACCAAACTTAGCGGCTGAGTAGCATCCCAATGCGGGGGTGTTGTGGCTGGGCGAAGTCCGCGTTTTCCTTCGCCCAGCCACAACACCCCCGCATTGAGGATGCTACTCAGCTGCTAAGTTTGGTTATCGGCGTGCCTGCTCCAAGTCTCCTCGCCTCTACTTTCCTCTTTTGGATTACAAACACCCATCGGGGTCTGGATTACAAAACCTTTATTGCGGCCACTCTCCAACAACACACCCCCCTCTTCAAACCGCTCCACATTTGCATTGTATTGGATTACTCTGAATTTTTCTTTGGTGGTTGGGGATAGCGGGAGCTAGACACCCATTTGGGGTTCATATGTTTATTTTGTCTAATGTGTTGTTGCTGTTGTTACTGAATATATATTGATTACACTTTGAGATACTTGTGTGTTCAGATTTCTTTATTGAAAAGGAGAAACTTGTCAAGAGGAAGGCGTGTCAAGCCAACCTTTGTTGGGACCACCTGTCATCTGGAAATCTGTGTACTCATTGTGAAAAACCATTCAGATCCAGAATAGATCTTCACAGTCCCTTACAGATCCAGATGCACTACCAGATGGACATACTCGATTCTGAGTGGACTTCGATGATAGTGATTTAATTTGCAAGAGAAGAGAGTTCTTCTGATTGGTGGTGAGATGGAAGTTGTCCTCTTTTTGTGAACTGAAGCTGAGAAAATGTGAGCTACTTCTAAGAGTTTGATTAAAAGCAAAATGAATAAAAAAGAACACAGCTTAATAAGATTATAAAGTGAAATAGAAGACAACCATTTTGAAAAGATACAAGATTTCTATTTGGCAAATGTGTCCTGAGAACTCTGAATTTTGCTAAGGAGCCAGACTTCTGTAGGAATGTATTAAGACAATAAGAATGAGAACAAACACATGACTTTTTTGGAGCTACTCAGACTGCATTGGGACCACATCCTTACACGTATAGGAAGGAAAAAGAAAAGAAAATACAATGAGGCTTGTTTTCTGCTTTTTGCTCTGTAGTGCTAGAATTTATTTTGGATTTATTGGAAATGGAGTAATGTCTTTCTCCAGATTTACAGAAGTAGCTAGAAAAGATGAGATCTTTAAGATATAATGCTATGTTAAAATTAAAAGAATAGAAAAAATGAAGCAATGGCAAGATAATCTATTTAAGTCTGCAAGGCAGTAGTGCAAGAAGCCAAGAGTTCAATCCAAGAGAAAAAAATACATTAAAGGAAAATCTAAGAACTTTGGTTATAATATCCCAATGGATTAATAGGAAGATATGAGGTTAAAGGAAGAGAGATTTATATTTTTATGGTTTTAGAGAGAAATGTTATAACATGAAACTTTATAAAATGATGTAGTGTTGCTAAGTTAGAAAATAATGTTTAGACTGTATGAAGGGTTTAATGAGTTTTGGAAATGCCAGTATCATAAAAAGATTTTTATTGATTTTAATGATTAATATTGTGTGATGAATGTGAACTGTATTTTGTTTTAAAACAATTCTGTTATGACATGGAAGATATTCTATTGATCATTATTGGGGAAGAATTTCAGTGATGAAAAAGAACATTTTGTTTAGAATTATGTTTGTATTTCAGATACAATATATTTCAATAACTGATGCATAGTTTAAGCAACAGCAAAAAAGTACATTTATATAAACACGTATTTGTTCTGAATTTTTCTTTATCGTGTCAGAAGCGACTCGAGAAAACTGCAAGTTGCTTCTGGTGTGAGAGAATTGGCCGTCTGCAGAGACATTGCCCAGGCGATGCCTGGATGTGTTACCATCCTATGGAAGGTTTCTCAGGTCCCTGCATGAGAAGCTGATGCTGACAGACAGGAGCTCATCCCATCTCACAGGTTCAAACCACTGACCGCAGTTCAGCCGACCCAAGTGTTAACCCATTGCACCACAATGGCTCCTTATTCTGGAAATGTGAATAGTGGGTGTTTTATTGATTTTAAAGAGTAACATTAAATTTGAACTGAAGCTTTTCCTTTTTCTTCTTTTTTCTTGAAATTATGGGTGTACAGTTGGGAAAGAGATGGAAGATGGATTATGGTGTAGAAATATGATAGCAAAATTTTTATGTGTGAAGTTGGAAACCCTATCCAAACTGGAGGAATGGTCATCAATGTCAATATTTTTTGTTGAAATTAATTGTTTTGGTTTGCTTAGACAAAAGTTGTTAGTGTCGTTTCTTAAAAGCTGAAAAGTTTTATAGATTTTTAAATAAGAAACAGGGAAATAGTGGCTTTAGGCTCAATACGTTATTTAAAGAAGAGAATATGCTGTAATGTTTAGAGAGAATAACTTTTTTTACATATAATGTTGAAAGTAAGACTGGAAATTTTGTTTCTCTTCTTTTTTCTTTTGCTCTATTTTCTTTAATCTCTGTAACCGTTAATGTATTTTTATTTTCAATTTTAAAAAATGAAAGAGTTCCAGAATGAATCTGAGAAAACATTCAGGAAATATATAAGGCTCCATGGGAAATGGAGAATAGATATGTTGTCGTGGTTTGAGCGAGAACAGGCTTAAAATCCCCACTCAGCCATGGAAACCTACTGGGTTACCTTAGGAAAGTCACACTCTCTCAACTTCAGAGGAAGGCAAAGACACACACTCCCAAACAACTCTTGTGATAGGGTTGTCACCAGTCAGAAATTACTTGAAAGGCACATAAGACAACAAGAAATAGGAAGGGCTAATTGGCAATGACTGCCTCCCAATTCAGCTAGCAGAAGTGCTCATCAAGATCAAAAGCCTCCTGTTAATGGATGAAGCTCTTCTATCTACAAAGAGGATTTTGTGAGATACCAAATATTTCTGTAGCAAGAAAAACACTTTGGTTTTAGATGATTCACACAGAATGTATCATAGCAAGCATCATCTCATTTGAGGCTTTTGTTGTTTGCATAACAAAGCATATGTCTTATTGTTTGCTGTCTGCAGTTTTTTATAAGCATTTGTTATATAAACAGCGTCTACCTGGTTAATTGACTTTTTAAGTCAATCAATCATAGAGTTTGAAGAGACCTCAAGGGCCATCCAGTCCAACTCCCTGCCATGCAGACACACACCATCAAAGCACTCCTGACAGATGGTACTTTTAATAGATTAACCCCACTTATTCATTTCGGAAGCCGTAATTTAAAAAAAGATTCCAACACTGGGCTTGATGCCAGCTGTGCTTTTATATCCATGTACAATATCCAGGCCATAACAGGGCAAATAGTATTATTTGTGTTCATTTGAAGTATTCCCTCTTTATTGAGCAGCTTTCTTCAGAAGCAAATTGAAATCAGTGTGAGAGGTGCATTTCCCTGTTGCATCGACAGAAGAAAATTGAATGAGACCTGAGAATACAAGCTTATCAACCATTATTTTAAAGGCCAAGAGCTATACCATTTTTGTACAGCATTGAAATACAGAATCAATAAGGACATAATACAGTACTGGGTGGCTGCTTTTCCACAACAAAATGAAAAATTCATCAGAAACACTTTATAACACTTGTCCGAAAACCCAGACACAAACATCAAGGAAAGAGACAATGGATGAGGAGTCAGCAAAAATATATATTGTTGTGTGTGTGCGCGCGCGCGGGCGCACTAGTAGCTAGAGAAGCAATATAACATTTCACATCTCAGCTGGAAATTATAATTGTATCATCATTGCCATCAATACTACCATGTTCTTTTTATTCCACAAAGTTTAAGTTTCTGTGGTTTCTTTTTTGCATAAAAATATAGTATACCAATAACTTCTTTACTGGCTAAAACATTTTAGTCAATATTTCTTTAAAGGTGCCTCACAGTATTTTTTTTTAAGTTGGATGAATTTACTTTACAAATACATAAGAATAGTTTTAAGGACAGGCTGTAAAGAATACAAGAATAACAATACGATATAGTAACCATCAACAGTGCCATAACTTCCATGCTTGCAGTGAAGTAGTTGAAGGACATGCCAGCTCTACAAAAGAATTTAAATAAGGCAGTTTACCTGAAGGATTTCTCAACAAATTCAGAATACATTAATTATTTTGTCAAGTCCCATTGAGTCACTTTGATATATCTTCTAAGTTTAGTTGCGAAGCCAAGAGTAAATCCATGAGATATAGATTCAGTGGTTTTAAGTGCATAAATATTTTCCCTCTATTCTACAAACACTCTTGGCATTATGTGTCTGCACTCTTGATAGCAGAGTGACTCTGGATATTTTTTTTAAAAAATCCGTCCAGAAGCAACCTGCTACTATATATACTTGAGTATAAGCCTAGTTTTTCAGCCCTTTTAAAAAGTTGAAACCCCCCCCCCCTCAGCTTCTACTCAGGTGAAGGTCCTTTCAGACCCAACCCTTCCCGCCAGGACCCTCACCTCTCCACACAGCAACCCAGCTCCGTCCTGTTGTGCAGTTCACACCTTTCTCTCTTCCCCTCTCAGCGCAGCGTGCTTCTTCCTCTCCTCCTCTCTTGGTGTCAGTCTTTCCCATTTTTCTTTATTCATATTCACACAGCATTTACCCAAATTTATAGTTAAAATAAACTATGGTGATTATTGGAAGGATACATAAGCACATTTACATTGAAGAAGGTTAAAATTATGATTTAATCAATTGGACAGTCTTATCTTAAGTTACAATTATATGTAAATTTTCAAAAACATTTTTTAAAAATTAATTCTTTATTTTTGGTTTACAGATTTTACCTATAATGTATTTTAACAAACTTTCAATAAATAATATTAAAAAAATAACCTACTGATGCCTCAATTAATATAATTTTATTGGTATCTATTTTTATTTTGAAGTTTACCAGTAGCTGCAGCATTTCCCACCCTTGGCTTATACTCAAGCCAATAAGTTTCCCCAGGTTTTTTGTGTTAAAATTAGGTACCTCAGCTTATATTGGGGTCAGTTTATACTCGAGTATATACAGTAACTGCAAGTCGCTTCTGTTGTGAGATAATTGGCTATCTGCAGAGGCATTGCCCAGGGAACGCCCGCATGTGTTACCATCCTGTGGGAGGCTTCTCATGTCCCTGCATGGGAAGCTCGGACTGCATCTGCAAAGCAAAGCTGGACCAGAGATAGTTACTGAGTAAAAAAGAAGCCTCTCTTTTGGGCCTCCCCTAAAAGTCTGTTGAACTCTCTCATTCTCATGTGCTTTGTGATTTTACAAGCCATTTTAAGATTAACTGGATTTGATTTGAGTCTTCTAGATAGTTTGGGTTTACCAGGTTTTACTATGTTTCATAAGATTATTCAATGCAATGGTCTCATGTGTGTTTCAGTGCAAGAACACGTAGCTTGTTCCAGAAAAATCCTTCATGTCAAGAAAGAAAAGAAAAAGAAAGGAAATAACATTGAAAACTACAATGGAAAAATTGGAAACAAATGAACTCAGTCATAAAAGAATCTGAAGGGTTTACTAGCTAGATTAATAATTCAAGTAGAGTTTAAAGTGCAACAGGATTCATTTGTGTGAAGTGTAGCGGGTGCAACCTGTTGCTATTTATGTTATTTGTTCATTTTGGACACTGCCTAGAGATGTGCTTGCTCTTAACCACAGACAGGACAACAAAACAAAACAACAGTTGAAGCAATACAAACACAGATATGTAAATTACAGCAACGGGTTACACACTTTCTTCCTTTTCCACTTCAATTTGTATTTTATCCTGTGCAAAAAGGGGCTTGAGTAAGTTGCCCACAGTGAACAATCTATTTAAAATACAAACATCAGGCTTATCTGGGCCGGGGCCGGGGGTATTGTCCTGAGTGAACTGGGAATATCTGTCAATACACAGCCAGGGAAAAGATCAGTAGGCAGTTTTTCTCTCTTGTAGGAAGTTTGGCCATCCATTACCAGTTTTCTCATTGTGAAGCAGCACTAATCTGAGGAAATTGAAGGTTTTCTTAAAATACCATTGAAACCCACTGTATTAATCAACAGAGTGCCATCTCCAAAATGGGCATTCTATACTGCAACCTATTTCCCTTTTATGTAAATAAGATATTAATGTATTTTGTTCTTTTTGCCCAGGCTCCTGATCTACTGGCATATGCTAACCACTGAACCAGCATGCTTTGTTCAGTGACCTTGGCCAAAGGTTGCAGCACAGTTACTGGACCATTGCAACATGCGACAATCAATTTCTAGGGGTAATATCTCACCCAATAAATCAGTGTATCTTGGTAACCTAAGATACTTAACCCAAGTTCTGTCAATTCAGTGGGTCTACTCTCATTAGGATCACCAAATGAATTTAAAACTAGGAGTGAAAATTGTGCGCCCTTCCAGATTAGAGATGTAAGCAATACTTGTATCCCTTATGATGAAAGGGTGTCTTGATACTCCAGAAATCTAACTAAGGAAAAGAAGTCTCTCTGTGAAATTTTTCACAATTCAAGGTTTTGTTGTAGAAAATTTATTATAGCAGAAAATACTGATAGTTTTCCTGTGTAGAAAATATATGCATTTACTGTGCATAGTTACTAGTCTTTACACAGAAAATACATGCTGGAAAACTACATGTGGTATTTCTGTATAGGAATCTGTGTGTTAATGCAAACGTCAGAAATATTACAGAAATTCCATGAGCACATAGATTTCTGCACAGAAATAAAATCCAATATGTGATTTCTCTGCATTTTCTGTGAAAAAAGACCCAACAATCATGCAAGAACCAATGTGTTTAGTTCAAAATACATACTTTCTATACAAAAGCACATCTTTGCAGCAAAAAGTGGGCATTTTGTAGAAATGAATTTTCCACAAGAAATCCCTAAGTACAAACACTACACAAAAATTGCACAGAAACCCTCTTTTTCTCCCACAGAAGGAAGAAATTTGCTAGAAATATTGCTGTGTTTCACCAAACCTGAGGCGCACTTTGTCCCAATTTAGGAGTTCCAAAAACAATGCACTTTAGATTTGATCGTGACTTATTTTTAAGTATCTTGCCTCCGAGAGAGGAGGCAGAGGAAGGGTCCCAGCCTCAAATGGCTCAATTTTTGTTTGTGTTTTTAAATAGTCTTATGTCTGAGAGAAGAGAAGGGAGAAGAGGGAGGGCCCCAGTCCCAAACATCTACTGTATACTTTGGGGTTTGCTTGTTTGTAGAAAGCCTTTAACAATATATTTGCTGGTTTTTTTTTTTAAGTCTTATCTCTGAGAGAGGAGAGGACGAGGAGTCTGCCTGGGCTAAATGTCACTTGCTGCATCTGCTACCTCCCAATGGCCCCATAGACTTAGTTAAAAAAAGACTAATGCAGACAGTCCGGAGTTCGCTACACTCGAAAGCCATTTTGTATGCATGAATCTTTTTTTACTATTGGCCTGTTGTGCATGCAGAGGAAATTCTAAAATGTATTGTGCATATTTAAATTATTTAAAATAAAATATTCTAAGAATATTTCCATGCCTCCAAATTGAAGCTTCAAAGGGGAGGGGGGATGTGCCTTATACTTGATGGCACCTTAGATCCTATGAAGTAGGATGATTCCTGCATTTAAGGGGGTATTTGCATTGCTATTTGAGGTGCTGTTGGACACTAATTCCCAGCAATCTATGCTAGGAAAGCTGGAGTTATAATCCAGTAACATCTGGATACCAACAGAATTCCATCCCCAGTTTAGGAATAGACAAGCAGTGGTCTCCCCTACCTCATTTATCTGGACTACCTGAAAGCATCTCTATCACATAGCCACCTACCTTGGTACAAGTAAAAATACTATTTGGTAATAACTGCTTTAAATGGAACATCAGACACTAGACCAGAACAAAATAACCTTATAACTAGATTAGCACTAAAGCTGTCAGACATATTTACCTGCCAGAGATGAGATAAAACAGATGGACAAAATTTGGGCTGTAGTTTTTCGAACTACAGAGGAAACATACTGGAAGCAAGTGGTGTTGATGTTGTATCAAATGGAAACAAAATGCAATAACATGTTCTTTCTTTCATTTGATAGCTATTCTCTTTCCACTCCACTAAAATGCAGCTGAATTTGGAACTAGCTTCTGCTCATTCTAAATCCAGTTTAACAAACAACATTAATTCATTTTTAAAAAAGAAATTACATATGTATATAGAGTTCATTACAGGGCAAAGGGGTGCCATTATAATAGTTTGTGTCACATCTTTGAATGAGCTTTGTATCAGGCCTAACTTACTTAATTTTTCTTTTTGATATACACTCCATGTCGACTTGGTTTGCTTTTCAAAGTATAAAATCACAAGAACAGCACACGCACGCGCACACATATACATAATTATAATGTGTGAACACTGTACACTGAATATTTATTTTCAACAGCATGACAGGCATTGGGTTTATGGCAGCTGGTTCAAATAATCTGCAGGGTTTGAAATCCAAAGGATGCCACATAAGCAACATCAGGCACAAGACAGGTTGACTGCACCTTCCCACAAGGTAAACTTATTGTGTCATTTCAATTAGTAGTTAGTATTCCACAATTTATATGGCTGAAAACACCTCAATTCCAATTCACGCAAAATTACTCCAATGCTTTGGTGACAAACCTCCTGAACACCAGCACTCTTCAAAGGAAAAGAAAAAAAGGACTGTTGCAACCTGTCATTCTTTATTACCTATATATTTGATAGCAACACTTTGAATTCAATGTACTTCTAAAACACTGTTTTCTGTGAAGAATCCAACTCTTAGGCTTTTGTTCCTTTAAAATTCTCTCTATTATTTTAGACTTTCCCCAAGGGGAGAGGGGTGAAAACACATCTTGCTTTCTTGCTGGAGAGAAGCCGTGTAGGACCTCACTGCACTCTCTCCGTGAAATTCTCTGGGAAAACTCCTCGACATTGGTCAAGTTCTTTGTGCTGAAGCCAGTCAGCTTCTCTCACACCCATCAGCCAACCTTCATCCTACCAGGGTAAAAAGTGGAAGAAAAAAATTATGCCTATTTTATTCATTTACTTACTTACTTACTTAATTTTTTCTCACACCTAGGGGGACTCCAACATATTCACGGTAAAATTCAATGCCTTACAAAAAATGAAAGCCTAGCATATAAACAACAGTAACATAAAACTATCAATTAAATCATAAAATGTAACTACTTTCAAACATTAAAACATGGTATTTGGTATTGAAAACACGTCAGTATAAACATTAAAATCACACGATCCAGAGGTATGGTCCAGACCGTTCTAGTATCAAATAACAATTGCACATAATCCGTGTCTATTTCTTATCCTGCTTACTGCTCAAATTCTTGGTTCCACAGCCATGTTTTTGCTTTTTTTTCTGAAGACCAAAAGGGAGGGTGCTGATCTAATTGTGTTGGGAAAGGTGTTCCATAGATGAGGCAGCAAAGAGAAAGGCAGCAGCAAATACCTCTCTGGTCCTGTCCCTGACTTTGAGTAAATAATGAGGTATTTTAATTGGTGGTAATCAGTTTATCCAACATAGCCATTTTGTCATACAGCAAAATGCAACAAAATCACAATGTTTTGTTTTTTATTTTGTTGCATTTCACAGTTTTGAATAGTAACTGGGCTTCTCTTGCAAACATCTAAGTAATAAACTAATTGTTAAGTGCGCAAATGGATCTTGTAGCACCCTTGAGACTAACTGATAAAAACAAAATGGGTAGAAGAAACTTTCATAGACAAAGGCTGAATTTTTTTTACATATTTTATTACGCTATAAACACAAATCAGCAAACTATATTCTAAGTGTTACAAGCATAAATCCCAAGTAATTCAACAAATATTAATGACTTTGTGCTAATTTACACTGATGTAAATTATATTTTTCCCTCCCTCTCCCTCCATCTGGATCTACACTGCCATATAATCCAGTTTCTGAATCTAGATTATCTGCTTTGAACTGGATTATACAAGTCTACACTGCCATACAATCTAATTCAAAGTAAATAATATGGATTCAGAAACTGGATTATAAACTGATAGGACTTTATGATGTTATACTATTTGTTATTGCTATTGTGCCATTGTTTATTAACTTGTTGTATTTTGTGTGTTTGAACAATTGAGTGCTTTTGTTAGCTGCCCCAAGTTTCTTTGGGGAGATGGTGACAGGGTATAAATAAAGCTGTTGTTGTTGTCACGTAAAAACAGCCTTCCATTCATAATCCCATAATAAATATGCTCCTCTTTAAAATGGTTTTCTTCAGTTAATTACATTTTAAGTTATTTTAGCCTATCTTGCTATCTATTTAGAAAGCTGAAGGGGAAATTATCGAGAAGAGTGTGTTTAGGATTTCAGTATTGTAATCCACTGCTCATAAGGTTCTTTGGTCAGAATATATTTGCTAATTTGGCTTCTGGATCATAATCTGACCATCTTCTGTTCATTCAAATATAGATCTGTACACTCAAAGACCAGATTTTTTCCCATATGTTGGAAAGCAAAATTAAATTGTTTTAGGTTTTGATTGCATTCCTGCAAGAGAAGAATAACACTTATCCTTTTTTCAGCAGTCTGGTTTCTAATAAACTGTGCCATGAATGGTTTCACTCGATCATCCAGAAGCACATCCTCTAGCAGTGTTGGAAGGTCTATTCAGATCTGAGAGTCATTCTAAGGCCCTATGAAAATTGGCAATTATAGAAAAGAGGAGGAAGACATTCCTTACAGAACTACTTCCCCAGCCAAACGTGTGATGTAGCATTATGGGGGAGATAAAGTAGGTTTTGTTTAAAATGGAAATACAATCTAATTTAATTATCATTTAAAAGTGGCATTACCTAAGATGTTCCAAATTCCAGTTTCCTCTGTTTATGACAGTTTGCCTTAGTGGTTTCATTTTTAAGCAAGGAAGATACTTTCTTTGTCTGTTGGGGCACAGCACCATCTACTGGAGAGCTGTTTTATGCCATTGGAAAACCAGGCATTTTGGGCATGTACAGCATCTGTTACATCAGTACGGCTTTGCTACATAACTATAATAGTCATATAGACCTGAAACCCCATTTACAGCACAAAACACACACCTGTGTTTTCTCTTGTGTATTAAAAACAATTAGATGCTAGCATAAGAGATGAAATAAAGATGCAGAGGCTTTTTAGGTCTGAAATGGGAAAAGAACAATTGCTTGCATACTTCATGATATAAACCTCATATATGACAACAAAAGTGTGTGCCATGGTCCAGAATTCGAACTAGAGCCAAAGGTTTACTTGTATTGCATCCACTGGAGTGGAACAGGCCAAGCTATGTGTCCCCCACTGCTCCTTTCAGGTTATCATGTGACTTATCTTAATTTATGTTATCCTTGTGTATTTCTGCACATTTAATTATCTCCCCATTGAGCTGCATGCTTAGGGAAGCTTCCAGTTAATTACTTCAGAGAACCAAACATGTTATATGAAAGAATGAGGCTTTTTCAAAATATCTTAATACTCATTGTCAGGTTTCATTGAGGTTTAGTCACAGAAATGTCAAAGCAAAAAAGAGATTTGAGCCAAGTCTTTTTGATCCAGGTCCAAGAATCCTAACCTGGCAAAAAGCACAATTTGTAGTTTTTGAAACCAAAAAAAACACCACTTATTTGAACTGGACAGCCCAGGAGGACTCTTGTTTGCATTCCTCTGTGAAGGAATAACTGTGTCCTCTACTTACTATACCACACAGGCTACAAGGCTAGTAGCAGCCCCATACAATCTCCATACCTGCTCCTCAGGGTTGTCAAATGGAATCACCAAAACAACATCCCCAGCCTTCAGCTGTAGCTCATCATTGTCAGTGGCAGCGTAGTCATGCATGGCTTGTACCTGCAAAGAGATAATGACTCCAGTGTGATCTTTGGAGAACTCGCCTCATCTCACAAGCAAAGGTTGTTTCATCTTTACATAGCTCTGCTTCACCTATACACCAAACAAATTGGTAAATTCTTATCAAAGGTCTGTTCCATTGCTCTTTTTCCTGTAAAGTACATGAACTGGAAAAAATTTGTGTTGGGAAGATTATCACTAAAGGATAACTATAACTGGATTCCCAAATGGATATATTATGTTGGACCTTTGAGAACGTTTATTAATAAAAACAGATGTATGAAGCACTGAATGAATTACAAGAGAAATCAATTAATATTTTTAGATGCTGCTTTTGACGGCAACAGCTAGGGTTTGCATAGTCTGTTTTGAACCTCTCTATATTATGCCCTTTTTTAAAATAAAAAAACCTGATCCCATGTAGACAAATCTCATGATCTCACAAGAATGGTGTCAAATGAGTACTTCTTCCATCTCCCATTTATAATGCAATGCAACACCAAAAAGAAATTTACAACCTATAATATTGGGGGAGGGGGAGCAGCAGCAGATCTAGGACTTCAAAAAGCAATTTTGTTGTAAGACTACACAGAACATTCAAAAATATTTGGAAAATTGCCTAGAAGCATGTTTTGCAGTTTGAGAAACTCTGATGAGAAGAACCAGAAAAAAGCATTATCTGTGCAGAAAGTATTTCCACCCAAACTTTTTTTTCTGTATAAAAAATTCATCTGCACAGGATATTTTGTAATTGGGGACATCTCCTGTTGAAAATTGCATATAATTTATTTACATGGAAAACAGCATGTTCTTTGAAGAAAACAATATTTCTTCAACAAAATATTATCTCCTATGAAACAAATGCTGTTTCCTGAACATAAGGGGCTGCTTTCTGTACAAAACAATAATGTGTTAATTTTTCACAAGATGGGTCCTGAATTGCAAATAGACTTTGAAAACTGTGTTTTAAAGATATTCTTGAAGTAAGATCACTAAAATTACTTACTGACCATTTTGAGAAGAAACTTAGTGAAGGATTACATCCCTAAAGATAATTGGAGCAACATATTGAGGGGAAGCTGCCTTGGCCATACACATATAGTGCAAAATAGATGACTTCTGGCAAATTAAGGGGTTTGTTAAATTTTAACATTTGGGTATCACTTTTTAATTGTAAATACATTGTTTCATAAAATAAGACCCACAAAAGAGTGATACCTTTATCAGCTGACCAAAATAAACAAAACTTCACACAAGTGTTTGAAGTTCTAGATGTAGCAGTATGTCTTAATAAATTCAATGTTCTCTGCCTAAGAGAGAGACCTGTGGCTTCACAAATGACACATGGCCAAGAAATAGAGGCATGTCCTCTGTCTGATATCTCTTTCAAGACCATTGAACAATATTGGATACACAACGTAGGCCCATGACTATATTTTCCTTTCTTCTCATGTATGATTTTTAATATCTTTTGTCTGAAGAGGCAAAATAATGTGTGAAGTGTTTTGTGCATTTTGGTTGGCCAATAAAGATATCACTCTTTTGTGGGTCTTATTTTATGAAACAATGTATTTACAATTAAAAAGTGATACCCAAATGTTAAAATTTAACAAACCCCTTAATTTGCCAGAAGTCATCTATTTTGCACTATATGTGATTCACTGAGCATCTTTTATCCAAATCCATGCCAGATTGCATGCATGGGACAAAGTGATCCCAGGCAATTGTGGATTATGGATGCCAAAATGTCAAATAGATGCCATTAATTATACTGCAATTTAATGTTTTCATTTTTACTGGCATAATGCCCTTGATTTTTTTCAATACATTTCATCCTGGAGAATGAATGTCTTCAGCTGTATCCACACACTTACCTTGAAGAGGAAACCTGGTGGCATGTCAGCCCTCTCAGAGGGGGCTCCACTCTCCACTGTGCCATTGACAGTGGCTGAGAAAGTCTCCACAACTACAGCGGGCAGAGAGCTCTAAAGAAAGAAAGAAAGTGGACCAAAAAGGACCTGGTTAAGAAAACAACTTGAGAGGCCCACTGTACAGCTGTTTCTTTTACCCTTGAAATACTAGCCAAACATAAATCCTTAATTAAAAAATTCACTCAGGTGCCAGTGATCTCATTTCTTTTTTATTCTATGCCATTGAGGTTATGACTTGGGCCAAGAATAGCCACTGAAGTAAGGAAAATGATGACAAGATGGGGTGGGTTTTTTTTAAAGGAAAGCACATAAAGTGGTAAATATCAGTGGGATAAAGATTAATGGGAGAAAACAGAAAGCTCTGCCGCAAGGGTATGAAGAGGGATAGGTTCAAAACAGGCAGAAGTTCTCCGCCTCCCTTTCAACCTTCCTTCATTTATAATTGGTCTTGGATACTGATTATATCTATGTTCTCAGTACCCTTCTTCACAGCAGCTAACAACTCAGTTCAACTGTGTGAAGGCAACAAATGGGTTGCCTCTGGCCAGATCTTTTACTGTCATCAGACACAGAAAGAAAATGGAAGCTGACCTCAGGGGGTGCAAAGGAGTTAGCTTATGTTGTAGCTTCAGTGCTGTTTCAAAACCACAGACTTCTTAACTTGCCTGGAGGGATCTGTCAGGGCAGACATAGGCTGCTGGACCCCACATAAAGGAGGTACACTGATTAACAGGAACTGAGGAGAGCAATAGAGATATTCTCCTCCTGGCTGGACCTGCTACTACTGTATGCTTAGCAGTCTGCATCAAGGGAAGAGTTCTTTATGGAAAGACAACTATGGATAATGGACTTTGTCCAATAGTCCCAAGTAAGCAAAACAGGTCCCTCCACCAGGAATGTACTTCATATGGGTGACAAGGGGCAGCTGAAGCTAGGACACTCCAGATCCATTCAGTAGTCCACAGGTGTGAAGAGAAAGTGGTCTAGGATGCCAGCATGGGCCAGCACAAAAAGAGACTGAACCCCCACCCCCTCTCCCTTTCCTGCTGTCTTACTGAGGCAGATCCTGAGTCAGTTTCGGTTTTAGCTGCTTCAGCTCCAGCTGCTGCTTCTTTGCCAGCTGCCTCAGCACCAGCAGGAGCGGCTTCTGTGGACTGCAACACAAAAGCCAGTTAAACTCCTCAAATCCCCAACATGTTCAGGAGAACACCAATTGAGAATTGCTGCATTTTTACAACTCATCTGAACTGTGAGTTCCTGCCAGTCAGTGTCAAGTAGACACTGTCTTGATAGCAGTGGCTGCACAACCAATGGCTAGGAATCCATGCCCGGCACTCCGGGTGGGTATACTGGCACAATTGCCAGTAACATCAGTTGGTTGAAGGGCAAATGCCTCTGGGATGGAAGGTTATTCTAGAACTCATCAAAGTGCACCCTGTGCGAGGCACCCGTGGTTGCCTTATGTAGCTCAGCTGCTTCAGGGGCATTTTATCCATGAGGCTTGGGGATCTGAGGCCTTTATCCATGAGCCTTCTCTTGCACTATTTGTGTGAACCCAGAAGACATGGAAGCAAAAAGAATGCTTGGAATGCAAACAGTTTAAAAATAAATATTTGCATTATAAAGACATTGGGGAAAATGAACTATTTGAAAACCTCACATCTGGAGACATGTTTGGTTGTTGTTCTTGTTTCTTTTAACATTGTGCCCTTTCCACTTTTGGCCCTTTGCTTCAACACATGAGCCGGGAGAATGCTCAAAGGTTGCTACACTATTAAAGGGTTTGAAGTCTTTCTTTTGCATAGTATCTGCTTGTAAAAGAATAATGCTTTAGAACTTCCATTTTGAGTTGAATGGGGCTGACAGAGAAAATCCTGCTGAGAAGACAGGGAAGGAAATAAGATGATAATGAAATTTGTTATTGTAAATAAAGGTTCTTACAATAACAGGACCTGTCTTTTAGACAAAGGATAACCAACTGATGCATACACATGGAGTTCACTGTCCTAAAACAAACACAAAAAGGTGGCAACCAGATATGAAAATGGAGCAAACCCTGCTGATCAATTATACTACACATACATGAACAGAATTAATGACAGGTGGTGAAAATTAAGTATTGGCTGAGAGACAGAGTTCCCTGAAATATTAATGCTGTTCAAGACTGGATATTAATGCTGGAAATATTAATGCTGTTCAAGACTGCCATCACCTGGTCACTAAAGAAAAATATAGTTAAAAACATGTAATTTGCCATCTCTTCATAATCATTATTCTAGGGATAATACCAAGGGTGAAGAAGCTCTTTCACTCCAATGGCCAAATTCAATTTCAGCAAAGTTGCTAATGAAGCGCATTGTAGTGTTGGCTAGAAACAGCAGCAAAGCAGTGGGACCAAAATGCAGTGTCTTTTTAGCTTAAAGCCTCTATTTGGCAGTAACTATGTTCTGGGAAATGGACTGCAGACTTTACAAATGGGAAGAAAATTGAAATATTAAAAAACTGAAGGAGGAATGGTCATCTGGGGAAGCTCAGAGGACCAGATAAGGACTCCCTGAGGACCAGATTCAATTCCAAGGTTCTCCACTTCTGGTTCATAAAACTCTCAGTTCTAGAGGTCTAGACAAGAAAGTCAGATAATATGATAACGAACTCTACTGAAACACAACTAGCTACCTGATTCATTATCTTATGGTAAGTGTTGTTTTAAGACAGGAGTACGGAAACCAGTGCTCTTCACTAACCTTCCATCAAGCCCTACCATGATGACCAATGGCTAAGGTGATAGAACTAGTAGATAAGTATGTAAAAGTCATAATCTCCCAACTTATGCACAAGCCAATGCCTTGTGTACCAGCTAGCACAATTTAATGTACCAGCTAGCACAATTTAAAGTCATTATTATTTCTGTAGTTATAATGGACTACCCTAATGATTCCCAACCCTGGATCCCTAGATGTTGTTGGCCTATAGTTCTTGCAGGGGAGTGGGGGTGTCGCAGGTCAATTATGAATAAATACAACAGACTTGCTCAGATTCTTCCTTTATAAAGAAATACATATTAACAGATTAATGGTTTTAGTTAAATGACTTAGTAAATGCAAACCGTTTTCCAAAGAACAGGAACAGCAAGACTGCAAACACTATAAAGACTCAGTGCCGAATTTTATGCATGCTTATTCTGAGATATTCAGTCTCACTATTGTTAAGTTACAATAGGCATCAGAACACATTTTTATTCTCTCATATAATGTCTACTACATGGAGAAATCAGGCTTCCATGTGTCTTATATTTAAAAAAGCAAATCTCACTCCATCTATCAATTTCCCACTTGTTCTCAGCCCAAGGTAGCTGTAAGTTTGAACTAGCCCAACCCACAATAATGTCTCTTACCCATGTCTACATCAATAGGGTAAAACCTGGTGAATGTCCACAGATGTTAGCATCATGAACTGCCCTCAGACCAGAATTAAAAATTGCATTTGATTGCTCTTAGCCTAAGTTGCTGTAGTGGAAACTGGGTACTGTACAATAACTGATCGATTGTGAGTTTTACAAATACAGTGTTCCCTCGCTACTTTGTGGTTCGCTTTTCACAGACTCACTGTTTCACAGTTTTTCCTACTGGGCTGTCAATGAGGCTCAGAGGTGAGGCCACCTCCCAGTTTATGAATGGTAGCTGTTGCCCAGAGAGAGAGAGAGAGAGGAGATACAAAACAGTATGTAAATAATGGCCTTATAGCCCCTTCCTTATAGCTAGCAAAAAAGTATGCAGTGCCTTTAAATCTCTCCTCAATTCTGCCTCACCCTCGGAGTGCTCTCTCTCTCTCTCTCTCTCTCTCTCTCTCTCTAGATAGATAGATAGATAGATAGATAGATAGATAGTCCCTACTTCATGGATTTTCACTTATCGTGGGTGGTCCTGGAACACAACATCCGCGATAAGTGAGGGAACTGTACTAAGTTCTACGTAGCCTTCTGCACTGGTAAAGATTTAGGAAACTGCTATGCCACGCTAATGCAAAACAAAAAAGCACAGAAAGAGGAACAAATAGATTGACTGAATTTCTGCCTATAAGATCTGCCTATGAAAAGAGGTACTTCACCTGAAGAACATCTGTAACTCTCCTCTTAGAATTTTTCCCATAAGATTGAATAATATCTTGGGAACTTTAATTGAACTGTACTGTGTATCAAAGTTTGACTCTTAAATTCTGATAACTAAAAATACACATCTAGGAATAGCCCTTTAAAATATTTTATTTTACATCTACAGACTGAACTTTTGTTCTGTTCACAACTAAAAGACTTGGATCTTTTACTCTGCTCTTTCCCCTTTGCTATAACCATGTACAGAAGTGCCATAACAATTGCTTTGGCTTAAAAACTACTACCTTCAAAGGTTTAATTTAACAGAATAAAACTTGGGTTTTTAAATATAAAAAATGCTCATGAAAGTATTAATGATCTTATTGTTCTCTCTGGAGAGCAAAGAATGAACTGGGAAGGAAGGTTGGGCAAGGGCACAGGTAATACAGAATTTGTTTTCAGACTGTGTGTCTGGTGTTCAATGAAGCAGAGAGTAAATGTTGAGTTTTAATCCATAATGCTATCCATTTAAGTAATGCTATCCAAGGTGCTAAACTTGATTGCTAGGATCAGTACCTTGGACAGTACCTCTAAGGCACAGGATAAAACCCAGAACGGTTGCAACATCATGCTTATGTAGAAATTAAATTATCAATTATTCCTAACCACCTCATAGGAAACTATTTATTTATTTACGACATTTATATGCCACCCTCCTCATCCCGAAGGGAACTCAGAGCGGATTACAAATTACAATTTACAACTACCAAGTTTAATCCCTCTCTGTGTTGGCTATCTTTCTTTATATCTATTTTAGTGGCTTTAAGAACAAAGCACTTTGCCACCATGGATTTCCTCGCCTTATTTGAAGTATCAGCAATGTTGAATAATTCGTGGCACAATCAAGTGGCACATGATACAAGCTAGTCATCCTGAAGCAAGAGGAGACACACAGCAGGGACTTCAGAGTATCGTAACTATTAACTTGCTTGGTATATTTTCTGGAGACCAATGTTCATAACAAGAGCCCTGCAAGATCTGAAGTAAAGTCCTTCTAATCCAAAAGTTACTAACCAACAGCAGAATGACAGTTCCTTGTTCTAGCCCCAGTTTCTACTGACATGACCAATGTGCATGGGAAACATTCATGTGCCTGCTCTCATAAATTGAGAATAATCTCCAATACTCAGGAGTCAGACCATAAAGCACAATGAACACATACATTCCAAGTTTTTCCCATATACACAATGCCACCATAAATTGGATACCCCAGACAAGTTTTAAGTGCAACACAATCACAGTAGTATGGCTTGTGAGGACAAGGCAATCAAGTAACACAAGCCGAACAGTACTAGAATACACTGAACATGCTCCCCACATTCCGTTTGTCTCCCTCACATGCAATAGAATGCATCACAGACTTTGTCTGATATGTTTTCCCATGATGACTGTATCACAACATGAAGCCAGCTCATCACTATTCTAAGAAATAGTACATGGTGAAACTCAGGGAATGGATAAACTCTTAGTCACACTGGAAATGAATGGTTGTCAGGTACAGTAGGACAAAGGTAAAAAAATCTGCCTAAACTATTATCGTTACATTTTCCACAGACCAGCAAACAGGTATGCCCTATGCTAGGACACAGCAGCCAGAACAGGGCAGTATCATACAGATGATGGTTTAAAGCACTTTCACTTACTTGGCTGATCTCAGTCACAGTGGTCTGGTCAGGCCAGTCCACCACAAACGCATTATCATTAGGATTATCAACAGGAAACTGATCCATGCTGCTAGAGGGAGTCTTTTCAGGCTGATGAGATGTAAACGAAGAGGGAAAGAGAAACAGAGATGGGAGAGGGCAGCAGCAGGCATGGGTACAGGAAAGATATAAAAGTGAGAAGAGTGTAGTGAGAAGTCACACAGCAGACAATGAAATAGTTCCCGAGGAAATAGGCCTGCTGGATAGTTAAGTATTAAGCACTCTTTATTTGTGGGTAGATGATGGGAGGAGAGCATCCATTCTCATGGCAAACATGCATCACTGACTGATCTGGATTATTCAATTTGGGGTATATTGCTAGCCAGAGGTTTTCTGATCTTAAGTAACGTAAGTGTGACCATATTGAAGGCCATTAATGTAAGGATCAGGCAGTCTAGTTTCCCAGAATATTCTATGCTAGTTTAGAACCATGTAAATATTTCAAGACATCCCTCCTATATAGAAACAAAGCTCTTGCTTGCTGCACTGGCGTCTATACAGTAGATGCACCATTCAACTTCAAACATCAGCACAGCATTAAGAGACCTTCCTTTGCTGATGGAGATGGTAGTAGATTGCATTTTTTTCATTGAATCTGGCACTGTGGAAGATCTAAATGAACATAACATTAAAGGAAGTGATGCTGTTCTTCACATTTGCTCTACAAAAGTTGCTCCTAATGGGGATCCATAGAAAAAATAAAACTCAAGATGTTCAAAAGATTGTTTCATTATTAGTAGAAAAACCCAACATATTAAGTGTTTCTTCAAGGAGATGTTTAAAATCTAACTTCTGACCATCTCCAGTTTCTGCTTTTTTTGTATTTTTGACAATGAGCAGGAATGTTTCTCAATTAACAAAGAATTGTTTGTCTTCCTTAGTCTTAAAGGCTGTACCCAGGCACTTAATCTCTTGTCATAAAAAAAACCCGTTCCACATAAAACTTATGTTCAATACGAAACTAATCAATCTCTTGGGTGATAATGATTTCAGTACTCCTAGTCCCATTAGTCTAGGTCTATTATTACAACTAAAAACAGACAGATAGGAGGGTGTTATAAAGAAGAGCAGGTTAACTTCTTGAATAAAAGGACATGATGTGAGGATTAAGTAAAACTATTATGATTAATCAACACTTCTCCCAAAACAGATAAAAAAGGAGACAAGCTTACCATACCAAGATTATAGCTGGGGTAATTAATGCCACACTGTTCAATGAAATATAGGACTAATTTCCATACAGCATAATATATTGAAGTAGCTGCAGATAGAGAACCCACAGGGTATTGTGGCATTTTACACAATAACAATTACCTGCCACATGACCCATATGACTGGGCTGTACTATCTACACAGAAGGAACCAGAGTCCCCTAGTACTATTCTTTTAAGTAAGGGAGACAATTTCCATCTCCCACTTTCTGATTTTAATAGTTAGCTGTTATTATCATTTAATTGAAGGAAGTCTTCAGGTGTTCTTCAAATAGGGCTGCAAGCTTTACTTGCACATCTGGTCAAATGTCAGCTGATCATTTGTGACCACCCTTTTTAATGAATGGAAGCACAATTTAACTGAGAAAACTGGGAATCAAGTTCATTTCAGGTCTTTTCACTTCCTTATGTTTATTTGGTGTGGAATGAGTTTAGGAAAGTCAGACTTTCCTTCTAAGAATATACACAATGCCATTTATTAACAAATATGTAACCTTGCACTTTTTTCAACATTTCAAGAAAACATTTATATTGGTTCGTTCAGCAAATAATTTTTCATTGGTAGATAGTTCCACTTTCAGTTATGTTAAATCCTGCTATAGAATAATGCATGCATACATGTGCCTTCCAGTTATCTGTCAACTTATGACAACCTAATTAATTTCATAGCTTCCTTAGCAAAAAAAATACTCAGAGATGGTTTTGCCATTTTTTCCTCTGAAATACAGGTTATAGTACCTGGAATTTCTTGGTGGTCACCTATCCAAGCACTAGTCAGGACTCATCCTGCTTAGACCTTTCCAAGATCAAATACAATATTGTACATACATATTTGCAAATGAGGAAAGTTGGGGGAAAGAAAGACACTAAGTAAAATGTTTCAGAAGATCAGCAGGAGAAATGCTTGAATCAGGGAAATAGACAAGGCCACTGCACAAAGGAGAAACCGAGGGAACTTGACTGGCTAGTTCTTTTAGAAGGCCACTTTCACCTCAAAGGCATCTATTTGGCAGCAATAAGTAACCTACATTGTACCATTTAAAGGCATATGAATTATCTTCCTGTGAAAAAAACCGAATTAGTCCAGGCAACAGAAGACAAAGATAACTTCTAAGCAGGCAACAGACAGCAAGCAAAAGCATACATATCAATGGGGCCTTGTAAAGGTATTATTCCTAGCTGAGTATTTAGGAGCCCAGCAAAATAAAAGAAAACAACTCTCATTGATACAGAAATAATTTGTTTTGCTGTTGATGTCCCATTGCAGCAAAACAGCATAGACTGTTTTGGGTAGGTTGAGGATAAGTTGGGTGGCAGTTGAGGCGTATGCACAATGGATTAGCATTTACTGATAAGGATAAAATAGCAGTAAAGTACACAACAAACTTTGCAACAGCAAGATTGAAGCTTCAGTAAATTAGCATGCCATTAAGATCATGTTAATGGCAAAGCACAGGATTAGCAGACTAAAGGGAAGATGGCTACCACAGTAACATACAAAAATAGATCAATACCAAGAAGACAAGAAGAAAAAAGCAAAACCAGCATGACAATATTTGTATGGAAGTGTTGGGAAAAATAACACTTGCACAACATAAGCAGTGCACCACATAGTTCATGCCACTAACCACTGGATTAATAGAAATCTTACCTCCCATAAATCCCAAGGCAAAGACTAAGCATAGCAAATAGCGATTGGAATAAAAACAGAGACTTCGTTAAATCAGCCAACATAGAATGTAAAAAAACACAAAGTGTTCACATACAGATCAGGTTTAGTAACTTGTATTATAAGATATTTTAATCATATATTATATGTAAACATACTGCCCCATGATCTTAGATTTCAAGCAATCATGTTCTTTAACACGTCTAAGTTATCTAGGTTACACTGGACAAGACAACCAATCTTTAGATGTAACTTTCACAATTCTCATGTGTGATAGGAGAATTGGTGGAGTTAGGCTGAAATGCAAATTCACAACGCAATCTGGAGGATTTGCATTAATTGACCATCTTTAGATGATAGTCTTAGTGAAAACTCAATTACATGACAATTTTTCACCTTCAAGTGTCAGCAAAAGCCATCAAGCAGAAAGAAACAAGATACAAATAGTCACCCAGTTCAGTCCTGGGGCACATTAGGGTTGTACAAAGATTAATTTCCTATTACAGTACTAAAAACAAACAAACAAATGAAACCTCCCAAAGTTGGGCGCAAGTTCCAAGAACTGTGAGGGCTGGTGGAGTATATTGAGGAGGTACTTGTGTGAACTCTGTCATGAAGTCCCTATGAAGCCCTCTGTCATGAAGTCCCAGCCTCAGCCCGCTAATCTGTAATATTGCAGAGGAATGGGTGGGGTCAAACAATGGCAATACAAAACCAACCTGAGCTGCAGGTGCAGGTGACTTCCCTACAGAGATGTTATCTGCTTTAATGGGATCAAAATCGAAATCCAAAAGGCTGGCTCCCTCCTGAAAGGGTCCAGGAGCATCAAACTTGGCAGCATTAAAGAAGAAAAGCAGTATTGTGTGTTAGTCAGAGAGAAGCACCAAATGGTATGTGGAAGGCATTATCCAGGAGCTGAAAGTGTAAAAGATCTACATAAAACTAAATGGTACAGAAATGCCTACATATACCCACTTGCCACAATGTGCTGAACGTTTTGGCACAAATGTAATCATGAAAACAAACCATTCGTCATACCTATCATACCACAAGTCCAGATAATATTATAGGGATGCTCTTCAGTTCCCCATGATCTGTGATTTTTGAAACAAGGGCCTAAATTCTGGTTCATAATCCATTGTTTCAAGTCTCAGCTAACTTTCAATGCAACTGTAGGATCAAAGCTTCAGACACTTTGAACTTGCCATATGATGTTAGTAGCATTTTCAATGGAAATCTGTTGTAGCTTACCAGCACATCAGAACCACCATAATCATATGCAATGTACATTTTTCCTTCTTCTGAATGTAGCTCTGCAATGTAGCTGTTTGTAGATCCATAGTTGATTGCTTTCTATACTGTGATATTATTTCCAGTCTTAATTACCAATTCTATTATACACTACCCAATATCAAATACGTAACCATTGATACTAACACCAATCTAGAAAGAAAGCTTGCCTTATTACACAGAGGTAATATATTCTAACTAAAGTTATCAAGGAGTACATTCTGACACACTTCCTTTACATTAGCAATATTTAAATCCATGGCACTGTACTCTGCAAATAATTCAATGTTCTGGCAGAACAATTTGGAACCATTCTTTTTGTCCAGTCTTCTGAGTCTGAAAGAAGTGTTTTACCAGAACTCTGCTATTCAATCAATTTTCTTGACATCACAGCTGGATAGCTACTCAAGAGTTTGTTAACCTCTGAATCAATACTTGGAAAAAGAATCACAGATCATCCATGAAAACAAATATTCCAGTGAATAGATCCTAAATTCCTGGTATTTTGAAGCCAAAGTCTTTTTTTCACATGCACACTTCACAGCTCATTGTTTTCCATGTAGCTATCATTTGGGTCTTTTCAATCTTTAGGACTCCTTGCTTTAACTTTTGCTTTCCTTTTCACTACATTCCAATGATACAGAAACAAACCATATATATTGGCTCCCTTTGAAAGCAGGACATCAAATGATTGGACTTTAAAAAAAAAGAAAATCAAAACAGCTACAGCCTTACCTGTCACCTGCACCAGGTATTCACAAGCCCGCTTTCATGTTAGCTTACCCTGACTCTCCTCCCAAACAATGAACCCAGCAACAAATAGAAACATCCACAGTGGTCCATCGAAGCCCAAAGCCCTAGGTTTTCTTTTCTAGGAAACAGACTCCTTTAGAACGATGCTGTCCTCCAGTTCAGGCATCTTGCATTCTGAACACACTCCAAGCTGAATGTTATATTTGCACAAGTATGGTTTTTGGTTTTTAAATACAGAAACAGATAATATAAAACATGGCATGAGAACTGTTGAAGCATGCTACAAGGAAAGATAGGTGTGGAAAGGGAAGGAAGGTTTAGTGGCCCACGGCTTTCTCAAATATCCAAGGAAACATAGGATATGTAACCAGAATTATTGCACTGAGCCCAGTTCATCTGCCCAAAAATGCCCTACCTACCTAGTGCAAGTGTTCTCACTTTTAGTCTTTGTTATTCTGTTATTGCAAATCACACTGGTAAACCCCTTTTCCATTCTGCTTCTTCCTAGTATTTCTTGTTAACTCATGGCCCTGATTTCTTCAGAAAAAAATTTGCTAGCATAACATCTGCCTGTCGCCTGTCACTAAACTAAACAAGACATGGGTAGATCTGCTTTGAAGACGTGTTGAGCTGTTTTGGAGGCGGGGGTAGTGGCACCTTCCCACCCCCCACTTGTCATTTCTCCAATCTAAATCCATAGTTTGCTCCCAAATTTAGTAGCTGCACAAGAATTAAAGCAGCCATCTGTACCTGACCCCTCCCATTGTTGTTGTTAGTTGCTGCAATGAATTCATTAGATGAAGGAATGGAAAGACAGGAACGCACCTCATGGTCTAAGTGGGGGATACTTCATTCCACCATTCCAAATTGGGTCCCTTTAAACTGCTTGGACATACTGGGACATGAAGCAGAAAATCCAGGCAGAATTACTTTCTTCTGCCTAATAAAAAGTACTCATAAAAGTACATTACCTTATACCAGATTTTGACAGCCTCCAAAATCTGTCAAAGAAGGTGCCTTCTACACTGCCATATAATCCAGATTATCAATGCAGATAATCTGGATATTATATGGCAGTGTAGATCAGGCCAAAAATGAGCTCTCCTTGTGCCCTCCAGAACAATTCACCATTTATTTTGCATTTGGGTGTAACACTTTTGCATGAGCATACTCTACAGGCTTTCTTCCAAATCCTTCATAGCATTATACAAACTGCATAGTCTCATTTTAAGATCCATTAACCTAAATATTAAATCTCGTGCATACTATTGCCAGACTCTTCTATTTTGCATTAGGAAATACGCATTTTGCCATAGAGCATTTTCAGAACAGGAAGTGATTAAATGCTCACATCCAGTTCAAAAATGGCTACAAATTCAGCTAATCATACTTCCCATAGACTTCTGGAGGCACTATCCACCTTTCTCTCATCATACTTTTCATCAGGGGATCTCTCATGCAGTCCACAGGCTGCATTAATTTTACGTACTCCTGCTCTACATAAACCATGCTCAAGGCTATATTCATCTATCACAACAATACCTTAGCAGTGACTATTAAGTCACTACTAAGGTATTATTGTGCTATCCCGTATGCTATCAAATTCCTGATGACCTATGGAAAACCCATTAATTTCATGGGATTTTCTTAGGCAATGATACACCATTTCCTTCTTCTGGACTATAAGTTATAACACCTGCACACTAGGCAAGCTTTTAAAAAGATTTAAAACTAGCAAAGTGTCAACTTTGCATCTTTGTTTCTTTCCCATCCAGTCTATAGTGAATCCTAATGCACCTCTACAGCCACTCTCCACATTTCTCTGTGAGGTGACCTCACAACTCTCATAACCTGTGTCCTACACTTGCCTTTTCTCCCAAATCCAGGCCCCTCACGCAACGTTTCAGCCGTCGAACAGGAGGAAGAGGTAAAAGTCGCAGGCCACTGCACTGAGATAGGGAAGGAAGAGTGGAGTCAGGAGATGGACATGCTAGAGGTGTCACTCAATGAATAAATGTCTTTTTACAAATAAAAGTAGCTGTCATAATCATGATGATGGTAATGGTGATGGTAGTCATAAGATGAGTTGTGAGAATGCAGCCAGAAAACTGGTCAGTTTGCTTTATTTCTCCTTTACTGTAATGATGGTTAAGTAATCCCTGTGAAAGTTCGGTTCTGTACATCTACCCACTTGCCTATCCCCTTTGAAAATAAATTGCAATACAATATATCAAAAGGTTTGTCAAATTTATAAGACTAGCTTGAGGGGCCATGGGATTCAGAAAAGCTCAAGGAAGCTAATGACTTTAAAACAGTTTAGTTCAGCTCTAAAGACTAGCACTGGTCTATCTACAGTTTGCTTCCAAAACATCTAAAGTCACGGATACAAAACCTCTTTATTTCCCAAAATTATTTTTAATCAAAATTTAAATGCAACTCCTCATCCCTGGAGAGTTTTCTAACAGTAGGCTATGCTAAACCTAAACAGGTACTTCAGATTACCACTCCAATTGGCTTTTTAAAAAAACTTATTTTTAAGGATTGTGGAAATAAAGTGACCCAGCATCACAAATCACACAAAGAGAGTAATATATTAGCTGGGGAGACCATCATGTTGGCCAGTAACCCCAAACACTCCAGCTTCCCTGAATCTCTCCATACCTGTAGATAAATCATGTTGACCATATATCATAAAATCATGTCATGGAAAACATGATTCATAAAGAATTTCCTTTACATGTGATTAGCGCTAGCACTACTTTATGAAATAAATGTTAATGAACCTTTTTGCCCAATTCAAATTTTGTTATCACCTTACACTCACCGTTGACCCCACTGAGCAGTTTTCATGGCCTGACACCTCTAATAAGGGAAAAGAAGGGAGGAGGAGCCAAGGTTGAAGCGTATGTGGGAGCAGAGAAGAGAGGGTAGGGAAGAAGGAGAAGCTAACCTGCGAGGGGGTTGTCACACTGATCTCTGGGACAAAATTGTCATCAAACAGGTTGATGATGTTCTCCTGCTTCATCTCCTTGGATGGAGTGAGTTTTGGAGGTGGTGGCACGGGAGGGCCTTTCCTCAACTGCATGCAAGCGAACACATGACGACGGCACAGACAGCAACACCCAAAAAACCAGAGACAGGAACTAAGTTAGCAAAAAAAATTAAAAAATAACTAAACAAAAAAATAAACATTAAAAAAACACAAATAAAGGTGGAGGTAGGGGGCTAGAGTAAGGCTGAAAACCAAAACAAAACACATGTGGGAGGAGGGAGAAACAGTCACACACTTCCAAAAGAAGGCATTGCATCATTAGTTACACTTCGTAGGTTGTGGGTAGGTCTCCCTTCTGCAGAGGAGAAGCGTAACACAATTAATATGCATATGAAAAGTCATGCATACATAATTAGAGTCTATGCAACCTTCTGGTATAACAAGGTGAGGATTTACATGTTGCAAGAAAAATGCTTGAGGAACTAGGGAAGACAGCAGCACTACTTTGAGCAGCAATATCTATCTGCATATCAAGAAAGAAGAATACCCAAGCCAGCTTTATTTGATGTGATTTTTAAAAGACATGCTCCCAGTGCTATAAAAAAACAAGGTCAGCTGCACCACTTACAATGGGTTTCCTGGAATGGGATACAAGCCATTAAAAACTGGCTCCATCTCTTCCTAGAATCACAGCATTCCTATGTGATTCCACAGATGTCACAAAAATACAGTATGCTGGTCTGGGAATCCCTGCTCTCCTACCACACAGTGCATTGCAAGATTTTCTTTTTCTTTTTCTTCTTTTACATTTTGGGAGGATCAGCAGCATATTTTAATTTTACTTGGATCAATTCGATGTAGCTTTTCACCTTCTCCTTCATCTCCCTTCCCAGATCGTCTCGCCAACAGAATATACTAAGCAATTCTAAAATTGGAGGGTTAACTCATATTTCTAGATAGAATGATAGAGCAGTAAGTTGATTTTCAATGGTGTTTCACAGATATTTAAAAAATGTTTTCTGACCAAAACATTATACAAAATCATGTTAGCCTTGTTTGTCCAGAACAATAAATGTGCTGAGCTTGATACGTAACTCTGCAACACCCTCAAAATGTCAAAACAGATTTCTATAATTCTCACACTTTTTGAAGATATTTATGCAACATGTCTTAGTTCTTTCAATAACAGGCCAGGATTTAACAAACAAGATTGCATTGACTGTTCAACTTCCAGACATCATTGTTAGTAACTATTGCCTTACAACCCAAGAATCTATACCATCCAATGACTTATTCGACTCAAGGAGAGGATATCCCATCTTTCTGTACATTTTGCTATGTCATCATGATGTGTCTCCTGCTCGCTTTTTTCTTTCCCTAAACTGACTCAGTTTTGTTAGTCACAGAATATGTCTCTTCCATGAAAAGGTGCATAGTTTACTGTTATGATCCATCCAAAATTGCAAGGAAAAGATGACATTGTCTACCCTTTATCACTTAAAAATGTTTCACATTTTATGAATGGATCCTTTATATGAGCAGAAATGTGAAGTACAATTGGCCCTCGAGATCCGCAGATTTTGCATCCATGGATTCATCCATGGCTTGAAAATATTTCAGAAACCATTCCAAAAAAACAACCTTGATTTTGCTATTTTATATAAGGGATGTGGTTTTACTACACCATTGCATATAAAGGGATTTTGATATCTACAAACCCCAAGATATACCAAGGACCGACTGGTCAACATTGGATGTCCCTTGCAGCTTCATAACTCAAGATTTCATGGGCCAACAGGAAAGAAATAAACTCAAGAGGTTGCAGATATCTTTTCTAAAAGTTATTAGTTGGTCTTCCTTTTCACAATAATAGGCCGAAGTACACACAGGTGTAGAACAGGAAGCTGCCTGCATTTTTCAGATGCCTAACACTGTTTGCTTGGGGTGGGAGAGCATGAGTCAACCAGCCACTGGGCTGAGTAAGCTTTAGCTGAACTTTAGTCAGTCAATACTGCCAAATAAAAACCCAGGCTCAGATTTCCAGATTTTATTTCTTCCTCAACACACCCAATTTAATAATATACAGGATGTGCAGGCATAAACCACTGTAGTATGCTAGAAGTCATTAGAATTTTAGGAAGGATTAACAGATTCCCTGCTTTGTGGGGGCCTTTTTCATGGTCACATACAAAATTCTTCCAAAGTGATAAATGCAAAGTTCAATTTAAAGCTTTACAAATCCAGCATTTTGTGGCCTTTTATAGTCACCTTTTTACATGGCTATAATATGTTACAGAGGTTACATTATAAATGCAGTAAAATAGAAGTACCAGCTGATGGCAGTGTTCACCAAAAGGTTTTTTTAATTATGCCTGGAGAGAAGTGTTAAAATTTAGGTGGAATGAGAAAGACCTAATCACTCATGATGTATACACTAATCTCATTTTAATTTATGCTCACACATTTTTCAGGGTGTTGTAGTGATTCATGAATTTGCTTTACAATGGATCAAAGGAAATGAATGGGGTACAACACAGGTAATGTTGATGTCTACATGGGATCTTTGTTATTCCCAGTCTTTTCCAGTTAAGAGGAACAGTTTTCCCTATTTAGTAAATATCTTGCTTATTATTATGTGTTCAGTTTTTTAAATTGGAGATTTAACTGTTGATAATCAATTTAGGCAAGGTTTAAAGGTAACAATGGAATATAAAACAAATATACAATAGAAATTGGCTAATATGAAATAAGGCGAATGCTACGTTTTACTCCTGAGGTCTTCAAAAGAAGCCAAATGTGATCACCTAGCATCAGAATAAGTGATAACATTCCACAAATGATATAATTTAATCAGGTCTAGCTCTATGTATGGTTAGCCACTGTGTATGGTGCATTGTAGTGTCCCTTCCCATGGTTTTCCCTTCCCTTCAACATGCAGTGGTGCTTTGCTATTACTGCAGTCACTGCCAACAGAGATGATGCTATTACAAGCAGTTTGTGCTCTTCCTCTTTCGCAGTTTCGGCAGTGGCCAGGGGAGCCTTTGCACAATGAAAACTTGTGTGCCAGTTGTGCCCGTACCTTGGGAAGTCAGACTTGACCATGCTCTGGGATCAGACTTTTGGAGAATATTGATGTGCTATAATATAAGTGGAATATGTGCAATGATTATGGAATGACCTTAGAATGCAATTTTTTGATGATGTGATTTTAATAATGAATGCAATTTTAAATGTTTACTATGTATTAGTTTTAATTCAACTGATTTTAAGCTTAATGTTTGTTATGTGTTTAAGGCATTGAATAATTGCCATATGTAAGCGGCTTGAGTCCCCCTCAGGGTAGAGAAAGACAGGGTATAAATGGAGTAAATAAATAAATAAATAAATGGCTAAAAGAGTAGCTGTGACCCCTCATGGCACCCAACCCACCAAAAAAAGGAAGGCAAACAGTGGCAGCTGCGGCTTGCCATCCTGTCATGGTGAGTTCTCATAGGATGTTGGGACTTGACAGCTGACCAAAGATCCTATCCTTCAGTCATGGTTCTGAGCCAATGCAGAGTTATGGAGCTTTTTAAACCCACCAGTCAAAGAATATAGTAGCTATAATGATGCTTAGTCTGTGCACAAATCCACTGGATGAAGTTATCATGGTTTCCTCAAATAAAGGCAAAACTGTTGCAGGCTAGCATGCAACTGTAAAGGCTCCACCAAAAGACAATTCATACCCGTGTTTCCCCGAAAGTAAGACAGCGTCTTACTTTCTTTTCCCCCCAAAAAGTCCCCCTACGTCTTACTTTCGGGGTACGTCTAATATAAACTAAGACGTACCCCATCGCCACGCCCACGCTGCCGCCGCCGTCACGCTGCCGCGGCACACCTCCGCGGCGCACCTCCGCAGCGCAGCTTTCTGGACAAAGGAAGGGAGGGGGAAGAAAGCCAGAAGCATGGCAAAGCGCCGCTGTGTCAGAGTGACGCGTCGTCGCTCTGCCCGCCCCCGGCTCTCTTCTCCCTCCCTTTCTTGGAGAAAGGAAAGGAGGGAAGAGAGCCGGGCGGGGCAAGCGACGACGCATCAGAGTGACGCGTCGTCGCTCTGTCCCGCCCCGGCTCCCTTCTCCCTCCCTTTCTTGGAGAAAGGAAAGGAGGGGGGAAGAGAGCCGGGCGCGGGCAAACGACGACGCGTCAGAGTGACGCGTCGTCGCTCTGCCCCGCCCGGCTCTTTCTCCCTCCCTTTCTTGGAGAAAGGAAAGGAGGGGGAAGAGAGCCGGGGGGGGCAAAGCGACGACCAGAGTGACGCTGTCGTCGCCTGCTCCCGCCCCGGCTCCCTTCTCCCTCCCTTTCTTGGAGAAAGGAAAGGAGGGGAAGAGAGCCGGGGCGGGGCAAGCGACGACGCGTCACTCTGACGCTGCGCACACTTTGCCATGCTTCTGGCTCTCTTCCCCCTCCCTTGGAGGCCTGGCAGAAAGGAGGTGTGCCGCGGAGGTGTGCCGCGGCCGATGGGCCGGTTGCGGCGGCGGCGGCAGCGTGGGCGTGGCGACGAGGTACGGCTTACATTCGGGGTACGGCTTACATTAGCTGACCCCCCTGACACCCCCGATATGTCTTACAATCGGGGGTGTCATACTTTCGGGGAAACACGGTATGGCCATTTGTATTCAAAACTGTCCAAATGATATTTAGATTCCAGTAAGCCATCTCTTTTCACACAAAAATATCAGTACCTTTCGACCTCACCTTCTCACTCAGAAACAAGGTAATGACAGAGGTAGAATATAAAGTCGAAACAAAATGAAAAATACATCCAGAATGACTGAATAAATTGTTTCCAAAAAACTTAGGATATAAATATCTGTCCAGGAGAAATCTACCAAAAAGATGCATTAATCAACATTTCCTCTGCAAGAGCTGCCCACAAGAAAAGCTGAAGTATTCAACCATTCAGACAATAAATAATCTTATGCAATAATACATAATGGCTAAAGGGTGAGCTCTCTACCACCTCTTTGATAAGGACAGGTAAAATAGAAATCAGTCAAGTAACAAGGGTAATTCCAGATGGCATTTCCAGCACAAACAGGAGTATTTAATCAAAAAGTATTGAATCAATAGGAAGAGGAAAATTCCTGTGATAGTTTGGTGTATAGCATTAGGAGACAAGCGAGGAATGTTTGACCTTACTGATATTCGGGACTAGAACTCCCACAATGCCTTTGTGTTTGTCATATTGGCTGAGGCTTCTGAGAGACAGAACTTCAGAACATATGGACAACTAAAAGTTTTCCACTCCTTCACAAGAGCAACTACCTATGCTTTTGAAAGGATACTGAGATCCATTGGTCTTGTGCTGAACTATCTGTCAAACAGCAGCCAGTATAAATGGTACAAAATCCAATACATACAAACAGAATTAGCATTTTGGTTATTCCCAAATCTGAGATCTAATCCGATTCACCTGTTTCTTGTTCCCTAGGGACAAGAAAGTTGTGTAACACTTCTTTCTTAATTCATGAAATGATTTGCCCCACTGTATTTTAGTTCTTTATTTATTCATTTATTTTGTTACTTCGAATCACGCTATTGTTTTCTTCACTGCATTATTTGGTTCCACTTATGTCCTATGTCAGAAGTTCAGCCAGAGGCTATGCAAGCCCATGCAAGTCTTCTTAACTCAGCCATGTCTCTGCTTGCTTCCATGTACAATCATACACAACAGCAATTATGTAAGAAATCCTGATCTGTATACACACTCTTCTGTTTGAGAGGAACCACCATTGTCTTTTTCTAAACAGTGAGATTGGATTAGGCAGAAAGACAAGTTCAAGATTATTTTAGAACTGTAGAAGAACATGAATGGAGAGAAGACTATTACTCTAAACAGAGTAGGAGCTGAATGAACTCGACTAAGCATTAATTTGATATGTCTGTCCTCAAGGAAACTATAGGAGCAACAACCCCCACTACCTGAGATGGAGACTTAGGGATGCCTCCCCCAGATGTATCCAAAGTGGATGGCTCTGGCTCATGATTGATGGCCTTGGACTCAGGGCTGGTGATGGGAGTCCCATCAGGTGGAGGAGACGAGGGTGTTTTGTTTGTACTGTCACTGCAGGAAAGAAGAAAGAAAAGAAGGGAAAGTTCCACAATCAGCATTTAAAATGAAACTTTTGTTGTACATGTGATTTCTTGAAAGGCTGCTTTCTCCTGCATTGGTGGGAACACTTTACAGTGCACCAACTAATACTGAAAGTGTGTGTGTGTGCGTGCGTGTGTATGTGTTTACACATACATGTGCATCTCTTGTGAGAAGATATCAAAATATAATGTAAAGCATCACCAAAATCCAATATTTATTTATTTATTTATTTATTTATTCGTACTTGTCTGCCGCCCTTCCCGATGGCTCAGGAATATCAAGCCCATATGACAAGGCAAAGTATACAGGTGTTTTAAGGATGAGAGAACACACTCTTTTTTGGTAAGAATCAAAAAGATGCTGCCAATGAAAACATGGCTCACTATGAAACCATGAATCTTATGGCCAAAATTGATGTGATGCTAAACATGTCCTTTGGTGTTTTGGGTATCCTTTTCAGAAATTGTAAAGAGAAGCTCCTGGGGGGGGCTGTAAAGAATGAAATTTCACGTACACCACAAAAACAACTCTAACAAATGCCACTATTTCACAAGAAAGGGGCCTAATGGGAGCATCCTCCAATGCCAAAAAGCTCTGTAGGCGATTTATTAATTCATTATGGAAATAAAATATTTAAAAGTTTCCTCCCCAAATGCTGATGTCCCCACATGTTGATCACAAAATGCCACACTATACATTTAATGTAATACATAACTGGGCCAAATTTTGATTGCATAAGAGTTATAACAGTAACAAATTTGGCTCTTACTAAAATACAGCTTTAAAATTAAGCACGCCACCTCATGACATACCAAGCAGCAGACACATTTTAACCTCCTGACTCAGTGTTCTCCCACACAACAGTCCGTATTGCAAAATAAATATGCCGATCTCTAAAGCATGAAAGCCATTTGGGTAGTGGCCATGGTATTTGCAGCAACATAATAAGAAATGGAGTAATAGGCTTAATATTTGAACAACACAGAATAGAAATATTAAGAATACAACAGACAAGCTGCATTGAATTCCAGTATTTTTAGTAAAGCTTACTTCCTACACCATACTTATCTCAGTACTTAGATTATTACCATATTGTTCAAAAATGTTTTAAACCTGTCACTTAAATAAAAACAATAAAGCCTCTTCATTTCTAGACATTAGTACTAGAAAATAAATCCCACTGAACTCATTGGGATATGCCTCTGAATAAACACAGGTAGGACTTAGTTATCTTAGACTTTAACTTTCTGATGGATGGAGGATTACATTGATGATAAGGATGCAAGTGATTAAAAGTAGATCACCAGCTCTAACCATATCCATCTTTCTCCTGGCTTTTCTTTTGCCTCATTGGACCTTGTTTCACCTTTTGAATTTTATCCATAAACACACATAGCCATAAGAGCGAGAGAAGAAAGCAACAAAGAGTTCTGTCTTTCAACACAAAGACCTCAAGACATGTCAGCCACCATGCATATTTATTCCACGGATTAGTATAGGAACACTCTGTAATAAAACATCACGTCACCCAAGGACTCATCCAGCTTTCCCTATTCTTTGAATTCTACATTATTTCTGGGAATTATGCGGAAAAAAATTAAAATGATGGACGTTGCTTTTTTTTACAATGGAAACTTGACCTTTTCAGATCAGAAAAAAAACAATTATGTCGTTCTAGGCTGCCACAGAGTATAAAGGAAGAGTACAAGGAGGCAGAAAAAGAGGTCACTAAAGCAAAATAGACATATCTCTTTACAGTTAAAAAAAGAGAAGGTGATAGGGCCTGTTTTGTCCTGTCTCCTCCATGCTTACTTTCATCCTTGACTATCACAAGGCTTCCAGAAGCTTCTTGTGCTCAAAAAGAAATCAGAGTCATATGCCAATAATATGGCATCAAGTTCAAGAATCCTTACATTTTCAGGGAAGCAAACCAACAGAGGTTGAAAAGTATTAGGCACTGTGTGTGATATAAGACAGTGTCCAACAAGTTGTCTAGCTACAAACATTCTCATTGTATAAAGGGAAATATGCTTACTGAGATATGTAACTGTACACACCTCCATCTGTTATTGCTAATTCAAATGCCCATGCCTATGCACCATGGTGTCCCCTGCAGCTGCACACAAAGCTAGAACTTTTTGCAGAGACAATGGTAGCTGAGATTTTCTGAGAGCAGTAGCTCAGAAAATTATCTTTTCAAAGCTCTGGCATAAACATGGAATATTCCAGTTCAAATATTGCCATATATGGCTACGAGTTCATCATAGGAGCTGGCAGAGTTGAAGGCATCTAAGGAGAAAGGAAGTTTTATGTCTTCATCTCCAAGGGCCCAGAGTGTTGCCCCTATATCAAATAGCTGTTATTTGACTTGTTGAATAACTATGTGGATTAAATTAAAAATCCAAGTTGAAGACTTTACCATAACCCTTGCTTTAAACTATGGGAAATGTAAAGATTATTTTCAGTGCTAAGTATGGAAAGGGATAAGATTTTTAAAGAACAAAGTGAGTTATTTAGTTTATTCAGTCACACAAATACAATCTAAAACAACTCCAGAACCAAAGCGGTTTGGATCATGCAAACCACTCCATTGCAGTCACCAAGCTAACAAGGCACTATGTTGTTAGAATGCAGCCTGGTATTTGACTTCTGCATCCAAATCAGAGCAAATGGGGAATGCAGCTTGCTATACCGGTACCTGCTCATCTTTTTCCTCAGCCTGGAGAACAGTTTAGTTTTCTTTCTGTTGAGGACGGCACACGTAAGTGATCTCCATTACAACAGGGCTCAACCAATGAGAAAGAAAGGTGAAGATTCCATGTATGAGCTAATGTGGTTACAATGAAGATATTCATTCAAAGAGGACCTACAGGACAACCTCCCAGTGTACATCTTATACACTTAGCAGAGAAGAGGACCACTGGACGTTGTCAATGCAGAAGTGTTTATCAAATGCGTGGAATGCTTTTCTCTGCACTCTACCTAACACCATTCCTCCTTCCAGTTACCTCAACATTATTTCACAATACACTGGGGAAAATCTTGGAAGTTGGGGTAGAAGGAGGTTGAAAGCAGTCTTGAATCTCATTCACAGGAGCAAGGAAGGATGTAAGCCAAAGATGAATGAATGAACAAATAAACAAACAGGAAGACTGGGTTTTTCCAAATGGTGAGCCTGATCAGACCCATCACAATAGCAAACTTCTATTCCCAGAAGTTATCTTTTAAACATGACATGGAATCACCAACAGATTCTGACTAGGCTACTAATACAGTGTTTAAATATTCACCACCAAGTAGATGTAGCTAGTTATATAATTCATGTCCCACAACTCTAGCTAGGCAACAAGCTGATGTTAAAGATCCAAGTGTTGTCTCAATGTATTTGTGCACCTTTAAATGTGTCACAGAATGACCCTATAGAAACTCAGACCATGTAAAACTAATGGGATATATAAAAGGAATAAATTACCAAAGTGCTCAGTTCCTTCTGCTTTTTCCAAAAAACATTTTTCTTAAAGGTGGATTTTCAAATGTTTCACAGTGTCGTTTCTGATTTCTGAGATTTTCAGACTCCTATATTTGTGATACTTAAAACTGCTGGTAAATATGCATTTTTTAACTTAGGCCCTAACTCAACTGTCTGGGGTTATTGTTGGGGGGGGGGGGGGGGGTTGCCAATATAATTGTTATTTAGTCTGTTTCCAGGTTACGAACAAGATAGATAATGTAGGTTTGTTCTTAAGTTGAATTTGTATGCAAGTCTGAACTGTTATTTTTTAAGTGTAACTCCAGCCAAAAATACCTATTTTAGCTTTAGATAGCATCTCTGTGCTTTGCTACCTATGTCTCTGTTCAAAAGATTTCGCCTCACCTTCTGTCCCTGTGATCATTGGATTTTGAAAAATTAAACTTGTTCTGGAAACAAGGACTGATAATAAAGCTTCAGTGGGGAGACCTTTTCCCCATGATAATGACTCATTCAGGAGTGAATTTCCCTTCCTAGGGGTAGATTTCTCTCACTTCTGGTTGTCTCACCCCCATTCTTAACTATGTGTCATTTATAAGTTGGATATTCATAACTCAGGGACTGTCTGTACTTTGTTGCTCAGTGTACTCAGGGACTGCCTGTAACTGTCTTTAAATCTAATTTTTTATCAATTCATGTCACAGTTTTTCTGCTGTCTTCAAATCTGTTGTTGGGTAAATGGTTGTCATTTTGGAGGTTTCTCAGCAAATATATCAACACAACCAACAAAAATGTTGCTGCAAGTATAACAGAAATCTTTCTAAAGAAGCCCCTTGAAAAAACCATTGTGAATAAGCTGAAGTTGCATTGACTCTTACTTAACAACAGACAAAAATAATGTTTAAATTAAAGCAATCAAGGAAGACGTCTCTCCTAAGTTCCCATGCCTTTGAGCAACTCCAGGCATTTTTATTCAAAAAGAGATTCAGTTGGGTTCCATGGGTATATACAAAATTTTACTGGAAATATACTGGAAGGGTATCTTAGAAGCAGCTTTGAGACTGATATCCTTTCAGCAGAAGCTTTCCTGGACTTCAATCCACTACATGTACCAGTATATAAGATAGCAACTAGGGCTATTTCCGAATTTCGGATACTTCTGAATTTTGGAAGTTTTCTGCCTACTTCTGACTTTTGAAGCGACTTCCGATCACTGCCTCCCAAACAGGGAGTGGTGTGGCATTTCTGAATTTCTTTGGAATTCCAAATTCCGAATTTCGGATGTCATTTCCAAATTTTCTTGCTGATTGCTCATTGACTGATGGCTAACAGCTGACTCTCCCTTCTGCTGACTTTTTGGGCCATTTTTGAAGGCGGTTGCCATTTTTGAAGACTTCCGAAGACTTCCGAATTTCGGAAATACTTCTAAATCAATTCCGGGGGGAAAAGAAAAAAAATCAGAAGTCAATCACATCCGATTTTTGAATGAAATCAACATCCGATTCCAAAATTGAAGCATTTTTTGTCTTTGGAAACAGCCCTAATAGCAACCTAAAAGAATCAACATTGCAATAATCTCTAGCTCTTTTACTCAGTCTTGTGCTTGCAACACTGGTCTTGGCTTGTATTTTACTTCATGTAAAACAGAGCATGGAACTGTTTTCAAATTCTCTCCCACTCTCCTTTAAGTCTACGTGTACCTTTGACCCAGGTCTCTTTTGCAGAATCCATAGATGGTCTATAAGAAAACAGTCTGTATCTTTGTGGGAGAGAGGTTGTTTCATACATTGGACAGAAATATAGAAGATGCCAGATTCATGTCCTATCAGCTAGGTACAGAATGATTTATTTGACTAAGGTCTGAGAGTATGGGTGTAAATCAGCAGGTGACTACAGAAAAGGTATCATGCGAACCTCCATTTATCCTCTGAAGGCTATCCAATGAAGCCACAGCCATCCCTTCCCTAATGCTGGCTTGGCACATTCATCTCATTACAGCAACTGGGACACACAGCAGCTGGGAGTCTGAGTTCCCAAATTGCTTCATCACTTGTGCATTTGGTTGAGGGCCAGAGGCCATCCCATCCAACAAGTGAGGCCTGTCTTCCCCTTAACTGTAAAAACTGAGTGTGGGAAAGAGAATGTATATATATGCACAATCCTTGCAGATTTTACCTTCTTCCTCTTTTTCTCCCTTCTCAGCTGTCTTGGCTTCCACAAAACTAAAACTGCATAACAGACACAATTAATTTCCTTGCAAAGAATGCCAAGTGAACTTGGCTGAAAAAAGGTAGTATGCTTCAGAGTTCCTCAAATGAGTGTGGAAGAAACAGAAACTGATACATGGCTTCTTGCTTTAGTTTCACCTTCTGGAACTCGAGACCTTCACTACTTCAAAAATAAGAGGAGGAGGACAATAAATACCCTGACATTTATCTCATATATTGGATGGGAATCACAGAAACAATACCTTGAGCATATGTTTGTCCAGATGTGCATATTAACTCAAATGTAAGATGCTGAGATGTGAGGGTTTTGCTCCTCCACATAGCTCTTTAATGCCTAAATTTGTAATGCAATCAATTAAACCAGAAAGCCTCTAATTAACCACGACATGCTAATGAATTCCACTGTGAATTGGATTTAATATCCTGCCTTTTTCAAAAGCTGGCTACCACAGCTTGATGGCACTATGGTTGTGTGAATCCTAACCATTTAAAATTGACTAGACATCTGAGCTGTACAGTGCCATTTAAGTATGCCAAGTCCTCATGTGTGCAGTCATATGTGCATTCAACTCCATCCAATTTTTTTACTGAATTTGCAAGTGCATGAAAACATAGCTCAAGCTGGCCCCCAGTTCTTAATAATATGAGTCAAAAGTAACAAAGCCAAGGAGCTCAAAGGGCCAGCCTTTAGCCCCAGACCTCAGAATAAGGTTTATTGTTATAATAGTTGTTATTATTTATTATTATGTATATAGCACCAACAATGTGCACGGCATTGTACAGAATTCAAGACAAAAGTCCCTGCCCCTAAGGAGCTTACAGACTAAAATTGGACAAAGGGAAGAAAAAAGAGAGGAAAGAGTGGGAAGGGGGGTAGGGATAAAGAGGGAAAGAATGTGTAATTAGTTCAGTTACACATACCTAGACTAGTTACAGACGGTGTTACAATAAGAAAAAGCTAGAGTGCCAAAGGTTGCCCCCTTTTCAATGGAATATGCCCAATGCCACTAAAGCACAGCCCAGCACACAGAAACTGGCTTTATCCTGCACTTATCTCCAGAGTAGGAAGAGCTAGACTTCTATGTGTCAGTCTGCTCTTTAAAAGAAATAACAAACATAACCAAGGGTTTCACTCATTTAAACACAGAAAGCAGAAAATATTGTTCTCCATGTCTTTATATCATGTCTCCCTGCTTTCACCTTTCTAGTACCACCTTCTTTAAGAGGTGTATGTGTCACTATATTCAGCACGTATTAAAAACCATGTGCTGTTCATTGCAAGGGAGGAAATGGCATCCATATGGTGAACACATGTCTGCAGTCTGCAAGGGAGATAAATGCATTGGATGAGTCAATTCCTTTGTTGGCAGAATGAAAGCTGGGAGAGATGAGGGACATGCTTAATGACCCATGTAAGTCAAATGAATAAGACAAACAGAAATACAGATCTAAGCCCACCCTTACCACAAATGCAAGATTTCCCCATAGTCACTTTGATACTGATACAGGTTAACATTTACTAACCTTGGCTGAGCTTTAACAGGATAGGTGCTTGTTGCATGTGTTTTGTCTAGAGTCACAAGAATATCATTCAAGTTTTGGTTCAGCTGAAACAAACATTTAAAATAAAGTAAAAGCTCAGCAGAAAGAAAGATTCAAAGTAGACGTCAACAAAGAGACCATATCAGAAATGCATTAAAGAGCATCCAAAACTGCAAGAAGAGGAATTCACTGCAAATGTATCATCCATTCATTCACATTCCCCCTAACTCATGGTCACTTAAAACTGGAAAGCATCGAGTACTGTGGGCAATTGGTTGACCTAAAGAAGCAGGTGCCACATGAGCACTATCTATATCTAATTTAGAAAACAAATTCAGCTCATGTTTCTTCTATTTCCTGCCTTTTCTCCCCCTCTATTCCTTCAGTCACGTGTTTGCACTGCTATCGCTCCTTGCATCAACACAGGGGCTTTGTTTTTCATGGAGACTTAATGCCTTCCTTCTGCTCACTCTTCCCATCTGCAGCTAGGAAACTTGCCTGCAACTGTAGCCTCGGTTGCTATGGAAGTGCCGTTTATCACAAAACAACATGTTAAGCCAAGCTTAGCATTCACACTGGGGGAACGAAGAGGATGACGTCTTTGCCAGCAGCCATGTGTCTGCCATGGCAGCCAATCTGTTGAACTTACCTGGCTTCAATAAAGTGCAGATGCCTCTTAAGGAAAGAAAACTTTCATGCACGTAACTTTTATCCAAAGTGGAAATTTTATTTATTTATTATTCAAATTTATATGCCGCCACTCCCCAAAGGCTCAGAGCGGCTTACAAAATATTGACGAATACATTAAAAGACCGATACAACCAAATAAGAGTAGATTAACAAGATTTGAATGTCTGTTGGAACAAGTGTGTCTTGCATGCTCTGCAGAAAAGCTGGCAAATTCTGCAGGGCACAAACTTCCGACGGAAGAGCGTTCCAAAGGGATGGTGCCACAACCGTAAAAGCCCTATGCCTGGTCGCTGTTAACCAAAAGGTCTTGAAGCTGGAGATTTCCAGTAGATCTTGATCCTCTGAATGAATTGATCTCTGGGTTGGTAGGGGGCAAGACGGTCCCTTAGGTATACAGGCCCTGGGCCATATAAGACCTTGAAGGTAATAACCATCACTTTGAAGGCGATCCGGTGCTCAATTGGTAACCAGTGCAGTTGCTGCAAAATTAGTGTTATATGGCATCTCGGCGGAACCCCGGCGAGGAGTCTAGTGGCTGCATTCTGCACTAGCTTAAGCTTCTGGATCACCGACAAAGGCAGACCGATGTAGAGGGCATTACAGTAATCCAATATTGGCCTGGATAACCGTAGCTAGATCATCTCTGGACAAATAGGGGGCCAGCCGTCTAGCCAGCCGCAGATGGAAAAAGGCGGTTCTACTGATGGCAGAGACCTGAGCCTCCATCGTCATCAGAGGGTCCAAAAGGACTCCTAGACTCTTAACCAATGATGACGGGTGTAATGTCTCGCCATCCAGGATAGGCAACTGGGCATCCCCACTGCCCGGATGACCCAGCCAAAGGATCTCCGTCTTTGCTGGATTCACCCTCAACCTGCTGGCACACAACCATCCAGTAACGGCCTCAAGGCATTGATGGAAATTATCAGGTACGGAGTTCATCTGGCCTTCCATCCTCAGAACAAGCTGGGTGTCATCAGCATACTGATAGCACACCAACCCAAAACTTCGAACCAGCTGAGCAAGTGGTCGCACTTAGATGTAAAATAGTAAAGGGGAGAGGATGGCCCCTTGAGGAATCCCACATAGTAGAGGGGACCTTTCAGAGACCAAGCCTCCCCTTTCCACCCGCTGACCCCGCTTGAGAAGAAAGGAGGACAGACAGTCAAGGGCTTTCCCCCTGACTCCAGCAACGGCGAGACGGTGGATCAAAAGATTATAATCGACCGTGTCAAATGCTGCTGGGAGGTCCAATAACTCAAGCCGCGCTGACCCGCCTTGGTCAAGCTGGCATCGAAGCTGATCTGCCATGGAGACCAGCACAGTCTCCGTCCCATGCCCCACACGGAAGCCGGACTGGAAGGGATCTAGTCCAGCTGTATCATCCAGGAACTGCTGCAGCTGCCCCGCTACTGCCCTCTCAATTACCTTGCCTTGAAATTGCAGGTTCGACACTGGGTGGTAACTGGAGGGAACCGAGCGATCTAAGTCCAGTTTCTTCAGCAGCGAGAAGACCATGGCCTCTTTTAAACCCTCTGGAAAAACTCCTTGCTCAAGGGAGTTGTTTACTATCTTCAACAGGGGGTTGCTTAATCCCTCCAGGCATGATTTAACCAGCCAGGAGGGACATGGATAGAGGGAGCAAGTGGTTGGTCTAGCTGCAGCTACGAGCCTGTCGACAGCCTCTGCATCCAACGGGACAAACCGGTCAAGGGTGGGCCCAGTGAGCAGCCACGAAGTCTCAAGTTTTTTTGCTGTGTCAATTGTGGCTGGGAGTTCCCGGCGGAGCAACGAGATCTTGTCTGCAAAATAGCTCTGGAAATCCTTGGCTATGGGGGTCTAATCATCACTTTTTGGGACGGTGAAAAACAGTAACATATTGAAATCTTGTTCCAAATGGTATCATGGGTACCTAAGGTTTGATCTCCAAAAAGTATGGACAGTTGACAGAAAGCAATGATACTATGCATAATGTTATACCCTTGTACTTTTGTCTGTGTTGATAAAAGCACCCTTGAAGTTTGTGAAAGGTTTTTGAGGCACCTCTATGCAGAGTATTGGCTGTACCCATGTATGCCCATTTTGTGTGTCCAGATCCCTGCAAGTCCTGTAATCAATCTATATATCCTGCACAACTTGGGGGCTGGCACTCCTTTTTCCTGGTTTCTTGGTTTAATTGGCTTCAATAGACAGACAATGAATGTCCTTTCCTATATGGAAATGGCATCAGTATTTTGATGTTACATATGTCTGTCAGTAGCTAAGAACATCAATATATGCAGTTCAAAGTGACTAGGAGACACTTACTTTACAATATTTACTTGTTTTTACTTGTGATACAGCCACCCCACAAAATGCTTACAAGTGCTTTAGGCAGCTCGCAAAACTTAATGGTAATGACCAAATAACCTCCTAAAGTGCATTTTATTTGTGCATGAATTTGTAGCCATTGCTGAGTCCCGTAACCTTTGCCAAATTCTTGAAAAAATAAGGTGGACAGAATGAAGGGCATTTCCCAGTTCAGACAATACATTCTTCAAGAGCAGAATATCATTTGATGGTGCAAAATGCAACAAAACATCAAAGTCAAACAATTTCAAGTTCTCTCTGTGCCTTCCTGATCGGGAGACCTTGTGAGAAACCTATACTTTGTAATCCTAAGTTCCCTGATGAAAGAACTCCAGAATGTCAAATTAAATAAGCATTCCAAGAATGCCATATACATTTCCCTCTTGAATATACCTGTATAACCAGTCAATGCCCCTTTAAGCTTTTAAGTTGGAGTGGTCTTTTGGTTGTTATTGGACCACATACACATCAGTCTTAGTCATTAATGTTGAAGTACGATAGAAGTTGCAGTGTAGCAACATCTGGATGATATATTGCTTGCCCTTGATTTAAAAACAAAAGAATAGGTATTCTGGCTCTGACCGAAGTCCTATCTGGTCCAGCATTTTGTTTCCACTGAGGTCAAACAGTTGTCTAAGGAAGCCCAACAGAAATAATATAACTGCGATAGTGCTTGTTTCCCAGCAACTAGTTTCAAAATCAAGTATTCCATCATCATAGTTAAAAACATCCAAAGCAGCTTTATATTTAATCCATTTTTCCATCTAGAACAGTGGTTCCCAACCTGTGGTCCATGGACCACCAGTGGTCCACAAAAACTAAAATATGGTCCACGGCCTCACCATTACTACACCTTTGCAACGAGAGTAACTGGTCTCACAAAACCCTCTTATAGTGCTGAGGCTTATTAAATACTAGCTTGGGGACCCGGCCCTGCCCGGGTTATTTGAGAAGCGCAGCAGGATGTAGAGTGGGTCATGGGGGCTCTGTGTGCCAAGTTTAGTCTTGATCCATCATTATTGGGAGTTGCAGTGGTATCATGAAATTACTGAAGGTAGTGCAAGTCCCATCATCTCTGTGTGTCCCGTCCGTCCCCCAAAGTGTAGTAGGATGTAGATTGGGTCATGGGGGGCTCTGTGTGCTAAGTTTGGTCTGTATTGGTGAATGGATGAGGGATGCATTGTTTTTCGGAAGTGAGTGAAGGTACTTCAAGTCCCATCATCCGTGGTCCGTCTCACAGTAAACTGCACCAGGCTGTAGAGTGGGTCATGAGGGCTCTGTGTGCCAGATTTGGTGTTGATCAGTCATTGGATTAGGTTTGTAGCGGGATTGGGAAGTGAGGGAAGGTACTGCAAGTCCCATCATCCATGTTCTGTCCCCCTCCAAACTTCAGTAGGATGTTGAGTGGGTCACTGGGGCTCTGTGTGCCAAGTGTGGACTTTCTCGGTGTTTTTTGGGGGCCACAGTGGTCTGTGGGAACAGAGGGGTGTAAAAGTACTACAAATCCCATCATCCATTGTCAGTCCTCCCCCAAACCTCACCAGGACGTGAAGGCAGTCATGAGGGTTATGTATGGCAAGTTTGGTCTCGATCAGTGATTGGATGAGGGTTGCAGCGGACTTGGGAAGTGAGTAGAGGCACTTCAAGTCCCATCATCCATGGTCCACCCTCCTCCGAACTGCACCAGGATGTAGAGTGGGTCATGGGGGCTGTGTGTGCTGAGTGTGGTCTGTATTGGTCCTTTTTGGTGGCCTCAGTGGTCTGTGGGAACCAAAGTCTTGGAAAGTACTACAAATCCCATAATACGTGGGTCATGTCATAGGGGGGTTATGTGTACCAAGTTTGGTGCAGGTCCATCACCCGCGCTGGTCGCTGTGGCCTGTGAAAGTGGCTGCCACATATCCACCCTGGCCTGTGAAAGTGGCTGCCACATATCCGCCCTGGCCTGTGAAAGTATACCGGTGTAAAACAGAAAGGAGTAAAAAAAAATGGAAAAGGCCTGCATGGAATTAGCAGTAATGAGGCTGGGTGAGGGGGCTTTGGGCCAGAATTATTTATATAAGCATTAAAAGGCATTAGAGAAAGGTATTTATTGTTTTCTCTTGTGTCTTTTGAGTGAAGTAGGGCCTTACCTTGTAGAGTGACAGTGCCTGTTCTAAAGATCCTGTCAGAAGCTGCCTTTCTCTGACACTGTGTTGAAGAGGGAAGATGGATGCCTCTTTTGGGCCTATCTGGGAGAAGGGGATTTGTAGGGGCTACAATGTTTTCTGGGAAGTGAATTGGGATGCAAATCCCATCATTTGTCGGCCATCCTGCCCTAAACTCTATTTTGGGGCCTGTAATGTTATGGCCTGCTATTGGTAACTTTAAAAGGCCGAATGGCAGGCAGCCGTTTTCTAAAAGCTGAGGGGGAGGAGAATACAGGAATCCATTTTGTTTTCATAGAGCCAAGTGGGGAGGGAATGTTGATGGTGCATTTTTCCCCTCAGTGGGAAGAAATCCTGTTGTTTGAATGTAGAGGCCTGGATTCTGGGTTGCTGGCTTTTTTCCCCTCAGTGGGAAGAAATCCTGTTGTTTGAATGTAGAGGCCTGGATTCTGGGTTGCTGGCTTTTTCCCCCTCCGTGGGAAGAAATCCTGTTGTTTGAATGTAGAGGCCTGGATTCTGGGATGCTGGCTAATCAGTGGCTATCAATGCCCTCTGTCTGGTGCCTTAGAATTTTGGAGTGGCGAGGCTGTCCAATCAAAGGACTTTATGCAAATAGCTGCCCTTCCGCCCTTCCGCCCTCCCCATACACACATACACACATACAAACATTCCGTTTTATAAAGGTATACAGATGGTTTTCTGTGGGTGAGCAGATGGCGACTACTGGATGGCATATGTTCTGTATCAGAAACTAGAGCTGATATGGTCTATCCAATGCAATTTTCTGAATCAGCACCCCAAATAACTAAACTGAATCTAAAGTTGACCAAAAACTGATTAGTAATCCTTTTGGTACTAATGTTGAAGAGTGGTCCCTGGTCAAGTGGTCCCTGATCCAAAAAAAAGTTGGTAACCACTGATCTAGAACTACTCTCTATTCCACTGGTGGAATAACTTTGTCTCTTAAGTCACATGTTCTCCGGTTACATTTTAAATTTCCCACAATCATGCAGCCTACCCCCAAACCCCCTTTTTTAAAAAAAATTACTTCTAATGGCTACTAATGGCCTACAAATGCACTGAAACTTCTAGCCCACAAACTCTAAAAAAAAAAAACAAACCCAAATACAGTAAAAAAAATTAGCCAATGCTTGGCTTCTATTTTCAGCCAATTTGATGGAAATCCAATGCAGTTGTGCAGGCCTTCCATGGGATCCAGACAGGCATGTAGCCAGGGGGGGCTAAGGGGGCTTCAGCCCCCCCCCCCCGAAATTCTCAGGGTGGTCTGTGAAAAGGCCTTACTGGTACATTATTTAAACTGTTATGTTTATTCATATCATGATCTGATCACCATGCTCATTATATCCCATATTAATGGGGTTATTGGGATAACAATACAAAAGGTTTGCTAGGGTAGACCCTCTTCCACCCAGTCTCAGCCCCCAGGAACCAAACTCAGCCCCCCGAAACAAAATCCTGGCTACGGCCCTGGATCCAGAGGATACAAATTGCTCTCCAGTTGCACATACCAATCTACAGAGAGTCACAGTGGCTCTCTAGGGTTTCAGGCCCAAAGTTTTCCCACCCTTACCTGGAGTTATCAGGATTCAACTTGTGATCTTAGGTATGCAAAGCAAGAGCCTCCTGACTGCTTGGAAAATTATCTTTTTCTTGCAGTGATACTTTGTCTTAATCTTTTAAAATAGTTACCTGTTAAAATAATACTATCGCTAAAGATAATGAAATGCTTACAGCTCCAGTTCAAACAACTGTGCATACTTTCTAATGTTTTGAATAATTTCTGATTCCCTGATGTATCCTATTTGTCCAGCATCGAGGGAAGAAGAGAAACAGCCCATCTTGTTTACATCTTCCTCCTCCCTAATACTGCAAGAAAGTTATGTATGCCACAGAGGATGCAGCAATGCCTTAGACATCACATCTGCAAGCAGTCACACCACCAACTGAACTATAAACATTGCAATATTATATACTGCTGCCTATTATCAATTTATGAGTGTAACCTGGTGGGAATAATCCATCATACCACAAATTTTTTGAAGTGTGTAGCAGATGAATTTTAAGAATTACAAGATAAATGCCCCTTATCAGAAATGCTTAGCATTAGCAGCAAAAACATTCTGCATTTCAGTATTATTATTTTGATTTTGGAACACTGTACTGTAAATACATAATGAAATTCACGTATGTTTAAATACTGCTTATACACATAGGCATTTAAAAATAACATTTTAACAGTATTTTAATAATTTTTACAATATTTGTAATGATTTTGTACATGAAAAAAACATCAGAAACCAAAGAAATGACTACCGGGGCAATTCAGGGGTATTTTGGAATTCCAGATAAGGGATGCTCAATCTGTATTGTGGAAACTGCTTCAGTGTTTAGCAACTTGAACTGGGTGGTAGAATTTACAAGTTATGAAAGAAGGACACCAAAAAACTAAGCAGCAGGGCCACACGAGATAATTGTTTGGTTTTGTTCCATTTCTATTACTTTTTTCTGTTGAGGGAATTCAAAGCAACATTGACAGTACTCTCAAGCAGTTTCACATCCAATCTTTGTCCAGACACTAAGCTGCTTAGCTTCAGTAAAGCTGTTATATGTTCATCATTCATGTTGTGACCTCACAAGACGAATGATGATCATGAAACAATCTCATTGAAGCTGGGAATCAAGGGTGATGGAAAGATTTGAAATGAAGAATTGTTCCCATAACAACAAATACAGCCCTTTGCAAAGCGATTGAGAAAAGGTTTAGGGAAAGCCAGCTACCACATTAACAGTCCCTAAAAAGAGGAAGAGTGTTGTCCATCTTTACCTTGCCCATTTCCTTATGAAAGTTCTCTTCTAACCCAGCGATGCTCTGGAATGTGTTGACATAGAAACCAACACGGCTGGCAAATGAAACATAACACAGATTACTAAAGACAGAAGCAGATCATTCTTCTCTAACTACATGTCACTTTCTAATAGACTCTCATTTCCTCTAGTCATTCATTTGCAAAGTCATAGTGTTAGTCAGAACTGGTCCCCATTGCCTACATTTAGCAAATGAAACAATAGGAATAGGCAAAGTTGAACTTTAACAGAGCCCCAATTGATCTTAAAGGACACCTTGAGCTGTTTCATCTGCCAACCTGCCAAGTAAATGCACAAACATGGCAGAGTACACTCTCCATTGCTCACCTATTCCATAGTGAAGGCAGCTCTTCCTGAAGATCAATATTCATCTCCTCAAACACTTTCTGGGCTTTTACTAATTCTTCTTCAGCCTGGAGAAGAGAGGTGGTAAAAATTAATGTTACTCTCATATGATATGGTTTCAGGAGAGAACTTATTTGAGTTTATTACATGCTCTGTGAGTGGCTTAAATCTAGGACATTCCTGATAGATTGCTGTAGATAACGTTTCTCAAACTGTGCTCCACTGAGCCCTTAGGCCATCTGCTACTGACTCGGCCCGTCTGTCAAATTTTAATATGTAATGTGGCCCGTGTCTCCAAAAGTTTATTGAGGTTCCACGAGAAACTTTTTCTCCAAAAAAGAGCTCTGCGGCTTTAAACATTTGAGAACCCCTGCTATAGATAATTGCCCAAGCATCTCCCATGGGTCATATCAATAAAAGAAGAGCACTAAAATTCTCATTTACTGGGAAATACCTTGACCTGAACAACAAAGGCCAAATGGTGACAGTAAAAAAAAATCCCAAGGGATTCTGAAGTGACTTCAATGTGCTGTGCATGTGCTCAGAAAGCAAGAAGTTCTACCTTGCACTTTTTGTTCCTTCACATCTCTATCATGTTACTTTTTATCACATCCAAAGCAACGTAATGGAGATGTGAAGGAACAAAAAGTACAAGGCTCTCTGCATTAGGCTTTGCATACTTATATAAGACATGTAAGAGCAGTGTATAGGGATTTGCATTTAAAAACAGAATTCCAGAGCCTAACTTTGCTAAACCAATATTTTCAGTTTTAGAACTGAATGCAAATATAAACTTTTAAAGAAATATATCTAATTTCAACTAAATCTAAAATCACACTGTATTCACGGTTTCTTTTCATTAAAACCTACCCTTCTCATATGACCTTCTTGTTTTCAGCATTGTCCTCTCCCATCTTGAAATAATTATGTAAATTCCAGTTTCAAAAAGCCAACTTGCAAATAGCTTACGTAAAAAAAATTGGGATCCTAGTCAACATGTCTAGTAACCAGCTGCACATCCAAATTCTTTTATTAAAATATTTCTAAATTAATGGTGGGAGACTACTGAATACTATCATATATCCACAATTCTAGGCAAATGACACTGTAGGATTAATTTCAACATGAAGCTGAAATGCATAGATGATTAACGATGTCCACAGGCTGAAGATTTAAAAAGCCAAACATATTGTATATAATAGTACCACAAAATACTTTGTTCCAGAGGCTTAATTTGGTGCAGCCTAGTATTATATGGATAAACAGTGAACCTAGAAAGATCTATTTAAATGCAAGAAAGGAAAGAAAGTGTGCAGACAAAAGCAACAAAGATACACCCCACACCACAAAAGTGGAAAAGTCAGAAGTCTATGTGGGCTGTTGACAGGAAGTATTATATGTGTGATCTGGAACTCTGAATACACATACCATCGCCCCTCAACATTTGCAGATTTGACTTTTGTGGATTTGATTATTCATGGATTTTATCTCTCTAGTAACATCTAGGCCCTTCAGTAGGATTCTGTGGTCAGCTTCTGGCAAAGTTTTACTAGAGTGTCATTAAGGAGAACTTAGATAGTACTAGAAAGATGTTATCTCAGATAAAGAAAAAATGCAATTTTATTTTATTCATAGTTTTTCACTTTGGTGGAGGTCATATGGTCTTTGTCCCAGTGAAAATAGAGGACCAGATTCTGGACTTCCTATCTTTGTCCAGAATTAAAAGTGGATTGCAGTCTATCATTATAGGATGCTAATATCAAAAACATTCTTGAATACAAAACAGCTCATTTGGCTAAATCACAGATGGTTGCTATAAGCCTAGAATGGTTTTTTTGGGGGGTTAGAAAGTATATCTAATGAACATTTATTTTAAAGACTTAATGCATTATTTAATCCATGGTTGAAGTAAAGTAGGAAGGCTGTGGTTTGGAGCACAAAACTGCCTATAAAACTACAGTATAGGCAATCCCTAAGTTCTTAAGTTGAATTTGTATATAAGTTGGAACAGGTACATTTTTGCATGCTTTGGATAGCAGAGGGAAGGGTTAACACTCCTGTACAGTTTGTTTTGCTTCCTGTATCCCTGTTCAGAAGAGTTCACTTCACTTTATGTTTCTGTGATGATTGGATTTTGAAAAATTTGGCTTGTTGTGGAAATTAAGATTGGTAATAAAGCTTCAGTTGAGATACCTTTTCCCCATGATAACACTTTCAGGAATGAATTTCCCTTCCTAGGGGTATATTTCTTTCACTATCTGTTGTGTCACCCCAGTTCTTAACTATGTGTCATTTGTAAGTTGGATATTTGCAACTCGGGGACTTCCTGTACTTTGTTGCTCAGTGAACATCCATATTCCTTACAGCTGAAACAATCAACATCTTAAGAAACTCCCCAAAGCAAACTATGTTCTTATTTATGACAAAGCAATACCCAAGGCAGTGTTCACTCTCAAAATAAGTGTAAAATAATGTTTAGGCCCATTCCAGATTCTGCTGTCTTCCCAAAGGGATCACATAGCCATCAGAAAACATGGGATACTGTTGCTGATTTTATTTCTAAATCACTTCCGGGAAATGTTCTTCTGCCCATGAGCACACCATCTAATGGGCAACAGTAGATAGTTAAGAGAAAGAGATGCAAAATTGAATTTATCCAGTCATACAAATTTCTAGTTCAAGGCTTAGGTCTTAAGGCATTTTATGACACTGGATTTTCCACAACTAGCCTATTCCAAGGTACAATATGGACAAAAAGTAAACTCACTCTTCAAATACAGGAAAAAAGAAACCAAACTATAAACAATTAGATTATTTTCTCAAGAGTTAATAATGGATTGGATCTGGACACATTATTATCATATCCACCACCATTTCACAATTAAAACATGGGTGTGTGTGGTCAAGATGGCAAAAGTTATTAAGGAGGAAGATCACACAAACTAGGTGAGGCTGCAGCAGTTAGCTTTTCCCTGTGTTGACCTATCCTCTCCTCTTCTTGCTGAGTTAATTATGTGTAAACACTTTGAACTTAGATTGTAAAAACTGATGAGTACTTGAAAAAGGAGGAAAGTGGAGAAATGAGAGAAAACCTTAGACATTTTCAAAATAGCTGAAAAGGCAGGATGACCAAAGATTAATTGGGACTGTTCCTGACAAATTGGGATTTGTGGTAGTTGTACATGGGAATCTTCATTGCTTTTTTATGCCTTGCTGCACTCCAGCACTCAGAAGCTGTTTTTCTACCAGTTTGTCTGTTTGGAGGTGGGAGGGGGGAAATAATGCCTGTGGACTCCATCCCACCCGGTTTGTAGGATGCCTGTCAGATACTCCATTGGATTGCTTAAATTCATATCCTGACCTGGATTAAATATTTGTGTAGGAACAGCCTCAGAGAGACAGGTGTTGTGTCTACCCTTAATTTGATAATCCAGATTCAAGGGCTCGAGAGCTGCTCCAATGCAGCCCAGGAGCATCCTGGAGCTCTTTGACCATTTAACCAGCCAGATGGGTCAAGGACATATGGAGGGCCCTTCCACACAGCCATATAACTCAGAATATCAAGGCAGATAATCCAAAATATATTCTTTGAACTGGGTTGTCTGAGTCCACACTGCCATATAATCCTGATCAATGTGAATTTTATATAGTTGTGTCAAAGGGGCCCAAGTGCTGACTTAACATTTCTGGTCACTTACCTGGGTGCCCTGGTGCAACATCACCAGAAGTGATGTTGCCAACAGGCCTCTGGCAGAAAGCTGCTTGTTGACAACTATGGGTTAACTGGAGGTAAAGAAGTGGATTGGGCCAGATTCAGACTAATCAATTTGTTCACACCTCCAAAATTCCATGATGATTGTAGAGCTTCTTGGAAGGTCCCATATCCTCTGGACTCACATTAATGCCTGAATGCAGTGCTTCTGCTGCAAATCCAACAATGCATTGTCTGGATTCCCCACAGCAGCTTAACACTGAATCCACTTTATTTTGGCCAAGTAGAAATGGCCTAAGTCTGGGCTACTACCAATGTCAGCTGGCTTCCCTTCAGAGTTCCAGCTTAACAATCAGGTTACATTTCTTTTATTTTAAAAAAAACAGGATTTAGAAATGGAGTTTCCCTTTCCTTCTTAAACATCTAATACATCTTGCTTTCAGCTGTATTACAAAATTTCCATGCACAGTAAGAAGGAATTATGGCCCTCCAGATCCAACAAGATGCAGGAAAGTATTTGCTTAAAACAGTTTGTTTGATGAGTTGTTGGTTCTCAGCCTGTTTCACAAAACAAGCATCTGGATTGCTTTTACTCAGCATTTCAACTGAGTTGTAGGGGCAGGAATTTGCTGCCCAATGCAGTTTGTCTCTAGCCACCTACTCATTCTTCTCTATCACTGTGAAAACTGATTATGTTCCAAAAGAGAAAACTGGAAGTTTTTTCTGCCATAGCTCTCCGTACACGTCTGCTCATTTTTTGTGTTTATTTGAAGGGTCTACATTTCAGTTGTTATTTTTTAACAGCATGAGAGTTAGGAGGTCTTGTCAACCCAGGAATGTTTGATGTCAGAACCCAAGTAAGAGTGGGGGAATGACAGAATTTATTATTTATTTATTTACATCATTTATTATTTATTTATTTATTTATTTATTAAATTCGACTTGCTATACCGCTCTCTCTGGAGCCCAGAGCGGTTTACATTTCTACCCCACTCTTCTCACCCCCGCAGGGGGACTCAGAGCAACTAACATAGCAACGATTTGATGCAGTAGGAAATACAGTATAATAAAAAGATAAAAACATACACATAGCACAGATTGAAGAATGAAATAAATAACTTATTTATATATTTAAAGACTCATGCCCCTTCTATACTGCCATATAATTCATATTATCAAAGAAGATACTGTAGCCCACATTATCTGCTTTGAACTGGATTATATAAGTCTACACTGCGAAATAATTCAGTTCAAAGCAGATAATCTGTATTTTATATGGCCGTGTGGAAGGGGCCTTGGATACATTTTGATTACAGTTTGTAGAATGTACCCCAAATACTGTCAAGGCAAAAGATCGGCAGCTGTTTTGTTTCAGTTCAGGCTTATGATGGAGCTAGCGCAAGTTTAAACTATCTTCATTTAAAACATTTTTCCATTAGTCTGCCAAATGTTAATCCAGTCTGAAATCAAGGTTGGTATTTTTTTTTTTAAGCCAAACAATGTGAAGGGATCATTTTTAAAAGGCAATTGTTCAGAGCATCATAGCCAAGGAAACTCAACAAATGATTCTGAAATTTAGCTTTCCAGTTGAAGCTTGACTATTCCCTCTTAGCTGAGCATCGGGACAGATTTTACACATTAATTATAGAACTATGGTATTGAAAAAGACCACCAGGGCCATACAGTCCACCCACAGTCATGTAGAAACACACAATCAAAATAATTCTGAGAGATGGCCATCCAACCTCGGTTTGAAAAGTTCCTGGGAGGGAGACTCCAGCACACTCCAAGGCTGCAAATCCACTACTGAACAGGTCTTACTGCCGGGACATTCTTCCTAATGTTTAGGTGGAATCTCACTTTCTGCAATTTATTTATTTATTTATTTAAAACTTTTGTATCCCAATCTTCTCTACCTCCGTAGAGGGAATCAAATTCATTGCTCTGTTTTCTATTATCTGGAGGAGCTGAAAAGAAGTTTCCCCCCTACTAGGTAAAGAGGAAAGATCGTCATCCCAATATTTTTATTTATTTATTTATTTATTTACTCGGCTTTTATGCTGCCACTCCCAAATAGGCTCGGGGCGGCTTACAGCCAGGAAGCAGAACAACATACAATAAACATATACACTTTAAAATGCAGTAATACATAAAAGGAGTCATTTCTTCTTCTTTGCATCAAATTAATCCGCAGGCAAAGAAGTACAGACTAATCCAGATTTAACCCTCTATAATGTTCTGAAAAGTCAAATATTGGCCTTCATATCAGTTTTGCTGAACCCAAATTTCTCCAGATGCTTTAGACTACCACAGTGGTTCTCAACCTGTGGGTTCCCAGATGTTTTGGCCTTCAACTCCCAGAAATCCTAACAGCTGGTAAACTGGCTGGAATTTCTGCGAGTTGTAGGCCAAAACACCTGGGGACCCACGGGTTGAGAACCACTGGACAATCATCATTACAGCCATAGCCAACATGGCCAGTGTTCAGGCATTAGGGCAGTGGTTCTCTCAGACAACTCCCAGAAACCCCAGCCAGTTTACCAGCTGTTAGGATTTCTGAAAGTTGAAAGCCAAAACATCTGGGGACCCAAGGTTGAGAACCACAATCTAGAGAGACCCAGGTTGAAGAAAACATTTTAAAGAATAAATGAATACAAAAGGATGAAAATCCTAGTTTGTAGGCAGCTATTTTTTCACTAGCCAATTCACAAGAGTCAAAGTTTCTCAGCAACATGAAAGAAATTTTGTTCCTTGTACCCACAATAAGGTGTTTTTGTCCTCCAATAACTGGGTGCTTGTTTGTTTTCCTCCATTATTCGGCTCTTCATTTGCCAGTTACATCATCTAGCCTCTAACCCATGGCAAGCCAAAATAATCAAGGAACAACCTGTTTTCCCTTCCTCATGGCAAGTAGAAACATGAGCGCATTTTTTGGTTTATTATCAAATTCCTTCCCACGAGGTCCCTGGAATCTTAGACATTCTCGTCCAAATTGCATTTAAACTGGCTCTTGTATTAAGCCAATGGTTTTTTTGGGGGGGGGGTGTTGTTTTTTAAAGTAGAGCAGGAAAAATGTGAAGAAGATACTGTACTGCTTTCTGAAGATCCCAGTTAAATTGTGTTGTTCATCGGCGGGTTTAAATATAAATGTTATTTTATTCTTGATGTTTAATTGTTTATGTTTTATGTCTTAATGTTATTTTATGTTTATGTTTTAATTTGGTTATTTATTTATTTATTTATTATTCGGTTTTATATTCCGCTCCTCCCAGCAGGCTCGGGGCGGATCACAAAATGCAAGCGTACAATAAAACATACAGTACAACAATAAGACGCATCATAAAACATATCATAAAACATACAGTAAAAGCACAATACGTAGCCATGGTGGTACGGTCTACGATTCCTTACTGAGGCGAGACGGACCCAAATGAATTTGAAGTTACCCAAACGCCAGTCTGAAGAGGGCCGCCTTACATTCCCTTCGGAAAGGGAGAAGTTCAGGGACCGCTCGAATATGGTCAGGGAGCGAGTTCCAGAGTACTGGAGCCGCCGCAGAGAAAGCTCTCTGTCTTGTGCTGGACAAGTGACAGGAGCGGGACAATGGTATAACCAGCAAGTTTTGCTCTTCCGAGCGCAGTGATCTCGGGGGAACGTACGGGGTAAGGTGGTCCCTCAGGTACACAGGCCCTAGACCGTGCAAGGCCTTAAAGGTTAAGACCAACACCTTGAAGGCAATCCGGTACTCAATAGGAAGCCAGTGCAGTTGCCGAAGGATGGGAGTAATGTGCTCCCTCACTGGTGCTCCCACCAGCAAGCGAGCCGCAGCATTCTGCACCAGCTTGAGTTTCCGGATTGTCGACAAAGGAAGACCCACGTAGAGGGCATTACAGTAGTCCAGTCTCGAGATGACAGTCGCTTGGATCACCGTGGCCAGGTCCGCCCTGGACAAGTAGGGGGCCAGTCGCCTAGCCTGTCGTAGGTGGAAGAATGACGTCCCACCGACCATGGAGACCTAGGCCTCCATGGTCAGCGAGGAGTCCAATCTAACACCCAAGCTCTTAACCAAGGATGACGGGCTAAGTTGCTCGCCATCCAGGGTAGGCAACCGGCACTCATCCAGCCCAGGCCGACCAGGCCACAAGATCTCCATCTTCGACGGGTTCACCTTCAGCCGGCTGGCACGCAGCCATCCAATCACGGCTTCTAGGCATCGATGGAAACAATCGGGTACGGTATCCGGCCTGTCGTCCATTCTCAGCAGAAGCTGGGTGTCATCAGCGTACTGATAACACTCCAGACCAAAGTCGCGGGTTAGATTATATAGTCATATGTTATTGTCTTGCTATTATCTTTTGGTTTTCACATGTATGTAGAGCATTGAATTTTGCCTTTATAATGCTTTGAGTTCCCTTTGAGGGAGAAAAGCATTATATTAATGTAGTAAATAATTAAATAAATTACAAAACATTTTAGAGAAGCTGAATTATTACATAAGACGCACACCCAGATGCTAGAACAATGTTTCTGTGAAGATTCAAACTATAAAACTATAAAATGGATTCTCCCCTTTCTCCTTGTCAAATGCTTAAGTGAAGAAAGTGTCCATGGCAGTAACACCTATGACAAATATTAATGGGGTACACAAATAGAACAAATCCTGAGTTTGTGGAAGGGAAAGGACTTGTTAGAAATGACAGACAAATCACTGAAGGTTGAAATGTGTGTGGGAATGGTTCCACATTTGAAGGAGACCGTGCAAAGTGAAGCCATTGCTTGTCAAGCTTTTTTGATGAGTGACTTTAAATGTATTAGCTGCTGCTTAGAAGCTACTAGGTTTGAGCATTGTACTCATACTAGGACTCTAGTACAATGCTAAAACATCTAAGAGAAAGGCAATAGCAAATCTCTGAATAAATTGTGCCATGATAATCCTACTGTAGAATTGTCAAAAAGGGACAAAATATGGAAAATTGAAAGATTACAGAGATGTGTGTGCCACCTTAACACTGATTCTGTTTACTAACCAAACATGCAAACACCTCAGAAAACAGAGCAGAAATCAGCAACTGGAACCATCAGACCCAATATAAAAATTGGAACTTGCTGCTTTTATACATAATTGGAACAAAATTGATCCACAAAATCCCATTCTGCCTTCAGTTTGGTCAACACCTAAATTGAGTGTTTCACCCCTGCTGCTGGTAATACATTCATGAACAGCAAGAGTAAGTCATGTAGTACTGGAAAAAACAGAAAACCATACACATATCTTTAAAGGAATAAAAATCTATAATTTTGTGATTTTGCTTTGAACCTTATTTCACACTCGCATGAGAATCTTTTGCTGAGAGTGAACGCTGCCTGGGGATAAAGGTTAGAGCTGCAGCCAGAAATAGCACATGCAGGGTTAGGGAGCAGGGTAGGCTGGGCCGTCACCTGGTTCCGCAGCAGATTAGTCTGAGCTACGAGATGCGCTTGCAGCTTCCCTTGGCACCACTGAGGCGCAGCTTTCTCAAGCAGCGAGACAGGCTGTGTGGGAGTGTTTTTAGAACAAAAACAAGAAAACAGACAAGAGATTTAGAAACAAAAACCAAACAGCAAGAGTGTTATAGGGTCAGGCCCTGCCAACAACCCCTGACAAACAAGAGAGAAATGAAGCATTAAGACATAAGTCAAGGATGAATCCTAGGCAGCATGCGGAAGTCTAGCGGTAAGTTAACACTCCATAGTGTGGTCAAAGGACACCAAGGCCCAGCAGAGCTTACGAACACTCCAGCTGCAGAGAGCAACAGAGAAGAAACTGTTAGTCATTTAGAAGGCAACACATTCCAGCATTGGATAAGGTTTTCTCTTTTATGAGGTAGTAGCAACGTCAAGAAAAGCTAGGATTAAGAGATCACGTCTTTATTAATACAATCATGCTGATTATTCCAAAATTTGCAAGACTTTATTGCAACACCACCTTCTAATATGGATACGAGAACTTGTTCTTTATAGTGACTCTTGTGCCTTTAATAAGAGGATCCGTACAAAGATGATAGCAACTGATTTTACTGTCAGCACAGAATTAAGGTTGGGGGGGGGGGGACCTACATCAGTCAAACATCTCCCAACTACACCTGTGGTTAAAGTACCAGAGCCCTTATAAGGTCAGAACACAACAAAAGTAGGCCACATGTGTGGACATCAGGTAACTTTGGCCCCTTCTACACTGCCATATAAAATCCAGATTATCTGCTTTGAATTGGGTTATATGGCAGTATAGACTCATATAACGTAAAGGTTTTCCCCTGACATTAAGTCCAGTCGTGTCCAACTCTGGGGGTTGGTGCTCACCGGTGCAGTTCAACCACTGCACCACCGGTGGCTCCTTAGACTCATATAATCCACTTCAAAGCAGATAATGTGGATTATCTGCGTTGATAATCTGGATTACATGGCAGCGTAGAAGGGGCCTAAAAGGGTTGAAGGTCAGTCACCCTGGTATTTCTCTTAGTAATGCATGGCACCTAAAGACCACACTATCCATATGTTAGCTTGAACATCTGAGATAGGAATATTTACAGATGGGCACATGAAGGCTTCCAAAGGTCTCAAATCCTTTATATAGAATATAGTACAATCACTGACATATATCTCCAAAAAGTCTAATTTAATGCATGTATGGTGGGATAGAGGAAACCACATCAACAGAGATGAGGTTAGAAGCACATCACCATCTTCCCCTTAACCATAGAAGTAGTAAAAAAACCTAGTAACATTAGATTATAATTTTTAAGTAATATCACACCCATTTAGAAACTGATCTGCATGTGAATCAAAAATGTTTTTCACTCCAAACTGACCAGTAGTCCCCTCGAAGCCTCTGATGGGTACTGCTATCATTTTACTGTATTCGGGGACATTGGTAGGGATTGGGAATTGCCTTTAAGGCCTGCACAGTTCTGAAACAGGCTACAAAGCTGGCATTACTTTGACAAACATTTATCAAATGAGAAGAAAAGGAGGGGAAAACAGTGACATTCCTTCCAATTATACTGAAAGAAGCAGCTTTCATCCTTCAAATATTTCTCCTCATTTGTGTTTAATTCCTTCACCTGAACATACTCAGGTGCAGCTGTTGCCTTGCCAGCTTGTCTATAAATACCAGTTTAAGTGCTGTTTATCAAAATAGTGTGCAATCACTGTCATCAGGCGATCACTGCTCATTTTCAACAGAATAAAAGTCAAATTCTTTAGGAAACACTATAAAAGAAAATTAACTAGAGACATGATAGATACAAGTATCATATATCATCCAAATGGAAAATGAACAGCAATTCCTTCAAATTTCAAATTAACAACAAGACCAGTAGTAATACTCTCTAAATATTTGCCTGGTAGAAAAAAGAAAGAGGGAGGAAGATTAGAAAGATAGTATGGCATTTCTAACCAGTGCTCCTTACCTTGGCAATTTTAGTTTCATCTTTCTTCTTTGCAGTCTGTAGGGATTCAAAATGATGCCTGGCACTGTCAAAGTCTACAAGTTTCCTCCCTCGTTTAGCAATGCGAGACTGAAAGAAGTTGGAGAAGTAGAGAAAAAGAGGGTGATGTTACTGAACACAAAAGTCTTATAACTCAGCGGACTAAGTAATATCTGCAGTCCAACTCACATGAATTTGTTTAGCATGCCAACATGCCTGCAATCGTCTCTAAACTGGGTAAATGAAACACGGTGGGGTAACATAGAATCATAGAGTTGGAAGAGACCTCATGGGCATATAGTCCAACCGCCTGATAGAAGTCACTTGTTCCAATATTTTTCCATGTGTATACAGTACACAACTGTATAGCAGCATCAGCAAGCCTCACAAACGAAGATTCTTAGGAAGGACTCATCCCACACTTTTTACAAGCGCGTTCATGACTAAAGCATTGTTTAAATTAACATTAAATAGATTAAGGGGGAGGAGGTTGGCCATCCAACTGGGCATGTGGCCAACAAAAACTGCACCATATACTCAGCCAATCTTATTCATTTAATTACTCCACCACCATCCTTTTTTAAAATGCACAAAATTTTACAGTTCTCCTCCGGATCCCTTGCGGTTTTGAGGCTAACTAATAAAACAAAGTCCAAATATGAGAAGTGCTCACATTTTCTTTTAAGTGCTTGAGGAGACTGTGTTAACAACATGTAGCTTCCATATAATGTTCTAATGCATCCAACAAAACTAAGCCAGTCCTTGATACACTAATTAGAGCAGAGTTAAGTGTTTTTGTTTTGTAACAAATCAAAAGGTAATTCTAATAAAACTGTATATGAAGCACTCTGGGCTATGTTGTAAAATATATCATGTATATAACAGAGCAATAACCATGTACTGTGATATGTGAACATTGTAAACTCAGATGGATCATTACAAACAATGAAGACTGGCTTTGCATTGCAGTTCCTCTCATTAAAATACCATATGCCATCACATAATAGTCACACACCCCATTTGAGGAACACTAAATTTGACTTTTGCCATTCCCCACATAACAGTTGCACCCTGAGTTCATACACTTGGACAAATGAACTAAGGGTGCAACTGCTGCTTTGATCGTGCTTTGGACTTGGCTCCCAGCTGAGTCAAGCCCCACAGCACCAAAACCACTCGCATTGCTGCATCCTCATAGGAACTACTATTATGTAGCAAGATGTCCCTCAAATAGGTTTTTTTTCGCTGCATAATAGTAACCATTGCATAACAGTCGTACACCCCTTTTTCTCCCCAAAAAATCATTCAAAATTATTTCCCCCTATCATTCTGCTTACTGAGAGGACTTTTTTTGAAGTCATCCTAATATATTTAGAGTTAAGGTTAACATATGTTCATTTTTCAGGGTGCAGATAAATAAATCTGCTCTTATTAAACAATTCTGAGCACGTTGTATTAAGCTGTGATTCTCAGTATACATCAGCTAAAGACCAACCAGCAGGGGTCAGTAGTATTTCCAAAACATAAGTCTGAAACAGTGGGTTCTTGTAGGTTTTTCGGGCTATATGGCCATGTTCTAGAAGCATTCTCTCCTGACGTTTCGCCTGCATCTGTGGCCATAGATGCAAGCAAAATGTCAGGAGAGAATGCTTCTAGAATATGGCCATATAGCCCGAAAAACCTACCAGTGATTCAGGCCATGAAAGCCTTTGACAATACAAGTCTGAAACAAGTAAGCGGTAAGTCTCTGAACAAACTGCTAAGGGGTGGGCAGAGATCTGTTCTTGGTGCCATGCTGCATGGGATAAGGAAATTAGCCCTTTCCTTCCCTGGCCTGGCCCCTTGACAGCCATGGGACTCTTGAAAACTTGCCTTGCCATGGGATTCAAATCCTAATCATCTAACTGAAGGAAGTAATTTCTTTGGTACAAGTGACAAGAAATAATTACATCTGCCAAGGCTACCAGACCAAGTAAATAGTTTGATTGTGTCTCTCAAATGTAAGGCTTTCCTGCATCTACATCTGCCTCTGTACGTGATGCTCCTCTCACCTCCCTCCTAGCCAACCAGCTGGACATCACTCGTGCTTCATATAATTAAATCTCTTCATTTCTAGTTTAATTAAGTTATCACTACTGTTTTGAATGAAGACACTGGGCATCTTTCAAGTATTCAGCTACATTTAAACGTGACAGATTTCAGATGCCTCCCTCAAGGAAGCCAATTTTTTTCGGTAATTTAGCCCAAGAAATATTTCCCTACTAATTTCAGTGGCTACTGAAAAAAGCATATGCAGAAGAGGAGAAATCCACTATTGAATACAAAAGGGTGGGGGACATTTACATCTCACAGATGAGAAAGCGAAGACAAGGGGATTACAGGTTGAGAATTCCTTATCTGCAGTTCCAGAATCCAAAATACTCTGAAATCATCCACATTGGTTGCTGGGGTAGTGACACCTTTGTTTTCTGATCATTTAATATTCTAGTATCTGTGCACAAACTTATTTAAAGTATTGCATAAAATTACCTTTAGGTTATGTGTATAAGGTGTATATATAACATAAGGTTTTTCTCGACATTATGTCTAGTCATGTCTGACTCTAGGGGGTGGTGTTCATCTCCATTTCTAAGATGAAGAGCCAGCATTGTCTGTAGACACCTCCAAAGTCATGTGGCCAGCATGACTGCATGGAGTGCCATTATCCTCCCACCAATGTGATACCTATTAATCTCATATTTACATGTTTTTGAACTGCTAGATTGGCAGAAGCTGGGCCTAACATCAGGAGCTCAACCCACTCCCGGATTCGAACTGCCAACTGCAAGCTCAGCAGCTCAGCTACTGCACCACCAGGGGGCCCTATCAATAATAATGTATATAATAAGGCAAATACGAGGACTGTACAAATTGAAAAAAATCGATAATTCAATTTTTTTCTGATCCCAAGCATTTCAGATCTTCCAAGTCGACTTATAGTGGACTTGGAAGATCTATGGAAAAAATTAGGCAAAGTCATTGACTCTCAGTCTAATTTCCCTGAGAGGGTCACTGTGCTGACAAAAATGAAATATTATATTTATTTATGATTTTTTAAACTAAACGGTATACATCAATTAATAAAAATCAAACTATAACTATGAGAAATTATTTTTAAAACACCTTAATATATTTTTAAGTTATCAATGGGAACAAGTTAAAATCTGTGCACACTGGGGCAACATCATTACAGCACACAAAAAGGTCTGTGTTTTAATCTGGAGCTGGACAAAGGCACCCCAAGTGCACAACAGCAAAGGAATCTCTCTGGCATGACCTCACTATGTGTACCCCATTGGTGGGACACAGACTTCAAAGGCACGTGCGGGGAGAGTTGCTCTACAAAGTCTCAAGGTCCCAGGTTGTTTAGGGCTTCAAGGATACCATCCATCCATCTTGCCCTTGGTCGGCCCCTCTTCCTTTTCCCTTCCATTTCCCCCAGCATCATTGTCTTCTCTAAGCTTTCCTGCCTTCTCTTTATGTGGCCAAAGTACTTCATCTTTGCCTCAAATACCCTTCCCTCAAATGAGCAGTCGGGTTTTATTTCCTGAATTATGGACTAATAATAATAATAACTATTTATATTTTGCCCTTCTCACCCCGAAGGGGACTCAGGCTGGATCACAGAACATATACACGGCAAACATTCAGTGCCTCTTTATATAGACAATACATACGCAGACAGAACAGAAGGGGGTGGTTTGTTTGTTTCAGCTGTTTTTGGTGCCATGGAAGGTTGGGCTCGAGTCCAGAGGTGCTGTTGCTCCATCCTCTATGATGAAGAGCCGTCAGGACTTCCTCTTTCCTTTTGGTCACCCAGCATTTTCTGATCTTCTTTCTTTATGGCGTCGTAAAACACCTTCCCCGCTTTTAGTGGTACCTAATTTCTCTAATCACAGCTAAAGCTGTTTTCGAGTTGCTTAGGTAAACAATGAGCTAGGCTGTCAGTTGGCAGCTTACACCAACCTGAGGCTTTGAACTTGCAACATTTTGGTTGATAGATCTTATAATTGCTGATCATTTACCAGCTGTGCTAAACACCCTCTTGAAGAAATGTGATTAGTAAGCCAAGGAGGAACTAAATTCCTGAGTTGAACACACATCTAGGGGCCCTTCCAGAAAGGCCCTATATCCCAGGATCTGATCCCAGCTTTTCTGTTTATCCCAGATTATCTGGCAACGTGGACTCATATAATTCAGTTTAAAGTAGAAAACATGGGATCAGACCTTGGGTCATAAGGCCTGTCTTCCCAGGGTCCAAAAAGGGAGCTTAGAAAAAGGACAAACAAGCTTTGACCCTGGGGGACAGAATCAAGGTTTTCCCACAAACCAGAAACCTTGGACCTCTATAAAAAGAATGCTGAATGCAGGATGGGGTGAACTAAGATAGGATTTATTGAATACAACCAGTAAATGAATCTAGTGGCACAAAAACGCTTGAGTTGATTGCAAAATCCTTGTAAGAAAGGGAGTCTATCACAAAGCCCGAATGCAATGTGATGGTACCTCTATTTAAGGTCCAAGGCGTCCTGCTGTCCTCTGGCCCTGCAGATCCGAAGTTCTGTAGCAAAGCCCCCAAAATCCCAGCCTCTGATGAAGATGAATTCTTCCTTTATGCTGAAAGTTCTGGGTGAAGACGTAGGAAAGCCAGCAGGTAAAAGCGGTGGCCCTTTGCAGCCGCCTAGCTTAAAGACCTTGATTGTCCTGATGTTGCTTGGCAAAGAGGAAGTGGGAGGGCCATGCAGCCCCTTAAATAGACTCCAAGAAAGGGGGGTGGGGTGAAAGCAGGTCACCAGGTAAGGGCTATGATGTAGCTCATCCCTAAGTGACCACATGATAAGGCCAAAAGTCATGTGACCAAGAAGCACATGGCAAAGCAGAGAACAAAGAAACAATATAAGTAATGGTAATCCCAACACAGATAAAACAGCCCTCAAGAGGGCGTCACACTGTCTGAAAATGCCCTAAAACTACATGTATGCATACTTACTCAGAAGTAAACCTTCTATATTAAACTGTGTTTAGTTCTTGATAAATATGGGCCCTTCCAGACAGGCCCTATATCCCAGGATCGGATCCCAGGTTTTCTGCTTTAAACTGGATTATATGTGTCTGCATTGCCAGATAATCTGGGATAAACAGAAAGCCTGGGATCTGTTCCTGCAATATAGGGTCTGCCTGAAAGAGCTCTTTGTATAAATCTGTGTGGTAGGGCTACCCTAAATGCATCAGATCCCATCTGATCTTAGAATTAAGGTGGGTGATCCCTGGTTCATACTTGAATGAGTACTAGGTGCTGTAGGCAATATTTCAGAGGAAGGGACTGGAAAAACCACATCTGAATATCCTGTGCCTAAGAAACCCTGTGAAATTAATGGGGTCACCATAGGTCAACAGGTAATATGAAGATTGAACAATGGACAATGACTCTAAAGACCAGGGTTCAATTCACCACTCATCTAAGGAAACCAACTGGATAACCTTGGGCAAGTCTCATCCCCAGAAAGCCCTGTAATAGGGTCACCATAAGTCAAAAACAACTTGAAGACACACAGCAACACCAATCATACACACAAGCCTGCACTCCTATGCAGAATGCACACTTACTTTCAAGTAAATATACCACAAAATATAAGGTACAGTGCTCACAGGGATCCATGAATAAGTTCACCCAGTTTTGAAGGTGGGGGGGGGTGTTTAAATAAAATATCTAGACTTATACAAATCGGGTACTTAGAGGTGAGTCAAGAATCCCTTTCACTGTTCAGGAAAAGTCCATAAAATCTCAATCACTATACCTGTACTCCAACATCCAAAAGTTCAAATACTTCTGTTCCCATGCATTGCAGATAAGGGATACTCTACTCAACCTGTACTTCAACATTTCTGAAAGAATTTTATGTAGCTTCTCTTTCCCCTTAAGCCGTTGGGAGACTAAATATATAAACTAGTCTTCCCATCAGCTGTATATGTTGTATTATACCTCCCCTCATCCTCACCCAGTCTAGTCATTAGGCATAATAGTTGGGGCTTCTGTGGCCCAACATATGGAGAGCAACAGGTAGGAGAAGACTCGTATAAAACAGAAATACAGTTTAATTTTGCTTCTCTTCATAGTTCTCCTTTAGGAAGTTAACTGTTAACCATTAACATATGTGGGATGATCCTACGAATGCAACTCTTTTGACAGAAAAACACAACATTGAATATTGCCTGCTTCAGGGGTTATATTACAATCCCTTCCCTGCAAGGAATATGAGCTTTTCCTCCCATTTTCAGGCCAATTGATATCATGCAGACAAATCAGTATGGTCAGATATCATTGCTACAGTTACTTCATAATAAATGGATTCAAAATGAATTGTTCTCAGAAAAAAAGGAAAGGCAATATGGTTTTATCTCTCTTCTGGGGACCAGCTGCAATGTGGGTTTAAACTGAGCATTTGATTTCTCTTGGAAAAAGCCATTTTCCAAGTGGGGATGTAGTCACCAGTACTGCCAGATGGGAAGTAGATTTCCTTTTCAGCCTTCTCATCACCACTGCAAGAGGAAAGCTCACGTGATCAGATACAATGCTAGGGAGAGAAATGTTCTCAACACAGTGACGTGCTGAGAAGGCTCCCCCTCACCACTGTGTGTAAGGACATTACCAGATGCAACCAATGTTTCAAAAGTGCTTTCATTCTGATTAGTTTCCTTGGAGAAAGAAAGGGTGTTGAAGGCAAAACAAAAAATTAAAGAACAGAATTATTTTCTTTCACGAATAGGAAGGAAACGCTCATGTACTGAGCAGGAGATAATTCAGTCACAAAAGCCACTTTGTATGACATTTTTGCTTCCATTTTTAAATGACTTGATTAACAATGTCTATCTATCCCACTCTTGAACAAAAAGAGAATAAGATGCTCCTTTTAGAACTGTACAAATGATTTACACAGGCTTTAAAAAAAACTACATAATATGTGATGCAGAATGAACATTTGCACACAGTGAGCAAATAGGAATAGTACCATATCATAACAGTACCTAACTACTTCTATTTCTTAATGATTTCTAAAAAAAAGAAAAAGAGAGAGGCATCCCTTCATTAATGGAGCATTTTTGCTTTGTGTCTAAGAGATGAAATGGATGGAGAAGACTAAAGAGATCCTGATGGCCTTAAGCATATAATTTTATATATGCATACATACACACACATATGCTTATGGGCATAGGGTAATGAAAAACACAACTGCTCCATTCCACATCCAAGGGCACAGTTTAATGCCCAAAATATGAACACACTAAAAAGAGAAAATTATAGGAAAAGAGGTTGCATCTAGCCAAACACAGCAATTAATTTTTGTAAGGAAACTGGGCAAGAAGGCATGATTTCTGCAGTTCCTAATGCTCATCCAAAACCATGCAATGTATGAAATCGGTTTAGCCCCGCACACAATTGTATTTCATCTGTAACTGAGGACAACAGTTGTTTTAGCAGGTTTCATTAACATCTTTTAGAATAAATGGCATCAGGTTTTTAAAATGTGATTTTTACACATTTACTTTTACTTCTATTAGTAGTTTGAGTACTGTTAGGGTTTATTTGACTAAATTAACCCTAAGCACAATTAGTGAGCTCCTTTTTTCATATCTTCCATATATATATATATATATATATATATATATATATGGTATATATATGGTAAGCTCCTTGATATGGCTGTCAAGCAGTCTGACATAAATCATTGTTGCCATCGCCATTAATTTAGTCAAATATTAGCATATGTTACGAAACATATGGTGCTTGTAGTCAGACATTATCTTAAGGAAGATATGAAAAAAGGAGCTCACTAATTGTGCTTTGTTCTAGCTTCATAGGAACTTTACATGGGCTACAGATTTAAACTTTCCTCTTCAAATGTATGGACAGCAGGAGAAAGCTGGCAAAAAGCAAGACACTGAAAGAAGCTTTAGCTTAATCTCTGGGGCTCTTATTTCCTTTATTTTCTACATTTGCACCTCATTCTCCTACTCTCTTCTCCCCTCACACCTTCCACTCTTCCATTCTTTCCTTCTCCATGCACTGAATGCTGCACACGTGACCACCATGTTGGAAGCAGCCACTTCTCTTTTGTTGTAGATAGACAGACAGACAGATACTGTATTTCTTCAATTTTAAGACACACTTTTTGCTTATGTTAACATCACTAAAAATGGGAAGAATCATAGAATTGCAGGTGTACCTTATGTATTATTAATGGTGATACTAAAATTAGGGTACATCTTACAATCGATGCCATCTTACAATCGAAGAAATATGAGAGAGAGAGAGATTTGTTTTTCCACATTCACAGGTTTTACATTCATGGTTTTGATTATTCCTATGCTTGTACCTGCTCCTTTACTAGCTCAGTGTCTTCCCTCCCCACTCCTTCTCCCACTTCCGTCCTGTCAAAAATACCACTCATACCACATTCATATAGCAGTCCCAGCCTCAGGGGCTGGGCAGAGTGATAATAAGTCACTGCTTCCACCTCATGAAGATGAGGCAGCCCTGATGGAGATGTGCCATTATCTGCACAAACCAACTTTTGAAAAATAAAGGTGACTGCAAGCCAGCAAAATGGAAACAAGTGGTGTTTCATGGTGGGAATGATCATGGGCCTCCTATCCACCTGTGCCTCCCATCCACTCAAAACCCCATCCCTAACAACACTGAAGCCAACTTTATGCACACATAAAATAATGCATGTTTTCTTTTTTTTAAATGCAGAATAAACGTTGATTGTTTAAGAGATTTCAGCTTGTGATGATAAAAAAACAACTGAATTAGATTCAAATCCATAAGAACATTGTGTGATGCCAGCACTAGATACAAGGTAAGTACAATTTTTTCACATATGTAGACAACCCTTTCTTTTTGCAAAACGGAATATTTAAGAGAATAAAGTGACTCCCATACTTTTATGTCTGGGAACTGGCCGAGGTAGGTGTCCATAGTTAGCAGGGCTTGATCCACCAACTTCTGATGGAAGTCTGTCCACAGCAAGTCATTGTTCTAGAACAGAATAAGACATTAGATCAGTCAAGTAGCAAACCTGTCAAATGTTGTTATCGTACAACTTCATGGTGTGCCATCAAGCATATGCTCAGGCAAGAGCTGCAGGCAACCCCACAGAGCTGATGAGTGTGCTTACAACATGTGCTGTTATGAGTAAAGGTGGGGGGTTTTTTGTAGTATATATGTAAAAACACTAGGAGCTAGCCTTAGGATTACAACTGAAGAATCAATAGGAACTTACACATTCTGGATATTTATGGGTCTTCATCTGATACTCGCTATTCTGTCCTGTTCAGCTGCTACTGTTTTGCTACTGTTCCTTGAGGACCCATTTGACATCAACACTGGCCTCACTTTCAAATCAGGCTTAAACCTTGCTTTTCACCCAAGTTCTTCCAATCTAGAGATGACCAGACTACGTTATAGTTACTTTATATGATGTATGCTGGGAATAATATTTGAAATAGGTTTTTCTCTGTTTAAAATTTATTTTTGCACTATTTTGAATTGTTCCGCATTCTCTTCTAATTTTTTTAGTTGTTTTGTTGCCACTACTGCGATCTTTGATATAGGGCAGAATATAAATGTATTGATTAATTTATTCCTTTTTTCTTCTAGAGGATTACTTAAGAATGCAAGATAAATATAACATGATCTCCCTTCAGGCCTTGTTTATCATTACATGAACAAGCCTTGTTGAGTCTTGGATTTGCACACACACACACACTCTCTGGGGTAGATTCAAAGAGGAGATTATAAATTGCACTTGTACAGCCTTAGCCATGGTTTACCACTGCATCCAAAAAGACAAACTGAATTTTAATTTAAACTATGCTTTATTGAAATAAGCCAGGATCAAGCCATGGTTTGTGATCTTGGCTTGTTTTAATAAACCATAATTTAGTTTCAATGTGGTTTGCCCTTTTCCAGGTACAGTGACAAACAATGGATAGGACTGAAGTGGAAGTAGATAATTCCATGCACTTTTCATGACCACACCAAAAGAATAGGAGAGGGGAAAATGATGCAAATATGTGGCCTAAGCAGGTCCAAGCACATAATAACAAATTGGAACTTAGTGTAATGTCTAAATTAGGCATCTATACTACAACTTACCCGCCTCCCATCAGTATAACAATTATGGCTCCCATGGAACGAAGGCCATAATACATGCTAAATCATGACATAACAAAACCTCACCTCTGCTATTTTATTAGTGTCATCTCTTCCTGGCCATTCTGGCTCATACACTTCTTGCAAACATTCTGTCAATTTCTTGGAGGCCTCGTGCATAGCTTGAAGGGGGGGGGGGGGGGGAAACAGACTTTCAATATCAAATGACACAGTAGTATATCACCAATTAAAGATCCCAAAAAGGAAGAAACTAAAGAAAATTATACTCATTTATCATTATTTCATTCATAATCTTTGATCAAAAAATGCTTTGTGTGAGTTATTTTCTAGGCAGGAGAAGGTGTGGTTAATATAAGGACACTATTGAAACTATAAGCTTCTCTCTATCATCAGTATGTACTAACACGAACAATAAAACATCATTTTTGTAATTTAAAAAACCACATACAAACCATTTTAAAGAAGTGGCAAATTTGGTGTTCTATACATGTTTTTGTAGTCGCTGTATATTTTTCAAAGCATACTGGTTTTTTTAAAGCACACTAAATATGCATCTAAACTGCAGAATTGCAGTCAGCCAGCGACATTTGTGCTTTTAACTTTTGTGGACTTGATTTAAACATTCTCTTTCTAGGTCTTCCAATGTGGTGATATGGTCAACATTTGGGGGAAATTGACCATAGAGATGCAACTGATTGCTCACTGCCTACCTCCCCCCACACAGCAAGAAAGGCTACTTTCCCAGACTACTTCTTCTCTTCAATGCATCTTGGCCACCAGAGAAAGAAGCAAGGGGGGCAAGAAAGCAGAGAGTGAATGACTGTGTGGAGAAAAAGGTAGGTGATAAGGTGGAGAAAAGGGCAGGAGGCAAAGGAATCCCCTTGGAACCATGGTGAGTACACACCCACCCCATTGGGACTGTAGCGGTAATTTCCCACCCTCCCACCTCACCTGAAGATATTCATATTTTTCTACTGTTATGGAAGGCTGAAGAGCTTTCAAAATTTAATACAGCTATGATGGATATTGAGTTAGACAGAAATAAACCCCCAGCTTTCTACGCCATTCACTTCATAGCACACAATTGTAGAAATGATACAACAATTATTCAGAGGTTACCTTTTACTGAAGCCAGATATGTCCTGAGATCCTTCTGCAGCCTGCTTCCTTCTGTCTGAAAAAAACCCCAGTAAACATGACAAGTAAGTTGGCCATAACTATAATCAATGGGTTGGGTATATAATTCAAAATACTATTGTGCATCTTTTAATGCCCTAAGCAGATTGTGACCAACATAGTTTCTCAGAACTGAAATGGTACAGTCTCTTAAACCAGTTTCAGAAACATTCTGTACATGCTTCCAATCTCAGGCCTAAAAGAGGTAGCTTTTCCAAGGCCCTATAAAACAATATCCCACACTGAGCCTATATTATCCCCATTTATTAAGTACCACTTTGTATCCCCGGTCGCACAGTGGGGAGAGGCGTGAGCTATTGTTGTTTGCCCCAGATTCTGCCAACTTTGCAGTTCAAAAACATGCAAATATGAGTAGATCAATAAGTAGCGCTCCGTCAGAAAGGTAATGTCACTCCATCCAGTCATACTAGACAAACTCAAAGACTTCTTGCTAAGCTAAGCCTTAACACGGGTTAAGGCAATAAACGGCAAGGTGCCTGCAATATACAGTGCTGTATGTATATACTAAAGCTAATTCAAACTAATTTGTATGCAAACTTTTCTATACCACCAATTTAGGTATTTAAAGGACCTCCAAAGCTGCTTGCATCCATACCAAAATCAAAATATAAATTCAGTTAACAACATTAAAACAGAGCTGTTCCTACATCCCCATTTACCGAGAATCCTAGATCACATCCTGTGGGTATAGGACAAGTGGGATGCAGCAGTGTTACCAGGTCATGCCAACAGGTGGATGCATGAATGTGCTTGGAAAAGCAGGAAGGCTTCATCTGAAAGTCCTCAGAGATATGACCAACCAGGTTCTTTAGACAAATCCATAACCTGAGTGCTACTGTCATCCAAGCACACCTCACAAGAGCAATAGAATGCAGAACTCAAGCTTTTGGAAATCCACAATCGCATTTCATATTTTCAAAAAAGCAGCACACAAAGCTGAAATAAATTATCTCAAATATTCGGAATCTGAGAATCAGATTCAAATGAAGTATTTTAGGACAACAAATATGAAGGGAATATTTGCCAAATATCCAACTATTCAGAGATCATTTAGCTTTTTTTTTTTTAGAAATTATCCTGGCAAATAATTAGCGAGACTGATTTTTTTTAAATTTTATTTCTGGTATTTGTTCCCCGTCATATCTCTACCCCCGAAGGGGGACTCAGGATGGCTTACAAAGGCTTACAAAGACCACAACTGTGATGCTGAGAATGTTCACTCCTTCCAGCCGTTTCACTAGAGGACTCACAAGAGACCCCATCTTTACCACTTCACCCTACCAAAACACATCACCCTTGATTGCCACATCACTTGATTACTAGCTAAAATAAGTCAACTATGAACTGGTATAATCTTAATTTCACCACTGACACCTTTTCTTTGACTGCTACTCTCTTGTGTAAGATGGGGAAAGAAAAGCTTCCAGATCACAATTGGAATGCACAATCTTTTAAAAAGAGATCCTCCTTCTCTAAGAGTATTTGAGGCTCATATTTTGCCAAAGTTTCTACTACTGTTCAGCTAAAGTGCAATATCTCTTCTGGTGGTTTTATCTTTAAAACGTACATCTTCACAGAGGTATAAAGGAATTTGTAGTACCTTTGAGACTGAGGTCAATGCTTTAGTCTGAAACAGACCAACACAGTTATGTCTTTGAATACCTCCAAAGAGAATACAAAAGGAAAGAGAAGGTCACATGCCAGTTGCCCTTTAGTAGCTATAATTAACAAAGGTTGGATAGAATTTTTGGCTGCCTGACAAACAGCTGTAGATCGGCAAAAGGGAGGATGCAGGAAAAGGAAAGGGGGTTATGTCTAACAGAACACTAATATGTGATACTGTATTTCCATCTTCCTTTCACTCTCACTAAAAGAAAGGAAACTCACTGAACATCTGCCTCAAGAGGTACCAAGGGTTGAATAGATGTTTCCTCTCATGAGCTTCCTTCTGTCCTGAAAACATTAATCCTAAATGTGTCTGCTGCAGTTTCTTTCTTATCCTGTGCTAGTCAAACTAAACAGTAGCCATACTATTGCTGTTATATGCCAGGATTTTCACAGTATTCGGCATAGGTAATAATACCAATAAGTACATTTCCTTCTCACATCAACTCATTGCTAACACTTTCTCCTTTGCTACTTCAAACTAAAGAAAGAGACAAACTAGAAGATACTGTGCACCACTATGGTCAACATCAGTGGCTTCAGCGTTCAAATTCACCCTTTACTGCAAAGTCTCTGGAAGAGTTCAAATTAGATATATTGCTACCTTTCCTCTGCAAGCTGAGGTCTAAATCCTAGCAAAGTTAGCTCAACAATCAGCTTGGAATTGTCTTAGACACACAGAGTGAAGGCATTAATTCATTATCCAGACATCACCCATCATGGACTGACACATAAGAAATATATCTTCTCAGTAACTTTGCTAGTGTTCCAACCCAGTATTTAAAAACACACACAAAAGAAGAGGACAAACAGGATAATGCTCTTTACGCAAACACAACAGAGCTCAGTTTATTCCTGAAAAGAGGACTGCTGCTATTATGAGTCCAAGGATACATTCTCATACTTCGCATGGATACATGAAACTATGGATAATGGTGGTCCCATTAAAATGATAGCCCAAAATATCATAAAGTCTCACTTCAAGGCCTAGAAAATTGCTAGAAGGCATATCTTGTCAGATACAGATATTTGCTATCAGTCATGAAAACTGCAGATATTGGTCTAGCGGATAAAGGGGAACCTTATGAATTTGGTACACCCAAAATGTAATGAGGGTCTCAGATTAAGAGCCAAAGGATACAAGAGGAATGGTTTTCCTATGGGGATCATGTGAATTGTTCTGATTGAGGTCAACTGCTAACCAGTCTCTCTATCTTCTCTACCATAAGACACCAACATCCATGATTTTGTTCTTTCTTACCCTCTACCTATAGCACACACCAACTACTGCAGAAGAATCTGTGCTCTGCCACAGCCACGTGGGTATGTCAAAAAACATTTTAGGAAATTATTTTTAGCATCAACACTTTCTCCCAATAGCAACTCCCACAAGAGGGAATTTCTGCACACACAACACACCTGTTCTCTGCCAACAGATCAAAGAATACTTCCCTATACAAGCAGAGCTTTTAAGAAGCTCCAGATGTGAAAACGAGTAGTGAAAGTACTAGTCACCCCAATAAGCTATGCAAACTGCATCAAGATGCATTCCAGATAAGTATCCTATTGCAAGTGCATTTCAAATCATCCAAGTTAAATGTTGGTGCACATTGTGCATTTCAGTAGTTCAGAGTCCTTCACAGGCTTAGTAAAGAAATGTCAACCTATTTTTATTATATGAGTGCTCTACTGTTCTCAATATACTTCCCAGGGCATTTTGCACTGTAATTAAATAAATAACATGCAGATAAATATCCCAAAGCATTGACGCATAGGGTAGCTGCTAGATAAAGAGTCCCTCCTTGGGATCATCTAGCCCAGTGTTGCCAAGTCTCACTGGCAGTAATGGTTCTTTGGAGTTTAAGGTAGATTTCTTTCCTAGTCCTTCCTAGTGATTCCAAGATGAATTGTGGCCCAAATACTAACCATGCTTTCCCTTGATTAACTTCTGACATCAGATAAGAGTAGATACCAGGATGGTGTGGTGGCACTAATACTATTCAATAAAACTATCCATGTCTTAAAATATAGAAGAAACAACAAGAAAACTGTTTCCCTAAAGGACTAGAAATGAGCTATCAAGCAAGCTTCTTGGCTGATGGAATTCTATAATTAGAGAATAACACACATTGCAACCCATTGCAACCACCATCCTTTTGTTTGGTGAGAGCAGAGAATCCAACAAAAGCCAAAAATCTTGACATCTGGGCAGGCTGACATGAGTGCAGAAGACCTTTCTTGAAGTATGTACTGTACATATCTAAGAAACCAAGACAATGTTACCTTGTTAAGATAGAGCACAAGATGAAGTGGACTGAAGAGAGTGGGACATGAAATAGAAAGTCTTTGGTTCCTATTTTGCCTTTCGCACTAATTAATGAATGATTCTTGCTAAACCTCATTCTTCAATCTTCACTTGTACTATGTAAATAATTATTAATAAGACCATGGGTCTATCAAATGATGTCAGCATGTGCAGAAAAAGTGAATAAGCATGAATCTGCTGTGCTTTAAAAAGCCTCAAGCTCAGTCCCCAACATCTCTAGTTACAAGAATTGGCATTCAGGTGATGTGAAACTCATTTGCCTTAGACATGGAAGAGTCGTGCTTTAAAATAAAAGTCACTGTTGCAATAGATTATTGATACTGAGAGCCATTCCACACAGCCCTATATCCCAGAATATCAAGGCAGAAAATCCCACAAGATCTGAGTGTGGACTCAGATAATCCAGTTCAAAGCAGATATTGTGAGCTTTTCTGCCTTGCTATTCTGAAATCTAGGGCTATGTGTAAGGCCGCTAGATGAACCAATGCCTAAATAATTGAAATAGGTGGCTTCATATGTCTACAATGGTAGGGAGACATTCTTTCATGTTCCTCACCCTTAGTAATTAGCTAATTTGAAGATAAACTCCATGCAGAGATCCATGCAGGCAAAGTTAGAGAGCAGAAGTTAATTTGGCAAGTCAGGGAACAAAAGGAAAATAAATGCGGTGATCTGTAAATTTATCCTGCATTTTTGGCAATGTAAATTTTGTTATCTTTATATTTTCTGCCTTATAAGGGTACAAGAAAGATAGAGGTGCATGAAGTATCTAGCAGTATCATTTAGAGCCCCCATTCAGAGAATGAAGTAGGGTAACAACAATGTCTTTCCCCAGTTTGAAGAAGCATACAGCTTTATCTGCAATGTTAGTCTGTCATGATAAATGCAGCAACTTATTCTGAGAGGCTGATATTTAATACAGAGAAAAGACTCCTCCTTCTTCTGCCTATTCCCAGTTGTGCTGCCCATCAAACTCCAGAGGTGCCTGGGACTATCTGAATGCTAATACTCCTTCCAAAAAAAGCCTTGTTTGACTTGTGCGTCACATAGCAAAATTGGTCTCTAAGGAAGGGCGGGAGCAGATCTCGTGCCATTTGCAAGACACAGCCTAGCAAGTTCTCTGAATGGACATACAAGGTATTTAGAACAAGGTCACCCCTCCCAACTCCTCATTCAAGAATTTTAAAAAATGGCAGTGCTATGGGGTAAGAGAGAGAGCTAATTTTATATCCCTTCCACTTTCACAACAGAGCTTATACTAACACTGAGTGTACAGAAAGAGAGATTCTGAGTTCAGAGCAAATCAAGGATAGCTGCTAGCCTTCACAGCAAAACAGCAAACAATGGATCCCTTTTTCAAGGGATGCCCAGAAGTCATGACCATCCTTCCTGCTGACTGTACAAGCTCAGCTTCCTTGTGTTTCAAGATTTCCTAACAAGCTGCTAAAAGCTTGGTTTCCCAGGGTGATTTACTTGATATAATGCATGTGGGTTAGACCAATGGACCTATTTCATTACAGTAGTTTGGAGAGACCTAGGAAATCAACAAAAAACCTATAGGCCCAATTTCAAAGCAGGAAATGTTTTCTTTTTTGCATACGTGACATTTTGGCAGAACTACAGCACCTAAAAGCTGTCCAGAAAACCAGTTTCAGAATTATGTGGCATTTCTGGCTTCCAAGCCTCAAAGTACATTATACAGTATACTCAGGAGCAAAACAAAGGGTCAAACAAAATGTTAAAAATGGAATTTGGCATTCCATGACTCTATTATGTTAAATGTAAACAGTCACTGGGACTCTGATCAAGACTTCAGGAACAGGGAGAAGGGAGAGTGATTTGTTCATCTTACAATCAGTTTCAATAGAAAATCGCCCTATCTATGCAAAAATAGCTATATAACTTAGGAGATGTGCAATTTTTTAAATTTCATTTCATTTATGTACAGAGTGGGCAACTGTGGCAGATCTGGGGGAGGCATTTTGATGACCCGAGACTCCCAGATTCCACATGGACAACCAGAAACTAAAACAAGAAAACCTCAATGGTTTTCAAGGGATATCACTTTACTATGCCATCGTATATGATGAGCTTCCACAGATGTTCGTATCCACAGAGAGTCCTGGAACCAAATCCTAGCTATTAGTGAAGGTCCTATTGTACTGTACTTGCTAAATCTCTTGAGATAGGAAGCAAGTACTGCTATAATATCCAATTTGTATGCAGGACTAAAGATGAGTGAGTCATCCAGTAGTGTCTGCTCAGATTAATTTATCATCACTACATCTTCCTTCTGCATATGTCTTCTACACCAACATCCCACTTTTGCTGAAAAAATAGTTTCTGGTTGTATTAGTTATTTAATGAAATACTAACATGTAGCAGGACAACATTCACAGATAACGATTTACTTTATAGGAGCAGAGTTTGGAAATCAATCTGATAATATTTTAGGAGCAGAGGAGTTTTTTTTAGGCAATTCTTTATATTCCTGTCTCTCAACTATAGCTTTTATTTTTTTTCTTGTCAGGAGCAACTTGAGAAATTGCTAGTCGCTTCTGGAATGAGAGAATTGGCCATCTGCAAGGACGTTGCCCAAGGGATGTCTGGATGTTTGATGTTTTATCATCCTTGTGGGAGGCTTTTCTCATGCCCCCCATGGGGAGCTGGAGCTGACAGAGGGAGCTCTACCCACCCTCCCCGGATTCGAACCACTGGCCTGTCAGTCAGCAGTCATGCCAGCACAAGGGTTTAACCCATTACTCCACCAGGGGTTCCTTCAACTATAGTTAAAACAGCTCCTTTTTTTAAAAAAAAAGATGAATCCCTATTGCAAAAAGGTACTCTCCCACTTTCTCAGTCACCTCAACACCCACAGCAGACTTTGAATTATGTGATATTTCTCCTCAATATTCCCATGAATAGAAGAGTAACTTTAAGGGTACAGTTGCATTATACACATGTCACAATCATAAGGTAAAGTGATCAAACCTTAGTTCCAGACGAAATTATGTAACTGCAAATATCAACTTATCTCTAGTGGGTTGCTGAAGCATTAGAGTTTCAAAGTTGCTTACCAGCTGTTTGCTGAAGTTTTGCACACACTGTTCAAACTGCTCATCTTTTGTTTCATCAGCTTTCCCAAGTTTTTGCAGAACCTAGATGTGCACATAAAAAGAGAAGAACATATTTTAGAACCACAAAGATTTAACCCTGCTGACAACAAAATAAGATAGTTGAGGGGGGGGGGCGGGGGTGAGAGAAGCCCCAAATTCACTTTCTGGTACTGCAAATTAAGAGCCAGAACTCTGCTACAACTGAGTCTAAAGTGCTAAGAAACAAAACCAGTGGTCATGTTGGCTGAGGGTATTCTGGGCGCTGTAGTCCAAAACAGTATACAGGCAGTCTCTGAGGCCCATTCTGTACTGCCATATAATCCAGATTATCAAAACAGATAATTCACATTATCTGCTTTGGACTGGATTATATAAATCCACACCACCATATAATCCAGCTCAAAGCACATAATCTTGATATTATAGGGCAGTGAAGAAAAAACCTTAGTTTCAAACAATTTGATTTACAAACAATTGTTTGTAACAATTGAACATGGGTGAGGCAACGGAAAATGAGATAAATCTACCCATAGGAAGGAAATCCACTCCTGAAAGAGTAACTCAGGATTATAAAGAGGGTGGAGGAGATCTCCACTGAAGCTTTGTCACCAATCCTTGTTTCCACAACAAGCCACATTTTTCAAAATCTGATTATCACAAGGACAGAAAATGAGGTGAAATCTTCTAAACAGCGGCACAGACAGCAAAACAAACACCATGGGGTGCTAATCCTTCCCTATGCTATCCAAACCTAAAATACATATATTTTTGGCTGGAGTTACACTTAAAAATGTATATGTTCTGACTTAGAAATGAATTCAACTTAAGAAGAAGTCTACTGAACTATCTTGTTCATAACTTGAGGAATACCCATATAACATAATTTTAAAAAAAGAATACAATTCAATATATAAGGCAGCTTGTAAGGCAAGGGTGGAAACTATGGTGGAGAGATGACCAAATTTCATCATGCATCATCACCCCCAGCATGCTACACTATTGCATTTCAAGACACTGAAAACGATATTGCATTACCCCACTGCCATGTTGACATATATTTATTGTTTTCTGATGAGGGAGGTGTCAGAAAAGTTAAGAAAGTTAACCACCAAGATGGAAGGAGTATTTGAAAATATTCAAAATTAGTCAAAAACACGCTTCCCCAGTGTTGAGAAATCCTGATGAGAAAAAAATCTGGATTGATAAAGTATTTTCAGCACTAAATTTGTATGTGATTGGGGTATTATTATTATATTTTGATCTTTGTGCCATGTGTTGTGGTGTATGTAGTGTATAGTTGTATGCTTTGATATATGTATTTTATGTTGGTGTGTTTTGACTATGTTGGACCCCGCCTTGAACTGTGAGGAAAGGCTGGTTGTTATTGTTGTTATTATTATTATTACAGTGAGATCAGCAGTTTTGGTGCTGGAAATAGCAGTCCCTATACACAAATATTTTCTGTGGAGAATATCTTTGATCCTATGCAACAATACCATGTATGAATTTTGTGCAGAATAAGCAGCAAGCTGCAAGGTTTTTTTACAACAGGAAGAAAACTATTAAAATTACTATTGAATGAAGGAATACATCTCTAGTAAACTGCTGCATTTGCAGCCAGTTTTCTGTACTGCAGGGGGAGTTTTCAGTCACCTGTCAGCTACGGCAGTGGTTCTCAACCTGTGGGTCCCCAGGTGTTTTGGCTCACAGCTCCCAGAAATCCCAGCCAGTTTACCAATTGTTAGGATTTCTGGAAGTTGAAGGCCAAAACATCTGGGGACTCACAAGTTCAGAACCACTGTCCTAGGGTTTTCTTAGGCAAAGAATATTCAGAGATGATTTTGCTACTTTCTTCTTCTTAAATATAACCTATAATATCCATTGCCTGTCTCCCATCCAAATACTAACCAGATCTGACCGTGCATAACCTCCAAGAGAAGACAAGATCTGATGCTTTTAGAGTATTTACATAGTAACTACCCATAACACCATGCAAGTCTTCAACAACAATTTAGATTTTAGAGATTTGACCAAATTGATTTGGATCCAGTTAGTTACTGAAACAGTCACAGTGGGTGCAAGCGCATACACCCACTTGCTCGTTGGTGTCCTGCCCTGTCGTGACTTTTGACAAGCTAACATTATGCAAAGAACAAAACACATACAAACACCTTTGTAATGTACCAGCAACTCTTTCACCAATTGAGAAGGGATGAAGCTAGTCCATTTATTAACATCAAGCAAACTTTCTCCTACTTTGATCCTGAGATTCCCACAGAAACCTACAGAAGCATAGCTGTACCCTGAGACTTCAGAAAACATTCTAAAACCTGGTAACCCTAGCAACCAATGTGGCATAAATGCTGTCTTTAAATTTAGCAAAAAATGATTTTCAGAAGTCTGTGGGACACTTGTATTGCCATTATTCAGCCAACAGGGAGGTCTTGAATAACCACAGAAACAGCCAGGCCTCTTTTAACACCCGCGCTCTTTCTTGGCAATGAAATACAGCCATTATTCCAGGCAGAGTAAATTGTAATCAAGACACTTCATTTATCAGCCATTCTCCTTTTGATGCTCTTTGTACAGCATCAAGTACATGGCTGATTGTGGAGGGTGCCTTGGATGTCATTCTGTTTCCTACACAACTCACTCTGGATTGTCTGATTTGAGAAGTTGAAGGACTAAAGCTGTAGGTAGGAACACATAGCAGCAATACTGGTAGCATACCATATTTCATTGCATAATAGTCACACTTTAAAATCCCCTTTTTTGACCAAAAGAGGGGGGGGGGGGTACTATCCTGCTTTTACAATATCATGCCATTTTATGTACATAAAAGACAGCCTTTCAACTGTCTAGCTAGACTTCCCTCTCCATGTGTCTTGCTACACTACATAAACAACAGCTTTGCCCATCCACTTCAAGTATAGTGTTTTGTTCACTTACCTTCACACCCACCCACCCTTCTAGGAGCACTGTATCTGAAAGGGGGTGGGAACATGGGAGGGTGCATGAGTGAGGTGTCGTACCTGAAAGAAGGTGGGCAGACAGGCAGACAGGAGGAAGTATTATTTTTGTAGTGCAGCAAGACACATGGAAACTCAAGCCTAGCTACTAGACCAGGGGTGGGCAATTACCGGCCCTCCAGGTGTTTTGGACTTCAACTCCCAGAAATCCTAGCCAGTTTACCAGCTGTTAGGATTTCTGGGAGTTGAAGTCCAAAACACCTGGAAGGCCGGTAATTGCCCACCCCTGTACTAGACTGTTTACAGTGGGAATGTTCTATACAAGATGGGATTAAAGGCATGGTTCATAAATTGTCTATCAGCTGCCTCAACCCTTCCCTCTCATGTGTTAAGAGTTCTTTCATACAGAGATAGGTCAAGATTCCCATGCAGTTTACAGCACCCTTTTGAATTTGGTCAAATCTCTAAATACATGCATACCCACATGAAAAGCTGATTACCGCAATGCTGCAAAGCACTCGAGTATCAGAGTGTCATTACACCCAAGTGTGCAAAACACATCAGTGAAGGCCAGTATTTAATCACTGAGTGGGTGGCCAGCTAAGCACCATCCTCTGCAGAAATTGGAGCTCTCAAAACTCAACTGGTCTGTGAAGGCTGTGTTCATAGGGAATGTGATATGACTTGGCCACCAACTTGTGTTTCCACCACGCCTGTTAAAAGCTAACCTAACCTTTAGGGATGAGAGCGGAAGTGTTCTTGACCAAGGTCTTATTTAGCTTTATTTCAGCCCTAGGCAAACAGGGCAGCAGCAGCTGAATGATATATAAATTAATATATGGAAGTCATCAACGAATCCGAGAAGTGGAAAGGGACTTGCTTAACTCCCCAATTTTAGGGACTGGCCAACTTCATAACTGGCTTAGCTTCAGCAACACTGTTCCAGCATCAGGCATCCTGAGATCTTGCAGCCATCCTGACTCGCAAATGGTGCTCCAGAAAATTCAAAGCACCCACTGTCTCTTCTTTTTTACAGCTTGGAAAGCATGGTATGCACAGCAAAAGTAAAGTTTTCCATTGTTTCATCAGAAATTGATTTTACGTTCAGTAGCAACACATGAAGCACCAACTGTCATCTCCATTTATCTTCTGCAGACCAATTATAATTTTTATATACCATTTTCTTGTCCTTCACATCCAGCACTGAAAGGTGTGTGTGTCTAAAAACACTACTTCAGTAATTCTAAGGGATATTTCCATGTTTGGAATCCAGAAGTGCACAATCTACTGTTACACTCTTATGTGCAGTTTTATTTACAATCATGGGCAGTATACAAGAACTTTAAAGGAGACTTCTTAACTAATTGTGCCCCAAACACAGCATGAATCACATTTACTGATTCAGAATTTTTTTAAAAAAACACCCTGATTTCATTAAGCAGCTCTCTTTGGTCACACATCAGTATTTGTATTTTTTTTTAAAGTATTTAAATGCCCCCTAGTAGCACAAAGATGAGATTACAGTGTTTGTCATGCGCAAACTTGTTGCCTTTTCTTGCAGTCTGTAAACATGATTGACTGCATTTGAAACTCACACATTTATTAGGAAGTGGAGGGTTGCCTGCCTTTAGATATTTGTAACAGTGAGTAGCTTACATTTTGTAATTTAATCATAGCCTTGTTTATACGGTATATTATTATTAAGAAAGTCCTGCGAGGGTAATGCTGTGGGTGAGTTGAGGATAATGGCTGGTATACTTTTACTATGTTAAAAAAGTTGAGAAAAATTTCAAAATTTAAAAAATGAAGGGAATTAATTTCAGAAAGACTATCACTTGTAGTACCTACATGATAAAAAAAAATCTTCAGGATCACCAAAGAGTATGTGGTAGTGCAGAAAAGAGTGCAAAGGCAGATTAGAATCATAATTGATTTTATAGCTTGAATTCTTCTCCCTACTAACCCACTGCTCTCCTCATATGTCAAATATATATATTTCTATTTTATTTTTCTTTCCCTCAAGTGCTTGGAAAAAAGGGGAGGGAACACTCTGTCCTTTTGTCTTTGTCCTAGGAAATAGTCAAGAAGAGTTCCTATCATGGCTAGTGACATCTAAACACATATATTCACATCAAAAGAAAAGAGAAATGTCTCAGAAAGTATAGCCATTACATTTGAAGGGTGTAATCCGTGATTAGTGTTACTCACTTGTGAACCAGCATGGTGTAGTGCTTTAAGTATTGGGCTAAGCTGGACTGAATTAACCATTCAGCACAATAAGCACATGTTTAGGGCATCGTGGGAAGGGGAATACCACAGAGGTTTTCCATTGCCAGCTTTCCCGTGGCCCATATGTTGCAAAACTGCAAATGATGCAGCTGACCCAGGTTCCAAAAAATCAGTTCCCACATTAAAAGACTCTACAAGTAGGATAACGTTTTTCTACTTTGAAGTATATCTATATGTAGGCTCCAAAGTGGCTTAAGTGCTGAGGGCCTCTAATGGACCTGCATGTGAAAAGGTTGAGTGAGATAGAAAGTCAGATGGTTGAGTTTCTCCCATCTTTTGTAGATGTGGACCATAGCTGCTGACTGTCATACAACTCAAAAATAGAATATCAACAGGTGCTTCTATCCTCCTTGTAGACATGAGTAAAGGAAGAGATATACTCGGGTTGCAAATCTGAGGAATGCTACTGAGGAAATATTTATATTGCTGCAGTCTGCTTACTATATATTTTAGAAATCAAAGTCATGCTTTTATTTAGCCACCAGGAGCTTTACATCCTTTCTGAGCACCATTTCTTCTAGCACATGAAAGGAAATTAATGCTGTCCTAAGGCAAAAACAAATGCACACTTCTCTCCATCATAACTGTGTGTGACCTTCGCTAAGGTTGGAAAGGAAGGTAAACTGGGCAGCGTCCCAGGATCAATCTGCTGAGTCATTTCTCATTTGTGCCACATATCCCCTGAACAAGCTGAGAAGCTTAAGGTCTATCCGCACTTTTTAAAGAGTCTCCAGCTTGTTATCTTGCCAAAAGAGCAGCGCTACTTGCAGAGTGGGTGCAGAAAATGAAGTCAACAGCTATAAGTGTGTCTCTTAACCACTTATCTCTGGTGCTGTATGAAAGACTCTTTTGAAAGCCACACAGAATCATTGAATAGTAGAGTTGGAAGAGACTGTATGTGCCATCTAGTCCAACCCCCTACCATAGAAGATACACATAATCAAAGCACCACAGCAAAGCACATAACTAGATATTATAATATTGCTACATTGACGTTAACAAAGCTTTTTATAGTGAGGCTCCTTTTTACAAGGCCTTCTCTCTCATTCTCTGTCTAGCTGGAAGAGTTTTAGCAGAATTGGCTTTGGGGGGATTGTAAAGAAAGATGGAGAAAGACAGATTTTCAGTGTCAATTTGCAGCAGCGTGCCTGCAGTAAACAATTCAAAATGTTGACCCGGGAAATAATGGGATTCTGCTTTAGCTGATTCCACTGTAGCTATGTATCTCTACCTACAAGTGGCAAGATAAATCATGGTTCCCTCCAGAATCCCTTCCTGAACATACATGAACACCAAAACAAAGAGAAATTGGGTGGAGCAAAAAGAAGCCTGTCTCACCAGCTACCATGCTGCAGAAAGCATAGATCTGCAAGTTTGGCCACAAAAAATGAAAATCATAAGAAAAGAAGAGGCTGATGAAATAATAAGTTGTTCCTGAATGTTTTCTGTCTTGTACAGAATATTCTCTATGTACAGTTTTCTGCCTTGTCAGTGTATGATGGCATTAAATGTTTGCCATATATGTTCTGTGATCCTCTCTGAGTCCCTTTTGGGGTCAGAAGAGCAGAATATAAATACTGTAAATAAATAAATAAATTCTGAAAGAAGCTTCCAAGTGTCCACGTGAACATTTAAAATGTTTTTCTCTACTTATTCAAAACTTATCTGACTGCTTTGTTTCAGATAATCCTTAAATAATGAGAACACTGTGAGACTAAAATAAAAAGTTTTCTGAAACAATAATAATAACAACTTTATTCTTATATCCCGCCACCATATCCCAGAAGGAACTCAGGTGTCTTACATGGGGACCAAGCCCAACAAAAATATAATAAAATATAGCACAATTAAAGCACATTGCATTTCAATAATTAAAACTGAACAACAGACATATAAAAATATAGGGAAAGCAATAACCATCAACTAGTAGCTCAAAACAGTGGGCGTGTTCAGCTCTAGGAGGACAGGGCAAGGGCTAGTGCAATACAGCTGTAAGGGTGAGGTGGGTAATAAAGTGCCACAAGGCCAGACAATGAGTTAGGGCTAGTGGGGCCTAGTCAATAGCTGAACCAATGAATGAAAGACACGTCGAAACATCCAAGTTTTCACATCTTTACGGAAGGTAGACAGGGTGGGTGCTAATCTAATCTCCCTAGAGAGAGAGTTCCAGAGCTGGGGGGGCCACCACCAAGAAGGCCCTCTCCCTCGTCCCTGTAACCGTGCCTTGTGATGGAGGCATATTCTTTCTATGCTACTTTTTCCTCTGGAACCAAAGTCATGCCCGAGAATCCAACTACTTTATTAATTGAGGCATATCCATACAGTTACTAGCATAGTGTGCATGCGTCTAAAATTATGTCTGGGAAGTGCACAGCTCTGGAACATGTCTCTAGGCTTCTGTATGTTCTAATATACAATAACATACACCACATCATTTTACATATTAAATCCAGAGCAACATCAGGTGGTGATTGTCACTGATGAGGAAGAACACAGAAACTTGGACCACAGTGGTCCAAGCCACGGTCAACTCGAGGCTAGACTACTGTAACGCTCTGTACATTAGCCTTCCTTTGTCTCTGATCTGGAAGCTTCAGCTGGTGCAGAACGCTGCAGCCCGACTCCTGGCAGGGGTCTCGATTGGCTGTCACATCTCGCCAATCCTGCGCGAACTGCACTGGCTCCCGATAGTATGCCGGATCACCTTCAAAGTGTTAGTCTTGACTTTTAAGGCCTTACATGGTCTGGGGCCAGTGTACCTGTGGGTCTGTCTCATCCCATACTGTCCCACTAGACCTCTACACTCGGAAGAGCAAAACCTCCTGATCGTCCCCAGTGTTAAGATCTACCGGTTGACTGTGACTCATCGGCGGGCTTTTTCGATCATAGCTCCGACTCTCTGGAACTCTCTGCCCGCTGACGTTCGCACCATTCAGGCCCTTCTCCCTTTCAGGAAGGCGTGTAAGACTTGGCTATTCCGGCAGACTTATGGATCCGGATAACTTGTGTGGTCATAACCACCTTGAAATTGTGTCTGTTGCTGCTGTGTATAGTGTGCGACTATTGTCGTTTTTATGCTGTTTTAAGGTTGTTTTTATCTGTTTGCCTGCACTGTGTTTCTATGATGTGTTTTTATGATATGCTTGTTTTATTTTGTATCGATTGTTCTTTTGTGAGCCGCCCCGAGCCACCAGGAGGGGGTGGTAGATAAATCCCAATAAATAAATAAATAAACAAATTAATAATAAGAGAGGTGACAGCCTAAGTCTACAGGGAAGGGCAAAATTTTGTCCTCTCCTTCTCTGCCACCCCCAATTGAAAGGAGCACTAATTACTTTTGTGCTTTGAACTCAGTTTGCATCAACTGAAGTAAGATAAGGAGAAATAGGAAAAATGGGATAAGGAAGGAGAAATCGAGAAATTTTAAGTGCATCTGAAAACAATGGTAATAGCAAGGAATTAATCTGGACCGTCCCTGCCAAAACAGGACAACGGGAAGGCATGCAGTGCATTATAGAAGCATTTGTCCCATCTGGACTTTCCCCCCATTCCTTTGAGCTTGCAGTTTCTAGGTTTTCAAAGTAGCAATAAGTCAAAAGTCATGCCAGTTCAGAGTGTGGCAATCAGAAAGTTGCTGCTAAACTTATGTTAAACCTAAAAACCAACTAAAACTCTTAATTTTAGTTGACTAGCCTTGTATTTCTCTGGAAATGAAAATTCACAAATTACACAATGTTCATATTTCTGTCCTTATGAAAGACTCAGCCTCCAAAAATACATGGCTTTTTGTCATCTTGTTCAATTTTTAGAAATGGAAAAGCTTCCTAACACTCAGATAAGAGATATCCATTACAATAAGGGACGCTTAGCAGCCCAAGTTGAGACATAACCTTCAACTAAAATGGATGAAATAAACACTGTTACCATTTGAGGTACACAATATACATACTCAGTGCATGAAGGTGCCAAATATTTTTATTGTAGCACAAAATGTAAGAGAAACAAACCGGCACCAGAAAATTCAAAGGGAAGTGGATATTTTTACATGTTACTGTACAGCCACAAAAGGGGAAATCTCTCAGAGGAAATTGTGATTTCTGCAAGACCTGAGAACTTCTTGCTTCATTTTGCTGCCGTTACTGTCAAATTAATGCAGCTGGACACCACTTTAATTTGAGAAATTTGAGTCAGCAACTTTTTAAGCATAGAAAGGTACTTAACTGACCAGTTTTTTTGAAACGTAGAAACTCTTGATCAGGAAAACAGAATAACGATATGTTTTAAGGTGTTTGTTGAGCTGTTGATCAGGTAAAATTATCATTTCTAAACATGAAAGAATGGGGCATCTCACCAAAAAGAACATTATGAACATCTTGCAAATGTGATAAAGTTTGACTGAAAACAAGACAATGTAGTGATCCTTCAGCCATGAAATATGTTGCTAACTAGTTTTTTTCCTTAGAACTCAGTTTGGGCATGCTTTGCACATGACAAATATAAACAAAACTGTAATAAAAATGCATTTGTTTTGAATTCCAGATATATTGTTATGTATTTGTAATATTGGATTCTTGAATTTATAATTAGTTGGAGCTAATTCAGTCAAGAAACTGCAGCTTTCAATTTCATGCACCACCGATTTTAAAAATACGAGGGTGGGTCTAAAAGTAATGTCTCCATCAATCTAACTTTTATTTGTTTCACAGCTACTGGACTATTTATGCATGATAAGATAGAGGTAACCTTATTCAACTGATATAGTATTTTCTTTTTCCAATTGACTGATTAGAACCATGAACCTGAAGCTAAAAGAAAGAGTCATAAGTGAATTTCTGGCAAAAAAAAAAAGATTGTCCGTAATCGTTTGAAGAATGTTTATGATTTGCCCCCTTCTAGCTTTTACCTATTTGGACCTCTGAAAGGCAACCTATGTGGTTTCAAAGTCAATGACTTGAATGACATTAAAACACCTTTAAAATCATGGGTCACGATGCAATAACTTGAATTTTTCCAAAATGGTTTTGATGCCTGGGTTAAACAATGGTGCAAATGTGTACAAATTGATGGTGACTATGTTGAACAGTAGTTTTGGGTAGAGGACCATTCAGGCTATAATCTGTAGCAACTTCTGCTATTATATGTTTATTCATTATGTTTTTATGACACAGGAGGCAAAACTTTTTGATCTACCCATGTACAAACAAACACAAGAATTCCAACAAGAGAGCTAGAAAATTTCCACTGCTGCTTTCCTCCACTGCTGTAGTCTTAGATAAGAGTCACTGGGAGGAAATTTTCTATAAGCACCAATTGAAGCTTTTCCTCTAATAACACCTACAAGAAAACAATTGCATCAAAAATGCACACCTTGAACAGTTACCATTGCCACTTGTATTTTGGAAAGATATAGTTTAAATGCAGGGGCATGCTTATAACGACAAAGAGCCAAATACAGTGTATTATTTGAATGTTCAACCAGGACTCTGGGAAACCAGAAGTCAAATCCCCTCTCAGCCATGGAAACCTACTTCGCAACCTTGGACAAGTCACACACTCTTGATACACTCTAACTGTTCCAATGTGGCAGGGATTATATTGATAAATCTCTGCCATCTCACTTTTAAGATGATTTTAAAATGCCCCACTTTATTTTTCCTCCTCCCATTGTACCCCTTGTCCAAAGCCTACTTCAGTTGATAAAGACAGAGTTCAAAGTACAAAATTGCAAACAAAATACAATTCTTTACTCAACAAATTGAAGATAATGGGAGGAATAAAGATCAGATAGAAATTGCAAAATATATGATAGCAGCTATCCAAGCAATGGTTGCCTTAGGATGGACAGATAAAGGGAAATGATTTTTTTTAAATGGCTCCAATTTTTATCAGAGTATATGCTCGAAGACGACATAACTGAAAAGAGAACAAATATATGAGTGGTCATCCAAAGGAGAACTGGGAGTTGAAGGGGAAAGTGCTTATAGACAGAGCAAAAGGGAAAGAAAAATATAAGGAACTGAACCAAAAACTCTTCATGATCAAACAAATCATATAAATCAATAAGTAGAGTCACATCTGTACTCAGAGGGAGGGGTTGGTAGGAAGAGGGAGGAGGAAAATTGATAGGTATATGTAATAGATGTATAGAACTGTAAAAGAGAATGTGTTATATGAGGTAATAATATATTGTTGTGTATATGCAAATGTGACAATGTTACAAATTACTTACATCTAACCAATAAAAAATTGAGTACAAAGGTAGATTGTACCCATTTAGCAAAGGGAGAAGAGAAGATCAGGTGGAACATGATTCCTCCCTCTAGGCGTAGGCAAAAGTCAAGTGTTGCAGGCTCTCTTCACTTGTGTGTTCTTCATTAATAACTTTCATAATCTTGACTACACTCTAGTCCTGCTTGGCTACATTTGTAAAATGTTGGAGGGTAAGGCTGGGAGGGAATTACACAACCCCTCTATACATATACTTTGATAATAATACTAATAATAATAAATAAATAAATAAACTTTATTTATACCCTGCCACCATCTCCTCAATGGGGACTCGGAGCGGCTTACATGAGGCCAAGCCCAACAACGCAATACAATAAATGAAATCAAAACATAACAACATAATTACATAAAACATAAATCATAAAAGTACAGCAAACAATATAAACTTACAATAAGATCATTCATAACACAGAACAGTGAGTGGGCCACATGTACAGAATAAAATACTAGGGATAAAAACACGGGCTAAGAGCAATGGAGCAAATTATTTGTGAAGGAGAAACTCTGCCGGAATGGGGTCAAAAAGGAACTTAGTACGGAGGGGGGAGGAGATGTACACTAAAGACTGTTATTGAGTGTTAACAGTAATATGAGATTATATAGTTAATCTCCAAAAGTTGAGAGGTTCACTTTAGAACCACCATAAGTTGGAAACAATGTGAAGGCACACAATAACAACAAGCACTTTGACACAGCCAGTTTAGTCCAAAGTGCATGAGTTCAAAACAATTGAAAATCTAGAAAACTCACTTTCAAATTCTCACTCAATCATGGAGTTAACTGGAAGATGATGGGCCACATAGGACACAACATGCATTGTAAGTCCCTATATGAATGAAGTTTACAGGTGGCAATAGGGAACGCCTCTGACTTTCTAACAAGCAAAGTTTAGCACCTCTTTCCCCAGTACCTGAATAAACAGTGTGATTCAAATCATTCCTCAAAACATCCTTTCCTAAGTACCACTCTTGCCATATTCATAGAATCATAGAATCACAGAGTTGGAAGAGACCTTGTGGACCATCCAGTCCAACCTTCTGCCAAGAAGCAGGAAAATTGCATTCAAAGCACCCTTGACAGATGGCCATCCAGCCTCTATTCAAAAGCCTCCAAAGAAAGCCTCTACCACACTCCAGGGCAGAGAGTTCCACTGCTGAACAGCTCTCACAGTCAGGAAGTTCTTCCTAATGTTCAGGTGGAATCTCCTTTCTTGTAGTTTGAAGCCATTGTTCCGCATCCTAGTCTCCAGGGCAGCAGAAAACAAGCTTGCTCCCTCCTCCCTATGACTTCCTCTCATATATTTATACATATATTTTTCATTGTAGAAGATCCAAGAAATTTCAGGAGGTTCATTGGAGAATGGTATATTCTCCAACATTCAATTTTAGAATAAGCAGACATTGCCTTAGGTTTCAGTGAAAACAGTGGGAGGAGATGTATACACACACCAAGAAAATGGGGAAGTGATTGTAGCTCTTAACAAGGGGCAGCTCTGAGCCTCTGGAATTGAAATTGGACCCAGCTCAAGTCAAGGTGGATCTCTCAGGTAGCCTCCCCCAGAAGCATCCTTATCCAAAATGATATCTAGACACATCCTTGGCATGAATATTTTGGTACAAAAACATGTGCTGTGCCAGATGGCTAAGGATGCATCCAACAACACAAATGTGCATATCCACCATTTCAGCTCTTAATGAATTATGAGTTCATACAATGACACCCATCCTCTAGAGAGGCACAGGTGGTGTCAAACATTAGACCATTCCCAGACAACTATTTGTGTTCTGCTCTCTCTTTCCTCCATCAAGCTTACTCTGTTGGATGATTACAAAGTCAGATAAAGTCAGAATGGAAACTTCAGGCTATTAATGGAGCAGATTTGCCTGCACAGTGAGAGCTAAAGAAAAGAGCAAGGCAATGTATCAACCAGGCCTAGCTGAAGCAAAAAAAAGTTACCAGAATTTGCTACATAGTATGAACAAACAGGTGGAGAGGGAGAATCCCACAAATATGGACAGCTATGGAATACTGAACCAATGTTCCAGTGACATTTGGTTGTGTGATAATGAACTCTTGCTGCTGTCCTTGTACCTTTTATTTTCCCACAGCCCTGATGGTGCTTCAAGTTTCTTTTACTAGTATAGATCAAGGAGACAGAGATAAAGGAGTTGCTTCCACATACTGCCCACACAATGTGGAAAATAAACATGTCACAAGTACACAGTGTGTAGTGTGGACTATCTAAAGAGACTTGAATTCTCAGATATTTGGGGGTTCAGCATGCATCCCAGTACAAACCTCCACAGAAACTGTTATTTTACCTAACATGCACCCAAGACCACTAAATAAAATATAAGAACCAGGTCACAAATAATCAAAGGAGCTTCTCACAGAAACACACCAGCCAGCAGCCTTCAGATGACTCCAGATTTTGAATCTAGGACCATGTATGTAGAAATACAAATCACCTATTTAAAAAAGAAAGGGAGTGGAAACATGGTGACTGGCTTTGCCCAGATATTTAAATATGTATTTTAAATATCTAAAGGGAGTGTGTGCATGCATCTTTTTGCATGCAATGCGGATCTCAAGATCACCTGGCCTGCTCCTGTGTCGGTATGTCACCTTCATGCTATTGAGTCCTAAAATAAGTACTAAAAAGTTATCTTTAAGTAAGAAAGTGGCTGATATGAATCCATTTCACCCTGATTAAATTCCCCCTAAAAGGCAAGAAGCTGGACTAGATAGCCTTAAGATCCCTTTAGTGCATTTCATGTTGAGAAACCAATCAAATGAATTGCCCATGGCACAACATTATTGGAATTAATTAATCAAAAATATGTTCACCTCCCCCACCCCAAAGGGAAGCAACTGTATGTGCCCTAGAACAGGGGCACTCATTTCAATCATAATTCTTTCACACGGTTATATTGATTGAAAAGTGTTTTTGGTTGCAAGGTATGTTTTAAGCTGCCTTGTGTGTTGCCACAACAGATCAATGCAATAAAATATTTCTCTAACAGCAGACGGAAATAGGAGTCCTGCAGCTTTATTTGGAGCTTTCAGGAATGGATATCATTTTTTTTCCTTTTTATCTCTCCACAACCATTCTAGTTTTCCCTCTTCTCATTAGAGAAAGAGAACAAAATCCTTTGTCCTTTCACAACATTCAAAATCACATTCTGCCTAATGGCCAACCTAAAATTGCAGGCAGAGTCTCCCAACCAAACTGATGTCTTCTGCCAGCTCCCAAATATAGTGGCTGCAGAACGGTTTACAAGCATGTCAACCATGGGACCTTTGGACTCTGTGACTACACTGCAGGAAGTCTGAATCAAAAGTGAAAATGCTCCTTTTATATGCTCACAAATTGAACAGCTGGGTTTGATGGTCTACTAATGGTGCACAGACTGTAAAGTAGGCAGGCCATTATTTTTCTGTATTCCAGGGATTAAGTAGCTTTGTCTCCTGTATTTGGGGAGCAGCAGAATCTGGAAAAGTTACAATGTAACTACAGCTTCTAGAATCTCTGATGAATATGGCCAGTGGCTATCTTGGCTAGAGGGGTCCAGAACATGTCATCTAAGACAGCAATCTCCACAAGATCTAGACAATGGCAGGTGTAAATACTTGTGGTAGCACTGTGGAGAAACCCTGTATTGGGTAGGTAAAGGGATTTGTAGGTGAAACAAGGGGTAAGATGAAATAAGGAGCAAAAAAGATGCCTCACTTAGGGTAATGTTAAAATATCACTTGCTAAGGTCCATTGATGAAAGGGCATATTTTTAGGGTTCTTGCATACTTTTCAATCTATTATTAGGTACACTTTATTGTAGCACAAAATGAAACAGCCATTCACATAGTGAATTGAGGGATTTATGGGAGCCAATGTGGCACAGCAGATGTGCTGTTATTTGTTTCTTATGGCAGAATCCTCTGCTTGCACCAAATCAGAATCAAATTGCAATAATTACTTTCCTCAAAAAAAACATCTGCCAATTCAAAAGCTATGAAAGATAGCTTCATAAAATGCTACACTGGCAGGGCTTCTGGGAGTAACAGTTCAACAACGTTTGGAGAGCCACACAATTCTTGCAACATGTGGTTGGGTTAGAGCAGGGCTGTCCAACTGGTGGCCCCGGGGCCGGATCCGGCCCCGTAGCCTGTTGGACACGGCCCCACCTATGACCTCAGCCGCCATTTTTTTTTAAAAATGGCGGCCGGGGCCGAGGGGGGGAGGTGGGGCAGGGAGGAGGAAGAGAGCTAGCTCCTCCTCCTTTTTCGGCGCCCCCTCCCTACCTAGGGCGGGGGAGCCGCCGAAAAAGGGCAGAAGGCGGCGCCAACAGCAGTGCATCACAGGCCTGGCGTGACGCGCTGCCCCTTGGCGCCGCCTTCTGCCCTTTTTTGGCGGCCCCCCCACCCTAGGTAGGGAGGGGGCACCGAAAAGGAGGAGGCGGGCGCCAAGAGCAGCGCGTCACAGGCCTGGCGTGACGCTGCTCCTGGCACCGCCTACTCCTCCTCCTTTCGGCGCCCTCTCCCTTCCTAGGGCGGAGGGGGCGCCGAAAGGAGGAGTAGGCGGCGCCAAGAGCAGAGCATCACAGGCCTGGCGTGACGCTGCTCTTGGCGCCACCTACTCCTCCTTTTCGGCGCCCCCCTCCGCCCTAGGAAAGGAGGGGGCGCCGAAAAGGAGGAGCGGCGTGCCAAGGGGCAGCGCATCACGCCAGGCCTGTGACGCTCTGCTCTTGGCGCCGCCTTCTGCCCTTGGCCGTTTAGGAGGGGGGGCCTGGGGGCGGGGCCTGGGGGCGGGGCCTGGGGCGGGGCCGAGCGGCCCCCTAGGTCATCAGTGACCTTTTATCCGGCCCTGGACCCCATAGAAGTTGGACAGCACTGGGTTAGAGGAACGGACAGGTAAATATGAAACCCTTTATACCTGCACCTTCCAAAATATTAATCCAACTCTACTTAACCTAGTGGTAACATACAATTCTGGGAGCTTGTAAAAGCAGAAAATGAAACATTGAATGCAAAATTTCTTGGCAGTCTAGAGTTTGCTTGTGTTCTTTGTTTGTGAGACACCCAATGGATGCAGCTTGCTCAAAGCACACAGGATGAAAAACTGTTCTTTTGGCAGGCACATCCTGTACAAAAAAACAGTTCAAAACCAGATATTACATTATCAATCTGTTGCTGCACTGTCTCAATTTTGCATGTGTTCAGTCATAAATCTGTACTGTTCCATATCAATGCTTCTAAGTTTTTATTTTAAATTCACAAAAATGCATTTACCAACTTTTTAAAAAATCTGTTTCCTCTCAGGAATTTTTATACAATTTTGAGGCAAGAAAGGCATGAAAATTTGCAACCTGTAGACAATATGGAGGAAAACCCCATCCTTTCATCTGGGATTTGTTATCACCTTGTGTGCATCTACACAAGTACAAGTAATACACTGATTGACATTTGGGTCTAGAGAGGGACAGTTACGATACAGTAAATGTGCTGCTAGGTCTGCAAGTGCAATCCATGACAGTAGTACCTGGTAGGTTCCATACTTGAGAGGTAACTGGATCTTGTGAGGTAACTGGAGGCTATCCAAAATAAGAGATCTCAAAATAGGGTTAGTACCTTGGACAGCTCTTCCAAAATTTGGATTAAAAACCAGAGATGATTCATTCATATACTGGATTTCGTCAATGACTATTAATTATGACAGTTAATTTTAAGACCCTTCATATTTTAGGAGGAGAGGGGCCCTTCCACACAATCCTATATCCCAGAATATCAAGGCAGAAAATCCCACATTATCCAAGTGTGGACTCAGATAACACAGTTATTGTGGGGTTTTCTGCCTTGATATTCTGGAATATAAGGCTGTATGGAAGGGCCCGAGATTTGCACCAAGTTGTCATTCCTAAATTACATCTCCCAGAATCCCCCAACAAGTACTTTCCAAAGCTTTTTGGTCTTAATCTTTAAAAGGTTATTAGAGGCTTTCATCGGTCATTCCAGTGGCCTTACTCCTTGTTCTCTGTGAATGAACTGAAGTCAGGTGGTTATTCTGTACTCCTAAATTCACTGAAATAAAATTATCAATAGATATAAGTAATAGTACACTGCTTTGACTTGCAAATTGACTTCTATTATTATTATTTATATCATGCTTGTTCTCCCTAAAAAAGAGACTCAAAACAGCTTACAGTACAACCAATACAATATGATTTAAAACCTAAAAATGTGCAAACATTAAAATAGAACTAAATATTAATAGTATTAAAAATAAACAGTTAAAGCCCTTAAAACCGATTAAAAGCCTATTCATAGCTAAAACCACAGCACCCCTGACCTGTTCTTAAAAACCTCCTTCTTTAAAAGCCTGCCTGAATAAAAAGATTTTAGCCTCCAGCTGGAAAGATAGCAGGGAGCATTCTGGCTTCCCTTACAAGAAGGAGGGCCCAGAGTTGAGGGACAGCCACCAAGAAATGCATTAAGCACTTCAAAACCTTTATTAGTAAACATATATAGTTGACAGTAAGGGCCCTTACTTATAGCCTTATAACCCAGAATTTCAAGGCAGAAAATTCCACAATATCTGAGTTCACACTGCCCTATATTCCAATCAAAGCAGATAATGTGTGATTTTATTCAGCTGTGTAGAAGAAGCCTAAGTGACATCTCACATTTAGCAGAGACCCAGTGTGATACTTGAAAGTTCATATTACAAAGGCAAAAGCAATCAGCAAGCAGGAGAGAACTCCGGAATTAACATGCATATGTCAGATGTATAGAACACCATTGTTACGTGCACCAAAGGCAAATAATGTAACCTCTTGTATGAAGGTTCCTGGCATCATTTTTTCTTTTTTTTCTTTTTTGTTATGTTTCCATTACACACAACTGGGCAAATATACAGTAAACCCACAAATGATAAGAGCAAAACGACCAGAGCAAAAAAATGAAGGGGTGCCTTTGAGTAGCCTGCCAACTTATGACAACCCCATGAATTTCATAGGGTTCTCTTAAGCAAGGAATAGTAGCCTTCAAATTCTATTCCTGGAATAGCTCTCCTTCCACTCTGTTTCTTTAGAAGCAGAATTCCAGTTCTTAAAATTGCTATGCTCCCACTTCCTGAAGTTGGGTTCTTACGATTTCAGTCTTTACACTTTATTGGGGCCCTGGCAGATTTCTTCTTCTCTTATGAACCTTTTAGAAATAACCTTGTTGCCAAAATGTAGAAGATATGGGTAAAGTACTTTATTTTTCCAACAATGGGCATAGGAATCAAGAAGCACTGAAAGGGGTGGGGTGGCGAGTGTTAAAGCCTTTTATCTCATGTCCAATTGCTTTTCTAAATTAGGCATTGACATTTTACTGAACCAATGTCAGTCCCTTAGGGAAGCCTCAGTTACAAGGGCTGTTCACATTGCCTCTAATTATAGATTTTAACTATGGAGGGAATTGACAGACAAGGATGTCAGGGTGGAGGCTCCAATGCTTCCTCTTCCACTTTCTTGCATGCTCCATCTGCAGGTGGCCTTCACAAGCAAACCTGACGTTAAATATCTATATGTATATATCTAGATCTCAAGGAAAGGTGATTCCGCTCCAGTGATAAAGTTTGAAATATAGGTTCTCAACACATAGTACTTCCTTTACAAGTTTAGTATTCCATTATTTAAAAATTGGATCCAGAAGTGATTTGGATTTTGGATTTCTGGAATACCTGTTTTTGCATATACATACATAATGAGATATCTTGGAGATGGGACCTAAATCTAAACACAAGATGCAGTTATGTTTCAAATACACCTTATATACATAGATTGAAGAAAATTTTGGACACAATATTTTTAATGATTTTGTGCATGAAACAAAATGTGTATACATTGAACTATCAGAATGCAAATGTATCACTGTCTCAGTCTCACATTTTGGACTATCAGGCACAGATTCAACCTGCAATAATGCTTTCAAGATGAGCAGGAAAATGAAGACAGTTCTGTTGATTTATATTATACTACACTATATTATATTATTGTATTACTATTTATTAGGGCCGGGCTAGCACAGCGGGTTAAACCGCCAAGCTATAGAAGATCCAGCCAACCAGATCGAGATGAGCTCCTGCTGTCAGCCCAGCTTCTGCTCACCTAGCAGTTCAAAACAACAATGTAAGTATATAAATAGGTACCACTTTGGCAGGGAGGTAAAAGGCACCCTGAAAACATGCCAGCAAAATCCGGCCAGGAAAGGAGTCCTTGGATGACAGGCTCCTCAGCATGCAAAATGAAACAACAGCATCTCCCCATGGCCAAGTCGAGCACAGCCAGACGTCTGAGATGAAAAGAGGGAAGCCTGATCTCTGTTTTTTGTTTTTTTTTTGTTGTTTTTTTTATATATAAATTTTATTGTTTAAAAGGATCATACAAACATTTAACATTACATCCCACATCGGGCAGCCTTGGGGGGGGGGGGGGATAGGGTAGGGACGAGGGAGTGGGGTTTTTAATTTAGGACTGTATAGTGTGTCGTTATGTCAACCCCACCCGAATGTTCCCCACCCCAAGCCTGATCTCTGTTTATGTACTGTCTTTGTCAATTGTATTGAATGTTTGCCATATATATGTACCTGTAATCTGCTCTGAGTTCCCTCGGGGAGAAAGAGTAAAAGATAAATGAACTATATTATTATTATATTATTACATTAAGCAGTTTTCCTTTCCAATAGGAATATGTCTCTTGGAAAGCTAATAGCTCTTGCCTACTTACTTACAATTAAGCAACTCCAAAAAATTTTAAATTACAACAGAGATCATTCATAAAGATACAACATTTTTGGGAAAGCTATTCTGAAGGCATCAACTAAATTCAGAGAGAATATTGGAGTCCAAGGGGGTTAGACTATGATGAAACAGTCGCTATTAATCAAAAAGTTTCAGGGCTTTGGCTATGTATGTCCTGACTTCACTATGCCACTATACAATACAACAAAGCAGAATCGTTTTCCAAGATTAATTCATAGAGATAAAGGAACCACTAATCAAGCATGCCTAGCATTTGATAGCACATATATTAGCTGTAGTACTGTATTTTTGTGTTTCTTTGGATCTCCAGAGAGGGAGAGAAATCATAGGATGACCCACACCACTACAAGTATCTTTGTATCACCTGGGCATCCATTTTTACAAGGCATCAACTCACTGTCGCGACAGAATGAAGATTTTATATCGGCTACACAACAAAAAGATAGGAACAAAGAGAAAGAAAGGGGAATTGCTGGTGGATGCGGGGACTTGTACCTTGTGAAACAGGTTAGGACACAGAGGGCCAACATCATGATTCAAAATAGCAGCTAAGTATTGGGGAAGAAACTCTGTGCATCATGCTTATTATAGGTAAGGCTATATAGGATGACAATTCTAGCATGAATAGTGGTACCTATGGCTATCTCTTCAGCCATCAATGTCCCATCACCATCCTGCCAATTCTGAGTTGTTTACCACACTTGGTTTAACAACCCTAATAGCAATGTTGCTGCTGCTGTTGGTGTGTGCCTTCAAGTCATTTCCATCTTTAGATGACTCGAAGGCAAATCTATCACAGATGTCCCTCGGAAAGATTCACCCAGAGGGAGATTGCCATTGCCTTCCTCTGAGGCTGAGAAAGTATAATTCATTCAAGGTCACCCAGTAGGTTTCCATGAGTGGTTGAAGATTTAGACTTTGGTTTACTAGCATGGTAATGTGCAAATCCCTAAATTGAGAAAGGGATATGACCTTGTCACTAGTATCATAATCTAGTCTTGTCTCTAGATTAAAAAGCAGTCATACAAACATCAGACAAAGTTTTGCTTGGTTTTTACTGTTAGTCCCTGACAGGCATGTAGCCAGGGGGGGCTAAGGGGGCTTCAGCCCCCCCCCCCCCAATTCTCAGGGTGGTCCGCGAAAAGGCCTTACTGGTACATTATTTAAACTGTTATGTTTATTCATATCATGATCTGATTACCATGCTCATTATATCCCACATTAATGGGGTTATTGGGATAACAATACAAAAGGTTTGCTAGGGTAGACCCTCTTCCACCCAGTCTCAGCCTCCCCTGAACCAAACTCAGCCCCCCGAATCAAAATCCTGGCTAAGGCCCTGGTCCCTGATCAAAGTAATGCATCCAATAAATGCAATATTCTCGTCAAAATTTAGAGAATTTTGGTTGTTGTTTTTAAGGCTGAGACTTGACAAATCTGTAATATTTCCAAGCAATGCAGACTATATGAACATCTGAAAATATGTGCATGAAGATTAATTTTCTCTCTATCTATCTATCTATCTATCTATCTATCTATATATATATATATATATATATATTCATTGCTTTTAGTTTTCAAATTTCTAATTAAAGGTCTCAAGAAACACATGGCAAGTCCAGCATCTCCGTTTCCTGTCTTCCTCTAGCAGGCCCAGTGACCAATCTCTCACTTTTGCTCTCCATAAATGTTTCAGGTTCTCAGATATCAGTGATCTGATTTAAAGCTCAGCAGGTTTTATTTTTGACAACACTGGGAAAGGGCTCGATTACCAATCTTGGATATGAAGCCTTGTTTGCTCAGTTCTGGGTTCGAAGGGTGGTGGCAGATGCTGAATATATTACATACAAGTGGATAGGAACTGTCATTGCCAGACGGGCTGCTGGGAGATCTTGCATAGAGAGAGCTTCTCCTGCTGCAGTTCAGAAGCATTTCAGTTGATATATTTCCCACTAGAGTTTAACTTTACCCTTGCCATCCCACCAGGCACATTCATTAGGAAGTGTAGGCATAAATGCATGTATTTTAAAAGCCTGCCAGAAAAGCAATACTGAAAGAGTGGTTTAAAATAATTCAAGAGATGAGTCATTCAAAAAGTTACAGAGCTTTATGGCCATTTTAGAACAGAGATTTTCCTAAGAAAAGTGAACACACAAGAATGTGGTATAAGCATATATGTTTGAGGAACCTTCCAGACAGGGCCCAAAATGCGGGCCCTGACGGACTTTTACCTGAAGCATCGAAACACCTCAGGTAAAAGCAAAGTAATTCAAATTAAAGCAGGTAAAGCCTGCTTTGTCCCAAATTACTTTGATGCTCCATTAGACCCGCAATCCTCAGGTCAGTCCTCACAGCCCATCTCAGATCTTCAGGCTTCCAAAAGCCCAGATAACCTACAAGGGTACTCAACCCCTCCCCACCCCCTACCCCAAGCGTTAAAAGAAAAGAAAACTTGCCATTAGGTCTCCCCCCTGCCTCCTGGCACATCATTGGTATGGTCCAGGAGGCCTCCAGAGAGGCCTAATGGCAGCACAGTAAGTTTTTATTTTCTTTTAAGGCTTTTTAGGAGGGTTAGCCCCATTCCAGCATGGTAGTTACTTCACTAGAATGGAGACAATCCCTGGGAAAGCCAGGGTCTTTTGGATGCCCTTGGGGACTAAAACCCATGACAAAACAGGTTTCCTAAACCTGTTTCGTTGTGGGTTTAAACCCTATCTGGAAGTCTCCTGAGATAGAAAGGGGAAGCAGAGATTGAGCTAACTTTTTTAAGAAAGAGAGATTTGTTTTTGGTCTATCCTTAGTCTTAAAGCAACATTACTAAATTTTAGACACAAACATAATTGTGAATGCTGTCAACAAACAATTCAACATCTGAATTGAGAAGATTCTGAATTAACAGGATGAGGTAAATGTGAGCCTCAACCTTTCCTAGCTCCTCATTACTTTTCTCTGCACATGATGGACAAAAACTGGAAGATGTCACTTCTAGTTAGTGGACCATCCTAATTTCTCAATGCATTCAAATATGACAAACTATGGTTTGCTTGAAACATGGATCGACCCTTAATATGGGATTTTGGTTTGATTCATGCAAGCCGGCTGAATCAAACACCACAGCTCACCATGGTTTGTTTTCATATGTAAAAGAAAGTAAAGAGGAAATGTGAGAAAACAGGGATCCCATCTGTTCACCGTCACAACAACAAACCATAAAATGTTGTGTCTGACTTCAGCCACGGGATATCTAAATCTCTCTATGTGCTTCCAGACAGCACTAAAATCCATATTTTAGAACCGAGTCAAAACAATCCTAGGACTCAACAGCAGGTCCACACAGCAATATGGTCCCCCACTGTCCTCACAGCGTTCCTCTTTAGCAGATAAAGATGGAGGGCAGACAGGGGACATCTGGCAGAAGGTTTCCTTAAAAAAATTCCCTCCATTGTGTGCTGGGCCTCATATGCGCACATGCAAGTATCCTAATATAAACACAAGCAGATTTGCATGTGTGCATATGAGGTCCAGCAAATAATGGAGGGAATTTTTTTTAAAAAAACAACTTCTGTTGGAACTCTCTCTCTCTTCCCCAATTTTTAATTCAACCCCTGTTTAAGATTATAAAGTATAAAATAAATAGTTTCAAAGAGTCCTAATTGCTTTCTATTTGTGCTTCCTTTGAACAACCTGTGTGTCTGTTCAACAGCCCAATCAGCTGCTTGGCTCTTTTGGGCTTTTTAAAAGCTCGTGTGTGCTGAAGCAGTCTACACAGGGGAAGGGAAGCAAAGCATGTGTTTTGCATGACTGCAGGTCATGCAAAGATTCATTTTTTCAGGTTGAAATGGTTTTTAACACATGCTTTTTAGCTCTTAACCTGATCCCTCCCACACTTTGGCTAAACGACATTTATCCGCCACCACCCCTTTTAACCTGGTTACTTCTGGGTTTTACAGCATGTGTAGAAAGGGCCTCTGTGGCCATTGCTCCTACTCATCTGAATGAAGGGAAACAACTTTTCTGCTTTATATCTCTTTGACAATATGCCAAAATATTATGACATTCGTTCTGGGTTTATAGAGCAATGAGGAATGTTCCCAGGCCATAGTTAGGGTCAGGAGGGATTACAGTACTTCCTGATATGGTTACAGAAAATATCAAAATCAAAGACTGAGGAAGTAAAACATATTCTTCAAAGTAGGAATATAAACTAGTAAGTCAGCTCTATGGAGAATTCCTATAATTTGATGTCAAAGTTAATAAGATGCATATACGTTGGATAAAAAAACAAACAATCCAGTTTAGGGATGTGCCAGGATGATTAAACAGTGATGTTGCATTATGCTGCCCTGAACTGAACTCAGATTCTGCCTGCAAGTCTAACATAATGTTATAAACTAGTGACACTACCTTGTCTTGATGGATATCATCTGACAGTACAGCAAGTCCTTCACTCTGCTCAAATTTGTTACATAAGTATCAAGAAGGGAACAACACAGAATTTGAAAAGAATGCCTACAGTATATTATAACAGATCACTTTTTCTCAGGTGGCAGAGTCACCAAGATTTCCCTCTATCTTTGTCCTCAAGTGGTCTTCATTGGAGATTCCAATTATGTCCAGTTGAATTGCATTGCTTCCTGATAGTACACTGATGTTTTCTAAAGAACATCTTATCCATATCATTGGAGATAAGTTTGTCACCTAGGAATTAAAAGAGGCATTTTTTTGTGGATGCAAAAACTAGGAAATCCAACAAAAAGGAAGCATTAGTTTTGACTAAAAGATGTTACTCCATGTGCAGCATATAATCTTGACTACACTGGACTTCCATTGTGGAGAAGAGTAGGATATACTTCAGGACAAGCTGATGAAAGCATTGAGATTTACAGTTAGCTTTAACATGCAAGAACTGTCTTTCTGTTCCTATTGTCCAATTTTCTAACATCAGAAAAGCCATTAATCTGTCTGAATGAATCCCAAAAACCCTTTATACAAAATCCAAACATTAGCCTTTTTTAGGCAAGAACTGACTACTTTGGATTTCAGCAGCTCTCTAAAGTACCAGGAAGTAGTCTTTTCCAGCACTGATTCTAGTGACCCTTTAACTGGAAATGCTGGGAGTGAAATTTAGATCTTCTGCATGTAATATATGGTTCTGGCCACTGAAACATGTAAACATGTCATTTACTTTGTGCATCAAGATATCTACCCTTTCCATACCAAAACATCTCGTTATTAATAGATGTGAAATGGGAGGAATACTCACATATTCCCATCATGTCTATAACAGTTCATGTAATATAAGTTCATACATGTATACAATTCATTCCCTTCTGCCTTCTGTCTAAAAACAGGTATGGCCAGCTAATATAAAACTGTACAGCCTATATCACCCAACAAACTGTAATTCCCTATGGTCTCATTTTTCCATGTTCAACAAAATGTGTCATCTCTAGCCATTCTTTAGAACCTCCCGTGTGATGCTACAGTGTTCTTGGGCCAGTAGTCCTTTGTTTTAATAGGGTTTGCTACTACTATTTTGTTGTTTTAAGTATCCACTAAAGTCCTGCAATGTATTCCCCATGGATACAAGAATCATCCGATATACGGAATGGTCACTCTGCAGTATAGGATGAGCTAGCCATGTAAAATTCTAACTGGAAAAATCTAAATACAGGTACCCATTAGATCTGGAGCCATTTTCTTTAAGATCCACCATTATTTTGGAACTGGCAACATATAATTACCTCTGTAGACATTGCGCCATCACATAATATTTTTACAATATTTATTTATTTATTTATTTATTTATTTATTTATTCAATCTTATATTCCGCTCCTCCCTTCAGGCTCAGGGCAGATCACGACATACAGTAAAAACAGATGATGATGATGATGAAAAATGACTGTTTGAGTAATTAGATTAGTATATGCTCCTATGCAATTCTAGGTGTAAATCCAACATCCATCCAGAAGAGGATACACAACAGACATTTCTGAAAAGCTCAAAAACTCACTTGGCAAAAGTGAACATGATGCTATTTAAATTCTACCTTCTAGTCCAAAAGCAGTTCTCAAGCATCCTTCTGTCCTTCTGGACCTTCTCAAATGGTCCAGGGATCAGCAGCCAGGTGTCTAACTGGAGCACCATTCAGGAAGAGAACCACTCCCATGATAGGGTAGCTCCACCGGCTGCCGGTTTGCTTCTGGACACAGTGCTGGTTCTTCCCTTTAAAGTCCTAAATGGCTCAAGTCCAGACTATTTGATGTACCACATCTTCCACTATAGACCAACTTAGACACTGCGGCCATCAGAGGCGGTCCTCCTCTTGGTCCCACCCCTGCCCCAAGTATGGCTGGTGAGAACAAGAGAAAAGGCCTTCTCCGTGGCCACTCCCCACCTCTGGAACTGCCTTCTTAAGGAGTTACGAATGGCCCCTTCCCTCCCTGCTTTCAGAAACAGCTGAATACATACATTTGCTCACTAGCTTATGAGGAGAAGGAAGAGTAGTCAGTAATACTACCATTATACCTCTGCTTAATAGTTATCATCCATATCCATGCCCTGTTCACCCCACCAGCTCTATAGATATCTTGAGCAATAATCAATCTATTTGATCCCAAGGAACTGGGAAATTATTGCTTCTGTTTGATGTTTGATGTTTTATCTTATGTATGATATAACAGGCTGCCTTTTAAATTCAATTTTAGTTGTTAAGTTATAATTTGCTTGTATATGTTGGGTTGCCAAATTTCATTACTATGGATGTATTGTTATTGTGTACGGGAATTGAATGTTTGCCTTTTATGTTTGGAATCCATCCTCCAGGGACGTTGTGATTATCTTATTATTATCTCATTAATTTTGGATTGTTGTTTTACTGACTCAGCAATTAGATGGTAAGCAGTATTCTATGAAAGTCAGGATGCAATCTACTGTAAGACAGATGGCCGTATTTGACTGTATTTTTACAACATGAAAAATTAAAGGAAAATCTTGAGTGCTTTTGAAAAGATTAGCAATAGTAAAGAAAGCCTTCTCTCTGGTTATAAGTCCAAAACTAGCCCATATGACCAAAAATTATTGCCGCCTGATATTCATTCATTGTTCACATGTCCATGAGAATACATTGTGACTTATCCATCGTGATAATGCAACTGACATTTTAGAATAGCCAGGATAAATTAATCAAATCAAGAAACGAAGGAATATTACTTTTATACCAGAATAATATCTGTATTGGGTTGAATGACCTTCCAGCTTTGTTGCTATTTGTTGTATTTGTATTTGTTGCTATTTACCATCAAGTCAACGGACTTGTGAATGAAAACTCTCCACGAATCCCTGTCATCAACAGTCTTGCTTGAGTCTTGCAAATTCTATTAATTTCAATTTAAGCGAAGAGACAGGAATACTAATACTGAGAGACAGAATATGGTGAAACAAATTCTTAAGATACTTTTGTTTCCTGCCAGGAATGTTTCTATGTTGAAGATCGGGTTTTTTTTTCTCATTAAACATAGCCTATCGTCATCTAATATTGGGTTGTTGAAAATAACTCTGACTGTAAATGTCATGAGATCTAAGCCACAGCTAGAAGGACAGCAGAGATGTGTTGCTGTCAGTCAAATGCCCGATGGAGATGTGTGGCTGCATCGGACACCATTGTCAGCTGTCGTCTTTAGAGCCAAGTGTCTATTCTCAGCTATTTGTGCCGTCATCATGACTAACCACAGGAACCATCAGCATCCAAGACTGCACACACTCCCAGGTCCTGTCCCTGCACATACATGCCCATGGTGCACGCATACATAGCAACTCACATTACACATCTAAAGGAAAATGTAAAATAACAGAAGGCAATTGTGTGCAACTGAAATACAGAGATGGCATAATCCAATACCCAAAACTTTATTCTTGTGCATTTTTATGCTACAGTCAGAATTTCAGGGGAAGGCAGATTTCCACTTGCCTTTTCTAAGAAACCCCTACATTTATTCATTATTATTAGCCCCACCAGATGATTAAGTAAAGAGACAACATTAGACAATACTACGATATCTGATTACAGAAGCAGAATAGTTTAATAATACATGTACATGAATGATAAGAAAGTTGGGAATTATCTTTTAAAATTGTATATGTCTGTGTGTTTTGTGCTTATAGTGAAGGATGGGAGGATATAATTATTTTCGTGATGTGTGATATATTATGTTGTTTTGTTATGTCACATGTAGTCTTGTCTTGTTAAATTTTAACTATATACACTTTAAAATACAAAAAAAATCTTAACATTGATGGAATCAGTATAAGTCAAGAGATGACTCGAAGGCACATAGCGGCATACACAGATGTCCATATGCACACACACACACACAATTTGTTTTGGTAGTGAATTAAATTGTCTTTAATGTTGTTGTGAATAAAAGTGTAGAAATGATGCAAGCCATGTTTGCTGGAGACCCAGAAAGTTTGGGGAAAATTCATGGAAAATTCTGCTGGGTGATGACTTTTTGAAGAGGACAGGGATAATTTTAAAATGGAAAGAATTCAGTACTGTGGACTTTAAGGTCATGTATTCCATGCCTATGAAATTTCATGGGATCACCATAAGTCAACAGACAACTTGAAGGCTCATACACACACATTACAGGAACTCAACATTTCGTGACTGGGGATTTGTGCTGAGAACTAGGACATGGAAAGGTCTAGGGATCATGGTTGACTGTAAGGACAATAAGCTTTGTTATGCTACAGAGACAATATTTGCACAGTGTATCTGGCCAGGTATTTTCGGTGAAAAGAGGGAGTTATACAGTCCTATTTGTTACCATTGTTAAAAGTTATAATTAAAGTACAGTTACAAAGCTGTGTACCTTTAGAGGAAATTGCCATGTTAGTCTGTTACTCCATAACAAGGAAATGGTGTAGTGGAGAGAAGGAATCTTATAGAATAATTGTTTTCCTTTAGCATGAGTGTCTATGGATTTCAATTCACTGCTTCAGATGCACTGATGGAGTGATATTAAAGCCACAAGTTAATTATGGGGATAGCATATAATGTAATAGGACAGAAAATTGTGCACATTATGACACTGGACATAGCCTTCGAAGAAAGGTGAAACATACAGCTTTATTACAACTAGTCTGTTGGTGCTGGAAGCAATAAATTCTGCTTGCAAAGAAAAATCTGTTCCTTCGAAGAAGGCATGCAACCAAACTATGCATTTTCCTCTGGAAATCTTTCTTCCTAGTTAAGAAGCTCCAAAGCCCAAGGCCACCCACCAAAAAGGCCTTCTCCCATGTTTCCCACAAACTTGCCTCAGAAAGCAGTGGGACCAAAAGAACATCCCCTCAAACAGCCTAGAGAAGTTGTTCTCAACCTGTGGGTCCCCAGATGTGAAAATACCATGATATATATTTTAAATTAATATTTTTTAAAATCCGTGAAACAGCAAGTCCGCAATAAGTAAACCACAAAGTAGTGAGGGAACACTGTATCCACATAACTGACTTTGGTTTGTGGTGTGCAAATGAGCCATAGACAGGCTATTGAAGGCCTGTCATTCATATGGCAACTGTGGGTAAAAGCCAACTTAATGACAAATAACAAAAACAACCATGCAAAATTCTTGCCATTTTGTGCAAAAAGGTGGAGGAGATTTATTCATATATGTAAGGCCCATAATGTGAAGATTTAGATCCTAGTGCATTTACAAATCTGACTATCTCATGCTGCAGCCCATGGACAAATGTGTCTATTGTGGTTCTTAGAGCCAGCTAGATTTAGGAGTGATATAGCTTTTTGGATTTTAGTTTTGTTTGGTTTTATTGCCTTGAAGTTGCTAAGATCAAGCTAACTAAAACAAAAAATGAGAGATAAAAGCAGAAAGGCCAAGGACCTGATATTAACAGCATGTCTGACTAATTCAGAAACTTCCTACTATCTGAAAGTAGGGGTTGTTTTATGGGCCAGAACAATGCTCTGAACACACCTGAGGCCTGTCCAGTGATAAGACCAGCACCAGGATTTGCAACTACGGTTGACCTTTGGTTGCTCTCCTCTCGTGCACTGGAACCCATTTACATACTCTATCCGTGTGAAATGTGGGGAAACACAAACAAACAAGGAGTGAAAAAGAGACAATTGGTACTGCCAGGAGGGTTGTGGGAATCCAAACTGTTTCCCATTTTTTAAAAAAACTTGTGTTAATGTCTACAACAAATAATATTTTAAAATGATTATTTTCCTGCAAGCCAAAGTGCAAGGTGAATGCAGCTCCTGATGGTAATTTATCAAAAAATTAGGGTGATGGTTTTCATTTATTGACTTTGACATGTGAACTAGTTTTTAATTTCTGCTTTAAATGTTATTCAGGAAAAATGGGTACAGACAAAAATGGAAAAAAAAGTTGAGTAAAATGGCTCACAAGCCACTACTTCTTTGGCAATCTGACAATGTGGCATGTTACAGTCTTACCATGTGGCCTAGCAATTCCAGCATTCTCTGGATCCATATTAAACAATCTACAAGGCAAGGTCCACTATGCATGAACCACAGAACATTCCCTTAAAACATGACTGACTGTCATAAGAAATTTAGAGGCCTTTTTTGAACATCACTTCTGTAGTACATGCAGGAACTTAGTCACGGTCTTCCAGCATATGTTTCAAATCAAGGGAAATTAAAAGTAGGAAGAGACATTTGGAGTGGCTTCCCAACAGTTTGGTTTCCATGTGCTTATCATTTCATGAATTGGTTTCCTTGCAAGAAAAGTTGAAAGAAAACAACAAAAAGGATGCTTTTAAGTACAGTTTTAGATGTTTTAACTAGCTACTGCTTAGATGTTTGAACCAGCAATTGCTGAAACAGGAAAGTGAGGTTGTAAATTTGACAGTCATGCAATGCATCAGTGCAGTCATGTCACAAGGCAGGCAAGGAAGAATATGCGAGCATATAGTATTTTGGCTTATCAACTGGAAATTACGAAGCTGCCTTACATTTGCCATTGATTCATCTATCTCAGTGCCATCCATACCAGGAATGGACTAAAATCCAGCATTTGTTTTGCTTTTTAACCAGAACCCCAAATCTGCAAACTGGAGCATAATATTTTGAGCCCAGGAGTTCAATCGAACCACACACCCACACACCAGGGGCCCATCTACACTGCATAATTATAGCATTATGATCCCACTTTAACTCCCATGTCATTATCTCATGAAATCCTGGGATCCTAAGGGAGAGGCCCAGAGACTTCCAGCAGATCCCAGAATTCCATAGTATGAAGTCATAGAAGTTAAAGTGGAATCAAAGTACTATAACTGCATTGTAGGTCTTACTGAGCTCTTCTCATTTTCAGCAGTATAATTTTGGAGAAGGAGGGAGGGCTGAAGGAGATGTTGTTCAAGAAGAATGAGTCAGAAACCTTTGATGCATCACAAACCCTTGCTGATGTACTGCGTCTATCCAGCTCTTCATTCTCCCTGATCTACAGTGACTGGCAGGAGCAATCTGAGGTCTCGGGCAGAGGTTCTTTCCAGGAGCACTGGACTCTTGACCTTTTCGCTAGAGAAACCAAGGATTGGCTGCAACACCAATCCCTATGCAGAACCCTAAGCTATAATACATCGTTACAACAGAAATTAAATTGGAGGGGAGCATTTACCTAATACTATTTGAGCTTTTTGGTATTTTAAACAAGCAATTGGTAAGTTTTACAAAGATAACCTTGTAAGCACAGCTTAGAGAAGTTCCAGGGCATAATGCAGTAAGACAGTGGTTCTCAACCTGTGGGTCCCCAGGTGTTTTGGCCTACAACTTCCAGAAATCCTAGCCAGTTTACTAGCTGTTAGGATTTTTGGGAGTTGATGGTCAAAACATCTGCGGACCCACAGGTTGAGAACCACTGCAGTAAGACATGGAAGTACACCTAAGGGCGGATGTAAAAAGCCCCTTTACTGCGGAAGCATCTGCAATAAAAAGAGATCTGTCCAGACAATATTTTGGACAATCCCAAATTAATTCACCACAAACCAGGAAACCCCAAATTAATTAGATAGTGAGTTTATCCCATGCCTCTTGGAAGGCGTGGGATAAACCCACTACTTCTGATGTCTGGACTGCAGTCCAGACACTATTCCCACAGTTTTCCGGACTAAATCCAAACCCCCTCCCCCAAATGCTCCAACCACCTTTTAAAAGTAAAATAAACTTACCCAGCCTCCATTACAGCGTTGCTGGAGCTCTCTTGGCACATAGAAATGACATGCCAGGAGAAAGGGGGGGGAGGAAAATCGCTTTTAAATTTATTTTTTAAAGGGCTTTTGGGGGGTTTGGGGAAAGGGTTGGGTATCCACATGTTCTCCCAGGACAGTTCCAGAAGAACATCTGGTCAACCACCTTAGACAGTGAGCGCTTTCTGGGGTGAGTGTGGACAGGCCCCCAGGAACATCTGTGTTTTTTAAACATGGATGCTCCTGGGATAACAGCCTGTGTAGAAAGACCCCAAGAGACTGATCACTCAATAAGCCCATATAAATATGAATTCTTGATCACTGTGTTGTACCAGATTTGAGATTAAAGTTGTGAGTGCCTCTGGACTCTCAACTTTATATTCCATCTGTAATGTGTCCAAAATTCTGGCTAACCTTTTATTATTCTTGTAAAAGAGAGGTGGGTAACTGCAAAGGGGGTGGGGGATTTTTTCGTCCTTTTCCCTCCAGCGAGTTTCATTGTTACATTTTAGTATGCTTGAAGTAAAGTAACATTCTTGCAGAATTTGTAGCCAATTTGAGGTAGGTCAGATTTATTTGATGGCCAAACAAGCCATCTTAAATTAGTGCACTTTAAAAAATACAGATTGAAGGTCTTGGGGCTTGAGAGGGCTTTAGAGGCCACCCTTTGAGTTTCCAAAACCAGTAGCACTTAGAGAACAATACCATCACACATTGAAGAATGCTGAAGCAGAGTGTTCTAAATGTTTGCCTTAGGTGCAGCTAAATTTCATCTTGAGCACTGGGAAAAAGAGGAAGATGGCATGTTTTGCTCATTGTATATATATTTTAGTCCTGTTTATTAGTCACATCCATATGCATATAATACATATATGCAGCCATAATTAGCTTCTAGTGCAGTGGTCCTCAACCTGTGGGTCCCCAGGTGTTTTGGCCTACAACTCCCAGAAATCCCAGCCAGTTTACCAGCTGTTAGGATTTCTGGGAGTTGACAGCCAAAACATCTGGGGACCTACAGGTTGAGAACCACTGTTAGTGAGTATTATTGTTATTATTATTATCCACCTCTCCTTGTGGCTTGAGGTGGGGTTCAACATTGTTAAAACAAAGAGACAAAACACTATGAAAATACAAGATTTTAACAAAGTTAAAATGCAGATTTAAATTAACTGATAAATGCAGATATAATTCTCACACTATATCTGACTGGGTATTAAGCCCTGGATTAAATCTAATATAAAACGTCACACTACCAAGGAGGAGTGTTCCTTCATTTTATTGGGTTTTTTATTTCACTTAATTCAAAATGGGATAATGCACATGCTTAAATATAGTTGAGTCTTCTTCCCATGCCCCTTCCCCTCCAATATCAATCTCTGAGTCTGTGGTCATTCCTTCGTCCTACATGCATATTTCTCTTCTCTTTATGATCTGCCATCCACTGAACAGTAAACAAATGCTCTAAGAAACAAGCAAACAATAATAAATGAATGACTCATGGTTAAGCCATAAGCAGAGCATTCAGAGCCTCCGAAGCTGGAATTAGGAAAATAAAGTCACAACTGTGTTGTTGTGATGGTGGTTGTTACTGTTGCAGCTCTTGCTTTTCTAATCATTGTTGGGCACTCTAGAAAAAAATAATTTCTGTCATGCAGAAGCTGGCTGGAATCATTGCCAATAAACTACTAAGGGCCCTTCCACACAGCCCTATAGCTCAGAATATAAAGGCAGAAAATCCCACATTATCTGTTTGTTCTGGAATACATGGTAATGTGGCCTCAGATAACCCAGTTCAAATCAGGTATTGTCGGATTTTCTGCCTTGATATTCTGGAATATAGGGTTGTGTGGAAGGGCCCTAAGTCCGCTCCTTCCGCAGAAAACAGTCCTTGAAATGTGGAAAGCTGAGCTGAATTAAGAGTCTGTAGTTTCTCCTCTTCCTTTTTCCCCATATTACTTTCTGCATGATTGTCAAAAATCACATGTGCCTTTTTCAATAGCATCACATTTAACGCATGCAGGCAGCTCCTGTAAATAATCTCTTTTTCAAAATTACAGATAAGACTTTCATAAAAGGAATGCGTAATGACGAGGGACTAGTAAATGTCCTTCCACTACATGCCCACATGTTGGTGTCACAACGAAGTGATGAGCAATACACATGAACATGTGGCCATATATAGCTCCCCAGCCCCATGTGTACAGGAGATATCTTTTGCTTAAGAGTTGAAGTGAGGTGCAGGGGAGGAAGAGAAATCGGCATTAAGTGCTGCATCTGGAAAGTAAAAGCTGCCATACTGCCAAGAAGAAAGAAGAAAGGTTCAACAGAGCAACCAGCTACCTATTGCATGCACACATAGAACAATTTTATGCTAACAGCAGGAGTAAAGGGGTCTTCTCTGGGTGGCAGTGTGATGCAAACGAGAGAATTAGCTTTTCCACTTAGAAACCAGAGTCTTCTTCCCTATGCTGCCTTCATTTCATTGCAGTTTCACATTACATTTCCATTAGGAGGAAACATACACTCATATTATGCTCTTACATTGCCTAAATATATTGTTTAACGTTAGATGTGTTACTTGTTGTTCTTTCTCTTCTTCTCTGTCTGAAAAGAGTTGTTCCTCTTTGTTTGATTGTTTCATGTCTACTATTTTTGCTTCATAAAACAAATAGGGAAGCAAGATGAGAAAGGATAGCTATCTCTCCAACACCATATGAATCAGAAATTGGGTCAGGTTGTACAGTTCCACCCACACACACAAAAAACACAAGAATCCCCATAAACCTATTGTCATAACTATGGGAGAACTACTGAGCAAACATAAGAACATAAGAAGAGCCATGCTGAATCGGGCCTCAGCCCATCTAGTCCAGCATTCTGTGTCACACAGTGGCCCACTAGTTGTACACAGGGATCTCTAGCAGAAAGGAGGGCAAAACCCTCACCTGCTCCCGACCCCCCACAACCAGTACCCGGAGAAACAACTATTATACGACCAAAAAACCCCACTTTTTTCTTTGTATCTTGGTTTTTAGGCCTGTTCATGGGCTTATTTTTGGAATTGGTTCATAAAATTGTATTGGATAGACTGCATCAGCTCTAGTTTCTTAGATATGGTTATCATGATTTTCTATGGGCAAGCAGATGAAAACTGGTATATGTTATGTATCTCAAAGACTAGAGCCAATAGAAGAAAACTGGTGAATTTTTTGGAATCAGCAGATCAAATGAACCCAGAGATAGGTCTAACATTTGAGGCACCAAAATGTGTGTTGGCCAGTGTTGTTCATAATTGTTACATCACAGCTCCTTTCTAAAAACAAAAGAATAATGAAACATACCAAATTAAAATTGGGGGTGAGGTGTCTTTAAAGGGTCCTTTTGTGGTTTCCAGGGTTTCTATCCTAACCTAGCCATGGAAATTTACTGAGGATCTATCCCAAGTTCTAGTCCCTCAGGCTGAGGAAGAGTTGGAGAAATGAGTTTAGAGCCATGAATGCACAGAAGGTTTTGTCGTTAGGCTGAAAATGAGATCTTACACACTTTTCCTTAGAAGCAAGTTTCTCCAGAGGTCAAAGACCATTCAATTCCAAGTGAGGAGAGGTGTAGTGGGGGGCTGGAGGAAGACTGGGGACTCTTTTTCTCTCTCTCCCAAGCAGATCGCCCCCTGAGCAATATTGTGGCTGACACAGTAGAGGGCACTTTCCTCTGGTTTTCTGATTGGCCGTATAAACACATGTAAAAGGCTGGCACTCTCAAAACAGACAGCACAAAACAAAAATGGTCAGGAAACTCCACTAAGTGATACTCACAGCAATCTTTTAATAAATAACTCATAGTAATATTTACAATAATTTAAAATAAGTGGTCACACTGCCACCCAGTTTATGAAGGCTTATGCTACCAATTTTATTAACTCAGTCTTGAAGGTGCTTCAAGATCCTTTTGTGTACTGATATTCTAGACTAACATGGTTTGCATTCTAAAGAAGCAGAATGAACTAGTTCCACACACATTCCTAATATCAAAATTGATGAGAAAAAAAATTATTTATATCCAGCTTCAATATGATGGGCCACCATCTCCTAGCCATTGTCTAAGAACCAAATAAGAACCCTATAATCTGCATAGCACCCTGATCTCTAATTAAACTTTAAGGATGAGAGAGAAACAGAGTTACAGGCAGCAAGCATCTGTCCCTTCAAGTAACCAGATCCGTTATTAGCTACCAGCCTGACATTTGAGAAATGTTCCAGCTGTACTTCCCCTTGTATTCTGCTCTTGCTGTGCAGCCACAGCAAGCCATTTAGAAGCTGAAAGTAGAAGCAAAGCTGAGACAGAACAGAGAAATTGGTATCTCTCTCCCAAACAGCACAACAACAGGATCTGGATGTAGACCAACAAAAAGAGAAACACAGATTTTCTGTTATTCGCTTAAAAACAATTTGAGCCAAGATTCTGTACCATGCAGTACTTTTTATTACCATGAGTTCTGAGCAGAAGGAGAGAACTGAGTTCTAGCATTTACCAAAGTCAATACTGGATGCTACAACAGAATTTGAAAATCCAGATGTGAAAAGAAGTCAAGTTTGCCTAACCATTTTGCTTGCCTGCATAAATCCAAACTACTGTTGCTTCTTACGCCTTTTTCAAACTCTACACAACTTGAGCTGTTCATGAGAAATGATCATTTCAGCCATCTCAATGTAGAAAAGGAAAATTATGCAAGTTATATCTCAAACCATTGGCTAACATTTTGTCCAGAAACAAATCTATTCCTCACTTTGTATCTGTGTTCCTTAACCAAGAAGAATCTGGGAGAATACTGGCCATGTGTTGATGTGAAACTGAGCCTTAGTAGACTTAGAGCTGATGGGTGGCTCCCTGTTCCAATTAGGCACTCTGCTGCTAAAAAGCATTCCCAAAGCATTTCCAGTTCTAGGTCTTCTAATCTAAACAATACAGAAAAGCCTTGATACATTTATTCAAAGCCAGATATAATGTCAGTTGGCTTTAATTTCAGGAACAAGGTTTTGTTCCTGAAATATCATCTGATAAAGTAGAACAATTATGTACCTAATTGTTCAACCATTCTGGTGATTCCATCTTCATAATAAGCATATCCAAAGTAAGTATTGCCACAAGCTACTGAACTACACCTGTATAACTCTTCTCAAATATGTCTGAGAAGAGACATAGCACAGCGGTAACAACAGCTGTGCTGGCAATCTGAAGATCTGAAGATTGCAGGATCGAATCCCGGGCTGAGTTAGACGCCAGCTGTAAGCCCTGTCTACTGTTTACCCAAGCAGTTCAACAGCCCAGCTGTGAATTAACAACAAATTAGGGGCCATAAAAGTGGGGAAGGACTTTTGCACAGACTTGTCTGAAATAGGCTGATGGAGAAGGGAGGCGAAAGTGGTGGAAACGAGGCTCCTGTCATGAGGATGGAACAACAGCACCCCCTTGTGACGTGATAGCGCAATGACGCAGGGACATAACAACAATGATGTAATGGAGCATTCACACCCGATGACACCCACCTGTATGACGCAGCCAGGAAAGAAGAAGTCCTTCTAAAAACTGCACTGTATTTGTCTATGTGTAATTGTATGTCTTTCCGACAGGGACTGTCTGTCGTATGTGTATTGTAATCCACACTGAGTCCCCTTCAGGGTGAGAAGAGCAGAATAGAAATAAACAGTATTATTATTATAAAGGCCAAAACACTGGTCAAGATACATATCATTGAAAATATCCACACCAAGAATGACAAGTATTTTAACTAAACACTGTATTTCTTTAGAGACTATGACAACAAGGAGCATACAAGTATTTAATAAATAAGATGACATAATATATTTCTGCTTAGTGCATTGACCAAATTTATCTGGCTATCCTTATCTGGTCCTTTTCAGCTTCATCTTGGTGACTGTTCTCCACTCTCCATCCTGGTCCTAAATTATCTTGTTTGATGATCCTTACTTTCACTCACTTTGGCTCCACCCATCATTTCAGCTTCTCTGCTGTCTCTAACTATGCCACTACAGCAATGTTTTATTGGGTAGTCCTTAAGCTATTCTGAGTATTTTGTGAGAGCTAGCATTGATTTGAGTGTTGGCTTGGGAAAGTCATTCTCTCTTAGCCTCAGAAAAAAGGCAATGGCAAACCACTTCCGAGCAAATATTGCCAAGAAAACCCTGTGTCACCATCGGCCAGAAATGGCTTGAAAGCACATGGCAACAACGTAGTTTGCAAAACTGGCATATTTGAGACTATTGTAAAATAGGACCAGAAAGTGCTGTTACATGCCACTCTTCAGCATTTTGCAAGATCTGAAGTTTTTACAGTTGAATCACATGTAGCAACACTTGCACAATGTACAGGATGGGAATGGTATTTTACTACACATTTCCAGTGGTGTTTCTTTAGGACTTTCTCTAGAGGTCAAATAAAATTCATGATGTTTTCTCATACCACCAAATCCTGCTTTGAAAATGTGCTTTTCTGAATATTTGAAACTATTATTACAAGTCTTTTCTTTTCTTATTTTCTAGGCCCAATTTTCACAGGCTTGATGAAAACAAAGAATCAACAGTTACTCTGCCAAGCAGCATGATACAATCTTCTGTTTGACTTGCTACAAACAGAAATATTTTTAGCACTGAAATGCAGAGGAAAAAGTGGCTACTTTGGTGTGATGCCTACATTTGCATCACTTGTCCTAGTGATATGGGGGGGAGTGGTTCATATTTCTTCACTTGGAAGCAGCACAACACAAAACAACCCAATAATTTTGATTTCATCATATCCATATACCTTATGTACTCAAGTATAAGCCAAGTTTTTCAGCACATTTATATGCTGAAAAAGTCCCCCTCGGCTTATACTCGAGTGAGGGTCCTGGTGGGAAGGCACGAGTCTGAAAGAAGCTCTTTGCAGGACTTCTAGCAGTTGTGTGCCTCCTCCCCTTTAGGCACAACAATCCAGCTGGTATTCTGTGCCGAGAGAGGAGCAAAGAAAGGTGCACGACCTCTCCTCTCCTCTGGACACAGCAACCCAGCTGGGTTGCTATGCCAAAAGAGGAGGAGAGGAAGGTGCATGGCTCATCAACCAGACACGTTCCCTCTGAGCTGGGCCTGGCCAGGCCTCTCCCCTTGCACAGCAACCCAGCTGGAGAGAATGAGGGGAAGGAAAACACGCGGTCACTCCTCTCCTCTTGGCACAGCAACCCAGCTGAATTGCAGTACCGAGAGGAGAGAAGCTGCTTGCCTCAATTCATGTAATTTTATTGGTATCTAATTTTATTTTAAAATTTATCAGTAGCTGCTGCATATCCTACCCTAGGCTTATAATCAAGTCAATAAGTTTTCCCAGTTTTTTGTGGTAAGATTAGGTGCCTTGGCTTATATTTGCATCAGCTTATACTCAAGTATATGCGGTACATTTTTCAATTTAGAATTATCCATCAGTAGACATTCAGTATAATATAAGCAATTCATGGATCTGTATTGGAACAAATGCAGTCTAGATGTAACACAAGATCAGTGGGAAGGGGAAAACTACAATGGAGAGGGGAAGTGAGGAAACCTAGACATTTTAGGAAAAAGTCTGATGCAAACCTGGGAATATGCAAGTAAAATAAAAATATAGAGCTGAAAAGTCTTGATACTTCCAGACACTTTTATTTCTGTTTCTGGATGACCCCTGAGAGACTTGTCCATGAATCTGTCATTTTTTCATCCACAAAAAGATTCACAGTATAAGTAACTTTCCTGAGAAAGATAAGAGAACTGCTGACTAAATAACATCTTGTACCTAAATGCTAATTTCTTGTACCTCCCAAAGAGTACCTTTGGATTCCAAACCTATGCATCTTTCATCTATTTTGTTACAATGTGAAAATCCACTTTTTAAATTCTCCCTTCTCCGTGTTCTCAATATTTTATGAAAGGGACAGGTTTGTTCTGGCTGACTGTGCTTTAGGGAAGCTTTCACTATTTATTTATTTATTTACTTACTTACTTATAGTCAGCACTAAAAACATAAAATATGAACAAAACAATATAAATATAAAACCAAATAAAACAGTCAATATCAATTAAAACACGTATCAATTAGAGCAGGTGTGGGCAATTGCCGGCCCTCTAGGTATTTTGGACTTCAAATCCCAGAAATCCTAACAGCTGGTAAACTGGCTAGGATATCTGGGAGTTGAAGTCCAAAACACCTGGAGGGTCGGCAATTGCCCACGCCTGAATTAGAGTCTCCTTGCTAAAAGCATTGTCCAATAGGTTCGTCAATTCCTTCCATTTTTCCTATGTCTGTTATATTGCATCTGCAAACGCTTGCTCAAAAAGCCAAGTCTTGACTTTTTTCTCGGAATGTTAAAAGGGAAGAGGTCAATCTGATATCCCTAGGGAAGGCATTCCATAGCCAAGGGGCCACCACTGAGAAGGCACTGTCTCTCATCCCCACCAGATTTAGTTGTGATGAAGGTGGGATCGAGAGCAGTGCTCCCCGGACGATCTTGAAGTCCTGGAGGAGGCTTCATAAGGGGAGATGTTTTTGGGAAAGTAAGTTGGGCCAGAACCGTTTAGGGATTTATAGGCTAAAGCCAGCACTTTGAATTGTACCCGGTAGCAGTCTGGCAGCCAGTGGAGCTGGTGCAGCAGAGGAGTTGTGTGTTCCCTGAGCGCCATCCCTGTTAGCAATCTGGCTGCCGTCCATTGGACCATTTGAAGCTTCCGGAAGTCTTCAATGGCACAATGACCATTTTCGTTAAATGCAACACTCTTCCCCACTAAAACCAAGATAGTCTTATATTTTTTTAAAGTCTGAAAATACAGTCTGTGGTCCATCTCATCCCACCTACACACAAAAGGAGGCTGACAGGAGCAATTATTTAGTGCTATTACAAACTCACTTTCAACATACCATCAACCCCCTCCCCCAAAAAAAACAAAGGCCACAAACAGAATTCACTTGGGATGTGGTCTGTGACCTGTCTCTGAACTGGGAAAGCCTGGCACATGGCAACAGGGCTTCCAAATCAATTGTAGTTTCCTTCACATAACATGTAGTGTATTTCCCTTGTATTTCTATCATTTCTTATTACTGTATATACAAAACCGTTTTATACTATTGTGTTGTACAACAGATCCAAAAAATGTACAGTAGTTAAAAAAAACTTACAAGATAAATACAGAGTATCCCAAAAATGTATAGACTCTTTAACAATTTATGATTCTGCAATTTTCTTTGCATTTTTCCATAAAATGTATGCACCTTTAAAAGCTTGAAAACTTCCAATAGTAAAGAAGTGGGTTCCATAACTCTGTGCTTCAACAATGCAAGCAGTGCATTGCTACACAAGGACAATAATTTGAACACTTGGTATAAAAATCTAAGATTAAATTTGTAACGCGTTAAGTAATTATTATAACATTTTGTCTTCAATATAAATGTAAAAATCATATATAAAAATCAATTGAGCTACTATCATCTGTTAAGAGTTATTTGGGACACCCCATATATGTAATTACAAAAAGAATGCTGCAGAACCTAACTAGGTAACACAACAACTTATAAGCTACTAGTCATTATGAGTCATCAGATGGTGAGGGAATACCAGAAGTTGAGCACCACCCAAGACAAAGTCTTCTTCCTGGTTATTGAGGAAGACCTGTAGTAATTCTCAAAGCAGCCAAGAAGCTCTATATGGGAGAAGGTATTATCTCAGATATCCTAGTCTAAACTGTGCTTAAAGCAAAATGACAAAACTTTAAACCTAGCCCAGTAAGGAACTGACAGCCAGCTGAGTCTTACGAAGCATTACATTTCCTGGAGGAGATATTGCATAAGAAAGAAGTTCATAGTATATGTTGCATAATACAGTTGTTAGGTTACACCCTATTACCCAGAGTTATACTGCTGGGTGCTTTGTGAAATAGCATTGTGGTTAAGATTGCCATAGGGTCCTTTTTCAGGCTCTACAGTTTCTGCAGCTTACTGTTTTGCTGAATACGACCCTGGCAATGCTGGCATTCGCTGAGTTCCGTTCAACCCTCTCATAAGCTATTGGTTTGTATTGAAATTTAAACTATGAATTGCTTTTGTATTGAATTTAAAACTATTAATTTAAATAAATTAACAAGCTGTTATAGTAATTTTTTCAGCATCCATCTCTCAGTAAGCAATCCAGTGACAGGATAATGCAAGGGTGACAATTTTTTCCAGTTGAGTAATCCTCATAATTTTGTTTGCCCAGGCCCCTTGCCCTAAATGCTTAAGGACAACACTGTAAGCACAGTGTTCCTCATCATCTCACTTGAAACCAAAGAGAGTAGATTTACAATTTTGTATCAAATTTCAATATTAGGTTTCTGCTGTTTCCACTCTATCCCACTTCCTAGAAGTCATGGCTTTTTTATTATTGTCTCAGAGAAACTGCCTTTTGCTTGTGGTATGAGGGAATTGGCAATCTGCAGGGACGTTGCCCAGGGGACGCCTGGATGCTTTAACATCCTGTGGGAGGCTTCTCTCATGGGAAGCTGGAGCTGATAGATAGGAGCTCACCCCATTTCGCGGGTTCAAACCACTGACTTTCAGGTCAGCAATTCAGCCACTACTGTGGCTCCTGAAGTTATGACTGATAGCCCCAATTTTCCTTTCTGAATGCCAGCATCCAAATTATAATGAATCTTATGGCAACTTAAAGGGTCACACATTTATATTATAACATGTGCTTTTGTGAACTAGAGCCTACTTCATCAGGGAGACAGAAACTAAGTGGTCCAGAAATTCAGATATTTGGACAGCACACGGGCTTGGACATGGCCTCGCAGACAGGGATGTCACTGGAAAATCAAGTTCAGAAGGTCTTGGTAGTGACAACCACATTGTTATCAATAGCCTTTCATCAATAATCTATGTTGAATGTATATCTGAAATTCTAGGCAGCATCTAGTTTCCATTTGGTACACATGCTTAGTTTTTAAGATACACAAGACTCATCCCATTTCTTTTAACTGAAACTTTCGTTTTCACGTCTTTTGTAATACTGCGCTTTTTACACTCCTGCCTGGTTATAGTCAGAAAATCACAGATATTTATTAACTACAGACAAGATGGCAAATCACACAACTCACTCATCCACGTGTGTAGCCATGTACACTGAAGGGAGTGGGGGGAAATAACAAAAAAAAGCCTGCAGGTCATGAAATGCAGGCCTTCTAAAGCCGAAGCGTACTGCGTAAGCCCATTTATGGGGATCAGCCTCTGAAAATAGGCCAGCCAACAAAGCAGAGGAGGGGGCTCTATCACTGAAAGATAATTTCACACTGCTACACACTCAGCTGAACATTTTGTACTGGTACAAATCCACTTTGAAAATCGTTTATTCCTACTTCACTCGAAAATCATGAACATCCCTAAATGAGGGTATCTCCTCTACAAATAAAAATACTGCTCTTTCAATTAAATATTTCTTCAGTCTCCACATTTCTAGCATTGCAATAACATAAGATTTCAGTTGAGCATTGGAAAAGAACCATTTAGGCACTTGAAGCAGAGGACATTTGAAAACAACAGAAAAATTCTAGCTGCAAACAATTTTCTATGTTTAATTATCTCCAAAACTACAAATTTGAAGACTAGTGAGAAATTTTGGAGGGGTAGAACTTTTAGGGGGAGAGAAAATGTCCTCATTTCTCCCACTAGCTACGCCTCTGACCATTGCTTTTTTCTCTTCCATTTTTTTAGAACTGTAACATCTTTGCAGGAGAGGTCACTTCTGACAATGTAATAGCCAATGCGGAGTCATTTAAATGTTTTATTATTATTATTTATTTTTATTTCACAGTTTTTTTTCATATAATAAAACAACACACAGTGGGGAAGGGGTGGGGGGTATAGCGAGAAAAGAGAAAAAGCAAAGGAAAGAAAGGGAGGGGGCAGGGTTAAGAGAGGGGGGTATAGAAACTGAAGGAGGGGTGTAAAGATAGAAGTAAGTAGAGTTAAGAGTTTGAGAAATGTTAGAGGAGATTGGGTGGATAGTAAAGTAGGGGTTGAGACAGAGGATAGAGCAGGGTTCATGGTTACAACATTCCACTTCCAGTCCATTTCACAGGGATGTTCAAGTCGTGCTCTTGATGTTTCCTATTTCTTTGGATATTATTATGCCAACTTCTTCTTACTTTTTCCCTTTTTGTTTTTACTCTTCTTATTTTTTATGGTCCTTCTTCCTCTTTGTATCCTTTTCAATGTTTAGCTCCTTTAAATAATTCTTGAGCTGGCTCCAATCTATTCTTCTCCTTGGGCTGCTATCTTGAATTATATTCCTGATTATGTCATAGTCCATGGTCTCCTCAAGTTTTAGCAGCCAGTCCTCGACCTCCGGGAGGTTCTTACTTTTCCAGTTTCTTGCGTACTCAATTCTAGCCGCGGATGCTAGAAAGAAGAAGATCTTATCTTCATTGCTGTCTGCCTCTGGTTCTGTTATGTTCAGGAGGTAGGCATCCGGCTTGAATTGTATTTTTCGTTGGAGGATTCTTTCCACATGCACGTGGATCATTCTCCAGAATATTCTAGCCTTTTTACATGTCCACCAGCAGTGGATGTAGCTTCCTTTTGCATCTTCGCATTTCCAGCATTTGTCTTTTCTCTGCTTATAAAACCTTGCTAATTTCAGTGGTGTTAGCTGCCAATGAAAAAACATCTTGTACCAATTTTCTAGAATATTCGTAAATTCTGAGTATTTAAAAAAAATTCCACAATATTTCCCAGGTTTTCAGTGGGATTGGATGTTCTAGCTCTTGAGCCCATTTAATCATCGTGTCCTTTACCAGGTCTTTTTCCGTGTCCCATTGTAGAAGCTCTTCATAGATCAAGGTGGTTTGTTTCTTTTCCAATTTTAAAATCTTGTCCCAGCTTGACTCTTGTGGCGCAAAGCCTACCTTTTGATCCTGCTTGAAGAGTTCATTCAGTTGTGCGTGTTGGAACCATGTCCACGACTCATCTTGTTCTTTCAGTTTTTCTAGTGACTTCAGCGCCCACCCTCTTACATCCCTTTGTACTAAATCTTTATACCGATACCATTTTCCTGTGGCAGTTTGTTTTATTTGTTGAGCTTCAGTGGGGGATACCCATAGCGGCGTTTTCGAGTAAAATAGGGCTTTGTACTTTCTCCAGACTTTCATTAAGGCAGCTCGAATGAAATGGTGTGAAAAATTTCTTTCGATTTTATCTTTGGCGTACCATATATATGCGTGCCAGCCTCTTCTCAAGTCTTCTCCTTCAAGAATAAGCAGTCTTTTTTTCTTTAAAGTCGCCCATTCTTTAACCCAATTTAATGCCGCCGCCTCGAAGTATAGCTGCAAGTTTGGCAAGGCTAGCCCCCCTCTCTTCCTTTTGTCTGTTAAGATTTTATATTTCACTCTTGCCTTTTTGCCTTCCCAAATGAATTTTGTTATGTCCTTTTTCCATTTATCAAAACTATGGTTGGTTCTTAGGATGGGGATCATCTGGAATAAATACCGGTACATCATTTTCGGCAAGATGTTCATTTTAATAATTGCGATCCTGCCTGTCAGGCTCAACTTTAAGTATTTCCAGCTTTCTAGTTTCTTCTTGATTGCCTTCCAGGTCTCATCGTAATTGTTTTTTAGAAGCTGATTATTACTTCCTGTCATATATATTCCTAGATACTTTATTTTCTTGGCTGTTTCCAACTTTGTCAGCTCCTGTTGATTTAGAGTTAGGAGACTAAAAATTGGGGTTTGAATCCCCACTTGGCCATAGAAACTCCTGGGGTGATATTGGTCGCCCTCTGTCAGCATCAGAGGAAGGAAGGCAAAATCTCTCTGAACAAATCATGTTAACAAACGCCTTTGATAATGTCACCTTAGGTCAGCATAAATCAGAAACAACATGAAGGCACACCACAACAAGGAACGAGAATCCTCTTATTCTTGCATTATCTTAAGTGCTAACAATGGTGACAATTTAAAATACATTTATGCCTGTTTTGCAAGAAGGGCTTGCATAAATGGTTGTGACATCTAAACAGTGTCATATGCTGCAGGAATTTTTGTTGTGTGCCTTCACATAATTTCTGACTCAGAATAAGCCTACGGCAAACCTGTCACAGGGATTTCCTGGGTAGATTTGTTCAGGGGGAAGGGAGTCTTTACCTTTCTCTGAAGTTGAGAGAGTATGACTTGTCCAAGGTCCCCAGAGGGAATCCGGGCTGAGTGGGAATTTGAACCCTGACCTCTCAGTATCATAGTCCAATACTCAAATTGCTTCATCACACTGGCTCTTGCTAGCAAAAAAGAGATACAATAGTTCCAAACTCTCAACACTGTATCAGGATAATAAGTGGGATGCTATACTGGTGCACAACTTCTTCTCTCTTTTTTGGCAAACTAAAGAAGGTAGTCTCTCCTGGTAAAATGCATCTACACACACTTCAATCACCTTCAGACAGTGTATGCAGAAAGCTCAGTTGAAGCAAAGAAGAGGAACAGCAGGAGACGTAAGCAAAGAGCAGCCTGGGAGAAGATGGGCCTGAAGGTTTGGGAGGTAGGCCAAGAATTGTCTCTCTGCAATTCACCTTTTGAAAAGGTCACAGGAGCCCACTGCATTAACTTATTTAATTCTTTAACTTTTAAAAGAAAGAGTCATTTTTTAAAACTAGTACACGCCACTCCAGAGCTACAAAGATCCGACTTACAAATGACTCACAATTAAGAACGAGGGTGAGTCAACAGGAAGTGAGACAAATCTGCCCCTCAGAAGGGGAATTCACTCCCAAAAAAGTTATCATGGGGGAAAGGTGTCTCCACTGAAACTTTTTCAACAATCCTTGTTTTTCACCAAAAAAAACCTTTGTAGTTTAAATTAATTTTGTGTTAATATCTGCCATGCTATTTCTGTTTTTGTATAAAATGTATGGATGTTTCATGCTGTTAGTCACCTAAAATTCAGTTCCAGTAGATTAAAAGATGGGATGCAAGTTTGTCTGATAAATAAAATCATTGCAGGTCATCCCAGTGTTGTAAGTCACGTGGATTAAAATTTTGTTGTTGAGCAGCATTCCTGCTTTTACAAAGTGCTTGAGAGCAAAAACAGCAAGACCCACAAAATATTAGTCATCCCAATCAGCCAGAGGGAGTATGCAGTGTAGAGAATCAATGTAGTACTGACACTAATACATGATCTGGCATATTTGCTTTTATGAAATGTCACTTCAGGAAAGCTGAAGGAAATTGGTCTTCGATGCAACACAAATGTATTCATCTCATTATCTATTTTTAATCCAGATTTCATAGCCAATATTTCTGAATCTGTAAATTTTCTGAATGCAAGAGCCGTAGCTAATAAAGTAAATAATTTAATCATTAGATATACCAACATTTCAAAATATATTTTGTTTTCCCTGTCATTTTTCCTTCATAGTATTCTTGGCTTTTGAAGTTGTAGTACTGCTAGGTTTTTACGTTTCAGAGTTCTGTGATGGAGAGTACTGAGATTGGGAGGAAAGCCCATTATCCCCAAAGTCTAGTTAAGATCAGTGCCTCAGGTCTACTCCAAAATAGTGGGATTTGAGGGGAAAGCCAAAGGGTTTTCCAGGGTTTTTCTCCAAGGATTTTTTTAAAAAACCAACAACAATTGAGTGGGTGGAAACTACACTAGCTCATATGATAAATCCGAGAATGGGTGATATTGGGAGAAAGGGTAAGAAAGAACAATGTGTGATGGGATATGAGAAATGAACCTATTTGCTTTCTAATGCAATGAGACATAAAGCCATGGTAATATGACGCTTCCACCTTCACCCCACCCCACTTCCCCATGGGAGAATGTCCTATGACTCTAGAGACAAAATTTGAATTCCTACTTGGATGAAAGCCCACCAATTCATACACTGGAGCTCTATTTTTTTTTTAAAGTCTTGCATGAAAAACCAGAGATCCACTATCACTGTTGATAGTGCTAGGCTAGATGGTCCAGTGGGCCATCTATAAGGCAACTTCCTCTTTTCTCTATCTTGTGTTTTTACAAAGATATTATAGCAATACTGTCTACATAATATAAACTAGCACATGCAACATATTTTTTTCAATCCATGTTCTCTTTGTTGGCAATATGTAAGTGCCAAGATGGGAACAGGAAAAAAAACAACCACTCAACAGTGCTCTATAATGCTGAAAAATCCTTTACAAATCAATGCTGCATCCGCATGGAAGAGTCTGGTGTCCACAGAACTATATTAAAAATTAAGACAAGGTACCTGGAAGTAAGTTTGTTCATGATGCTAATGAGAAAATAATGTGTCTTAAATCTAGGAAGGAAGAGACTCAGCATCTCTTTGCAGTTATTTATGCAAATGCCTAACAAGTTACAAGACGATAAACAGAATTCCTAATGTTCAGGCATACTGCAAGACAGTCTTCTTGCTAAGAGATGAGGAAGGAGGGTAGAAATATTGCAGCAGTCGTAAACAGGAAATGTCAAATAAATCATTTAGCATATATGCATATAATTCTCCCACATATTTTTTTCTAAATGCACAGACAACAAATAAATTCTACTAATACGAAAAGTCAAGTTCCTCACCCCTATTGATAGTTTATTACTTAATAAAGATACAATTATGTTATCACAGCAGGTTTTCCCCCCTCTTATTTTTAATGTGTAGAATTTTCTTCAAATTCAGTATATGATGTCATTCCTCATTCAGCTAACACCATCAACAACTAACCTCACACCTCTGTCATAAGATCTGAAATAACGCATTAATACATCCATTTAACCAGCCAATTGCAGGTTTAATATAGGGATTCTTGTTGGAGCTATGATACTTATTGACCACACGTAGCAATGCATTTGAACAGTTAATGGTCACTCTTTTTACCCTCTGTTCAGTTTTAACCTTCATATTCTGATCTGCAAGTACTGTGAAATATATTGGCAATAACTTATGTGCAGAAGCAAGTACGCATAACTTGTATCTCATAAAGTGGCTTGCAGTCCACAAATGCTTAGGCCAAATAAAATGGGTGGGTCCAAACGACACTTAAAGTTTGTTGTTGGTATCTTTGCTTCTAGGGAACAACAGGGCTAAACCCAGTGAAAGAAATTACATATAATTTACCCAGCAGATTGACTCCCAAAAGACATGCAATACTTTAAACCTGGTTTGGTTTGTATGTGCACATGATGAATTACTCAGTCACGTTTATTGAGTAACCGTCAGCCAGTGATTCTCAACCTGTGGGTCCCCAGATGTTTTGGGCTTCAACTCCCAGAAATCCTAACAGCTGTTAAACATAGCTGGGATTTCTGGAAGTTGCAGGCCAAAACACTTGCACTAAAGAACCACTGCACTAAAGAATTATACAAAATCATGGATGCTATTCACAGCTATTGGTCAAAATAGCAAAATTTACTCTCAGTGTTCAGATGCTGTAGATGTCTAACTTGAAACTGCTGGAAACAAAGGGAAGTGTCATCTTCATTCTTTACCATATGTATCCAACTACTGGTAGCAACCTGGCCATTCATTCATCTATTTCTTTATATACCTTTCATCCTGTTGTTCAAAAATCCACTTTGCATTCAAAATGCATCCTGAATATGTAAGAAGTTTCCTAATAATCAGTTAAACCAGGTCATAGAAAGAGAGGAGATAGAGAGAGAAGATTAATTGTAAGCTCTGTCAGACCAAATAGGAATCTGAGCCTATCTTCCTATCCCAACGCCCACTCTCTGTCCTGTGGGTGGGGATCTTTTAATCCTTCAGCTCCCAGGAGCCCTATCTAGCATGACCAATGTCAAGGCATTATGAGAGTGATTATTCAAAACTTCTGGAAGGACAGGCGTTCATCAGCTCTGCTCCATCAGCATGGCAAAATATTCAACCTATTTCTGTAATGGTCTGAGCAAATGTTTCACAAACATCTGTTTGACACCTAAAATAACACTCTGAGATCTACCTGAAAGCATCATAAATTCAAACCATACTCTGAAAGTAAGAGTGATTTGGGGGGGGGGGGCGACTCAAGATTGGTTTAACAGAATGTAACAAAACTCAAAGACTAAAGAGAAACATGCTCAATACATCAAAAAAAATCATAAAATAGTACATCCATAAAAGAACACAGCCTACAGCAACAGAAGTTCAGGAAGGAGAGTAATAGGGCTAACCAAGAATCAAAAGGACTGCCGGGCCTTTGGGCTGTTGTACATGGATTGAAAGATATTGTTTAATATAGCTGCTTATTTCCAAAGACAAGCATATGTTTGTAACTTGGGATTGTTTTTTTAAAAAATGCAATATAACTTTTTCTGAGTCCTTGAATTGCAAACTCCCTCTCTCCAGAGAAACAAAACATCAAAAAGACATGGAGTAACTGCCATGAACTAAAGGATATTTTCCACATTACAACCATTGAGCCAGCTGTATAAACACAAATATTGCCCCCTCTCCCGAGGGGAAGGATTAATTTATTATCAGATGTGGACATTTATTCTTGAACAATCACCCATACTAAAACATACAGTTACCAAATACCGGCAGATTCACATATTAACCTCTTTAAAAAGAAAACTATCCTGATTGAACTCACATTTTTCACAAATAAGTTGGCATAAAGTTTCCTTGATTTTCTGCAAATGTTATATAGCCATGCTTGACCATTATGGTATGACTGCTGAGGGCATTGCATATGTCTGTGACTGCCCTGCTCAATCCTTTGGGTATTTCTTGCAGGGATCCAAATAATATTATTATTTTAACAAGTTGGTTTCAGAAATTAGGATAAACATTTGGGACCACAGAAGTCCAGGATAGAGTAATGGTTGAACTAAGAGCCCTTCCAGACATGTCCTATATCCCAGGATCTGATCCAAGGTTTTCTGTTTATCCCAGATTATCTAGCTGTGGGGACTCATTTAATCCAGTTTAAAGCAGACAACCTAGGATCAGATCCTGAGATATAGTGCCTGTCTGGAAGGGCCCCAAGACTTTGTAGATCAGGCTTTAATTCCCTGCTTCATCGCAGAAACTCACCTTGGACAAGTCATGCTCTTTCAGATTCAGAAGAAGGCAATGACAATCTCCCTTAAAACAAATCACACCAAGGAAGCCCCATGACAGGTAGCCTTAGCATCACCATCAGTCAGAAACAAGTAGAAGGCACATGAAAATACATTGAGAGCAGCATGCAGTGAATCCCTGAAGACAAAGCTGAATGAAACAAGTCTACCCTTGAAAGGGGCCAGGACTTCAGTCCTCCATAGTATAGATCTTTCTCCATCCACAGTCATGAAATAATTATGCCAAAAATGTAAATATGTATGATTCCCTTGGGTTTTTTTCTGAACTGAGAACTTGGTGTACTCTGCTGTAGAGCCTGGGAGGTTATCAGTCCAACTAATTTGCTATTCCTGCAACAACATAAAATGTTCAGAGCATTTCTATTCTGGGGCTTTAAAAACTGTCCTGTTGACCTGAATGTTACTTATTAAGACTATATCCAGTGTGAAGGATTCAAAAGGCTTATCTTTATTGAGAGCCATTTCCATCCACTACTACTTTCCCACACATCATTCTTCATAATTCAAACTGTTGCTACAAACCCATGGAATTTTTTAAAAATGCTATATCAGATCAAAGAAGTCCAGCATCAATTTGTCCATAGTAAGCTGCCAAGTGGTTCTCAGAAACTCTCAGTGAGAGCAGGACAGGGCATTTTGTTTCTTAAGGCTACTTAAAATGCACTTTATCCACATGCAGCCAAGTTGTTATGGCATCTAGAACATTACACCACTATCTCACCTTGCCACTAAAATACAAAATAGAATAATACATTGGCAAAGTAAGTTAACATGGTGATCAGTTAATTTATATGTGTAGATGCATACATAAAGATAAATACTATGGCTAAAATCTAGTAGGGTAGTCACACGCCAAAATTATGGCATGATGATTCTACTTCTTCTGTCACCCTGAAACCTATGAAATTGTGGTCTGTGTAGTTTGCTCAGAGGTACCAGATGAGCTTTCTGGCTAGAAACTGTAAAGGTGTCTCCTTCAACTGCCGATCCTAGGATTCCTTAGGACACAACAGTTAAAGTGGAATGAGGACACTATAAATCTGCAACGTGCATGGGCTCCAGATCTAAAGAGTTGGGAAGCCCTTAAAAGCACGGTTTTAAGTAATTTGGAGGGATATTGAGGAGATAGTAAAGAACATCTTGTTGCAGATGCTGTGTGGGGAGGATATAATCTCTTCCTGGAATTGCTCTCTCCATCAGCATATGCACACAATCACATTTCAAGCTGAAGGAAACAACACGTCACTCCAGTGGGGAAGAGAATGGCATGTGCACCGTCTCAATCTGTTATCCAGATATCATGAGGTTGGCAACTAAAAATCCATTCACTTCTTGTCCTTTCTTGGGGCACTTTATCAAACAGACAACTTTTCAAACAGAGGTCATAACCTTCAAATAAAAGCTTGTCATTTGTACCTCACTGATAGCACTTTCAAATTTTGTTTTGGCCATTAGTGTTTTGGCTCATTTGTTACTGATTCAGTTTGGGGGCCAAATGGTCCATTTGGTGATGGAAACTGGCATTTCACCAAGGCTTGGCTGATGGAATGAAAAACCCTCTTGTCTCTAAAGTTGGATTGACAACCAAGTTATAACTCTGCAGAGCTATATGCTAGGATAGTAATGGGCAACCGACTGGAAGCAGCAGGCAACCACTGCCCATCACCAAGACCCAAAGCTTTAAGAGGGAAGCTGGAATAGTTACTAGCGATGGCTATCCTCTACATGCCTTTTTCTACCCTTCTTCTACAAACAAGTGACAAGATCTGGGATTTTATGACTTCTTGAGGGTTTTTTTAAAAGTGGGGGAAGGGATAAAGTAAACAGGTGGCAATATGCTCTCTGTTATGTTGGATAACAAGGTGTAAGTTAAAATGAGATTCCTGTGCTTTATTAGCAGTGCAGAGCTTAGTGAGAACAGCTACAACTACTGAAATTACCTCTTTTGGCAGATATTAAAAGATCCCTGTCTTCTTTTACATTAAATTGCTCTGCTCTCCATACTATGTGGACCATACGTAAATTTGGTTGAGAATTAAGGTGCATGGGAGAAGGCTGTCTTTCTGTCTCATCCCTGTCACAATGACATCTGGTGTGATAGAAGAGCATTTGTGGTAGCTTTTTTCAGACTGTGGAACCGTTCCTCCTTCTACTTTCCTTCCCCTGACATGTGAAGAAGACCTTTTCATTTCGACAGGTTCTTGGCAACAGACAGGTTGTTTCAGAATGATCGTTCAGCAGCTTCCCTCAGCTGTCTCCTTTTTGCAGGGTGCCTTTAATATTAATCCAGCACTACATAGCCTTTTTCAGCAACAGCTTTACTTGCTCATTTCTCTGTGTCAAGCTGCTGTTTGGAGCATATGAGCAGAACTAGTAAGAAATAAGAAACACTACCTGGAATATGACCATGTGCTTATGTACTCCTGACAGTTTTAACTCTCAAGCAAGCTCATATATAACTCAAATACAACGGACAGCAGAACAATGGGTTGAACAGTCTTTAGAAAACCAAAGATCCAGAGTTAGGACTAATGTAAACCAGTATCCTACTTTAAATTTTTAAGCTCCTAAAGCAATCCTGAAAACTTTTTAAAAGGACTACAATTTTCATACAGTAAAAGTCAAACTCCCTAAATATTCAGGAAAGTAAAATATTAACATGCAGCCAATAGGGCCAAAATAGCCTCACTTAATTCAGCTTGCATCAATGTCACATTCCACGCCCAGTAACTTCACGACATCATAAGTCTTTGGTATTTGGGTAGGCATCTAACTTACTTAGTTAAACCCTATCTATAGCTAGATGTAACCCTAGCAAGAGGCACTGTGGGCAAAAAATAGTGCAGTTTGCACTGACTCCACATTCTCTGACTACCTCTTCTCCTTCCACTCCCTGAAGAAGAGCCTTGAAATGATGATTTTTTTCTGCTAAAAAGGGTTTTTTTTAGTAACTTCTTTCTTCATAGACAAGCATAAATGCAAAACTAAATTTTAAAATGGGGCTGGGTACAGATAATGCAAAACTGTAAAAACAATAGTCATCTAAGGTCTAGCTTGGAAAGAAATATAGAAGTGACGAAAGAATGAAGAAGCGGAGGAAGGTATTTACAGTATTTTTTTGTTCTGTCCTATTAAGATTCAAATTCCTAGACACTGAGTCCATCTCACAGACCTGCAGACATTATCACATTATTAACCTGAATATTTCTGTACCACATCATTTCATAAATTTATCAGGGTGAGTCTCGTCAAGTAAGTACCTCTGCTTGACTACTTCCCCAATACTAACATGGCACATGGATTAATCTCTTATATTCATTCACTCCCCACCATTTATTTGTAAAGTATGTCTGTATCATCTCCAAGCCCACAAGGGCTCCCAAGCCAATGAACAAATAAAAACCAATGGAAATTACAGAGGAAAATATATATTAAAATACTCTTGAAAAACCTCTAAAAGTACTCTAAAGCTAAAGATTAAGGTTTCCCTTGACATTAAGTCTAGTTGTATCCAACTCTGGGGCGGTAGTGCTCATCTCCATTTCTAAGCTGAAGAGCCGGCATTGTCCATAGGCACCTTCAAGGTGATGTGGCCAGCATGACTGCATGGGCTGCCATTACCTTCCTGCCAAGGTGGTACCTATTTATCTACTCACATTTGCATGTTTTTGAACTGCTAGGTTGGCAGAAACTGGTGCTAACAGTGGGAGCTCACCCCGCTTCCCTGATTCGAACTGCCAACCTTTCAGTCAGCAAGTTCAGCAGCCCAGTGGTTTAACCCACTGCACTACCTAAGTACTCTAAAAGCTATTCTAAAATCCAACAGTTAAAACAACAATTTCAAACCGTGAATGCCATATGGAACAGCACTGATTTGGTTGCTGGACAGAAGCCTCTCCCTCTCTAAATCAGACAGAGAAAATGAGAGAAGACAAGAGTAGTAACCTATATTTAATAGACTCATAGATAGCTACTGGGGCTTCATTTACCATGAGTGATATCTTCTTGGTTATGTCTCCATAGTGCCTGCCATGATGATGGCTTGAATTCCAAAATGACTGAGTTGAATGATTACAGCATGGGAGAAAGCATGATCTATTATGGTGTGCCCCAATGTTCATACACCCTCATATGCACTAGAGCAGGCCTGGGCAATTGCCGGCCCTCCAGGTGTTTTGGACTTCAACTCCCAGAAATCCTAGCCAGTTTACCAGCTGTTAGGATTTCTGGGATTCGTAGTCCAAAACACCTGGAGGGCCGGCAATTGCCCAGGTCTGCACTAGAGTATATATGATATTGTTGGACTGCAGATCCCATTAGCCTCTGCCGTCTTAGTCAGTGATAAAAGATAATAGAAACAGCACATGTTGCTTATCTTGTTCTACAGTGAGTGATTTAGTTTCTAGAGACCAGAAGAGAGTCAACTCTTAAAAAATCATGCCACTTTTTCATTTTAAGGAATTGAGAGGAACCCCCCTTCCACATCTGCCTCAAATGCAAAATAAGAACACGGCTATATTGGTAAATTATTGTGTTCCTCTTACATAAATTCTACTGAGGATGCTGCAGAGTGAAAACTAAGCTGCACTGAGGAACTGCGGTGTTCTAAATAATAGATGCCATTATATTCCACTGGGCACCGATGTTAAGGAAAAGTCAACAACTCCTTAAAATGAGGGACACGTGGGGAAAGAGGCAGTGTTGCTATGTGCCTCAATAACCCTTCAGATCTCTGTAAGCCATAAAAGTACATAAGAAACATTTAACTAGTTAGTAAGTCCAACATTGCTTTTTGCCCCAAATGTCTGCAGATAGGATCTGTATTTAATGTGCACCCCTAGCATCCAATAGCTAATAATAGTAACCTACTTGCTACTTCCAAACAATAGAGTATTGAGATTTCTAAACACTTCCCCCCAGAAGGAGTACAAGTGTAGCATATCTGTCTGTATAACACTTTTCTGGCTTTATAACATGCAGTCTCAAACTATAACTATAATTATTGCTATTCCTCTGTTTTTCCAGATACTTATTTGTTCATAGCTACTATGTGAAAAGAGTCCAGCCCATGAGTTTGGATCTCCAGCTTTCAAAACCACCATATTCCACCAAAAAATGAATTTCCCTGAGGAAAACTGAGATCAAGCATCACAACTGGATGTTTCTTCAAACAAGCATAAGTAAGCTGAATATTTTTTTTTATTGCAGCTCACAGAATGAGATCACAATGAATGATCTAAAAGAAGTACACAGTATACTGTGAACATGAATGTTTGGATAATAGGGAAACATTGCATTTGTTTCCCTATTATCCCTGGCATTTGGATCTATTTCTCCAAATGCCAGCCCATGTAGATGCAATGGAGCTTCAGCTGATATGCCAGTTGTGCCCCTTCCTTGAATCAGATGACCTAAAGATGGTGGGGCATGCACTGGTAACCTCAAGGTTGGGCTTCTACAACCTTGGGCTAACTTTGTACCAAGTTCAGAAACTTCAATTGGTTCAAAACATAGCAGCCAGATTAGTTACAAAAACATCCTGGAGTGAGCATATTACACCCATCCTAAAATCACTCCAATGGCTGCCAATTAGTTTCCAGGTAAAGTACAAAGTGTTAGTTTTGACCTAAAGCACTCCATGATTTGGATCCAGGTCACCTACAGGTTTGCCTTCTCATGCACAATCCACCCTTTAATACAAATAAACAAACAACAATTTATTACGATTCATCAGTAAAACCATTATAAATTCTCCCCCCTTTTAGTACACAGATTCTCTGAGGTACACTTACTACAACCAGACAAAACCCAACTGGTTACTATCAAGACTGTGGCATGACCTGCCGGAAGAGATCTGACAGCAAAAAGAGTCATCAGAATTTAAAACAGAATTACGAACCTTTTTCTTCCATCAGGACTTCTCAGTCAACTCTGAATCACATGTTTGAATTTCCATTCTATTAGCACAATATGTTGATTTTGTACCCTGTGTTTAGTGTATGTTTTTATAATGCATTTTTATCTATGTATTTTAGTGTATTCATTTTATGTTCATACATTTTGACTGCCTTGAGGTATTAGCGGGGTAACAAAAATATAATTTGTTGTTATTTTATCACAGAAATAATTCTAACTACTCCTGATAATTTCCAGAAAAGCATTTTAGTCCAAGATGCAATTCAAATCCAGCTGTAACATTTTCCAAAGTATAAGGGAAGTTGTTGGAATTAATTCTCATGAAACTGTACACGACCATTATTTCCTTCAATAGATGAGTTGGAAAGAAAGAGCCCCATGTGGCCGTGAAGATGGAGGTCTTCCTCTTTTCTCCTCTGGAGTAAAGTCACTAATTCCCAAGAACTCAAGAAACATCCAAAATAATGATCAATTTTCCCTCTTATTTTTTCTACATTGAGCATATGTATTTCCTTCCAGCACAGCTAATAATAATACAGCTTTTTTTCTCCTTCATTGTCTCCAGGTTTCTTTATTTCTGACCCTTCCACTTAATACAGTACAAGCCAAACACTAAAAGGCTGCACATAAAACAAGCAGCTACTCCCTTAACAATGATGTGTTTCGCAGATTCAAACCAAGATTACTATTTCTTGGCAGAATTAGCTCTTTTTTCCTCTCACTGTTTTAACGCATAATAAGCACTCCATCCGAGCCCTCAATTCCCTTCTCTAGGCTGACATCACTCCAAAAGACTTTAGCACATTCACTTTTCACATGGAGAGCATCCAAACCCACGCTCTAAAGTTGATGATTTAACTTTTGCCCTTTTTTTAATAGCCGAGGAAGGATGCTTTTTCCAGAAGAAGTGCGCTGTCCAAAAATATCTATGAAAATTGAAATACTACACTGAGTTGTTAAAAGAACATCCAAAATTGGTTGCTCATCTTTTCCTGTTATTTTAGTTATATAAAACAAAAAGATACAAACGCATTCACTATTAATAATATTGCAAGTAAAATACTGGATGAACACATTTAAATTGTTTCATATTGTTCCATTCTCTTCCATCACTTGATGAGATGCACAATCAGAAGAACTGTAGTGAAGAGAAACTGAGGCAAGGCCATTATAAATATGGTAATCTTTACTCATTGCCTAAGTGAAACACTTGTCCTTTTTTGTTGCTAGAAATAAGCAATAAAAAGTACATAAAAGCTGATAACTATTGTGTTAGCATAGTAACAGTGGGATCACCATGTCAGACTACACAGAGAAATCCACAAGCATGTGGACAATTTCAACAAAAAGGAGAAAACCATGAAAATGAACAAAATCTGGCTACCAATATATATTTTTTTTAAAAACCCTAAAATCAGGACAGTAAATAAAGAGCAGTACTCAAAAACAGGGGAATTCCTGACATGAAACAATCAAAGCCAGCTAACACTTCCCAACAAAGGATTCCCCCAGGCAGGATGCAGTCAGTCTTTGAAGCAGCAAGGCCAATCAATGCTAATCAAGGTGGCCAATTGCAATATTCACACCTACCTCAAACAGACAAGAGTTCATTCTCCCACGCTCGACATTATTACACAGATATATAAACTTCACTTGCCTAGGTTCCATTAGACCTCACTACCTCTGACGATGCCTGCCATAGATGTGGGCAAAACATCAGGAGAGAATGCTTCTGGAACATGGCAATTCATCCCGGAAAACTCACAGCAACCCAATGGGATCATTGCCACATTAAGAAATAGAGAATGGGAAGAGACTACATGTTATTCAGTGGATTTTATTACTCTGTGTGTTAGACTCTCACTACATAATGTTACACTCTACATCATCCAAGTGAGGGATGTACTGCTGCTGCTAGTTGTTACCACCCACGTATTCCAGCACAAGCTCGCTCAGAGCTTTAAAACACATATCAGTACTCAAATTATTCTTTCATCCACATTTCTAGATCATGCCCAGAACAAAGAATCTGGCCCAAAGGTGCATGCCTTTGAGTCCTACTGACTTGAATGAACAGGCTGGTGGGCAAAGCTTTGGCTGCACCATGTCCATGAGCCTTTCCTGCTCTATGTATCTCCTTGCATCAAAGACTCTTTCCTTCACTTATTTCTGACAGTTCAAAAATTCCTATACAACTTGGTTCCACATACTGCCTATTTCTTTATTATGCTGAGGCACAAGAGAGTCTTAACATGGAGATCATACAATACATCTGCAACAACTCAGCTGTGACTTGGAATGGCACAGATTTTGACATCCGTATCTAATCACCTCTAAAAGTTGTCTGTCAGGAAAGATGGTGAAAATGTGAGACCTATGAACTAATCAGCTAGCAGCTCCAATGAAGTAAGTTATTGAATTTGTGCATGGAAAGATGAAACCTTGCCCTTCCCACAAAACTCAAGCAAAAGCAAACTGGCAAGCACTCCTAACTTGTTTATCCTTCCTTATTCATGTCTTTTGCCACCTTGACCACTCTGATGTCACTTAGCCATGTGTCCCAGTTTTCATCTGTGAAATAATGGACAGTACACTACTGTAATTTTGAGAACCTTGTTAGCAGCAAGGATGTAGTATTCCTAACTATATGTTGTTTTTCTGCAAAGATTGGGCATATGTAGTATACATACAGAGAATCTATTTATCCCAGATTGATTTTATTCCATTCTTCCATTCTTGACTTCTGTCATTACAACCAGTACAAAATAATAATGAGAGAGCTGGACTGTGGGTCCATCTACACTATAATGCAGTTGCAGAATGGTGTTTAACTGCATTGAACTGGATTATATGAGTCTGCACTGCCATATAATGCATTATATGGCAGTATGGGTAGGACCTGTGACTGAAGAGAGCCAGGTTTAGCAGTGAAACTCACAAGAGAAACCTGAGCTAATAATATTATTCCTAGTCCTTCTTATCTCATGGAGCTGTTAGGAAGATAAAGCAGGCAGATGGACATGGCTACTCATTGAGCGCATTGGAAGAAAGATGAGCTATGATTGGAACTAATAATTATAACGAATATTTAATGATGATTCCGTCAGCTAATAGCTGCAACTGATAAATGGAACAAATAAATAAGTCAAATGAAATTTCAGTTATGTTTTTGTACTACATTGGGATATATCCAAAATTGATTTTACAGTATTTCTTCTGGTGTAGTGAGGAAATACACAGACCTTCTCACACAAACAAAACAACCAGGGGGGCTTCAATAAAGGTTATTTCTGATTTCAAATAACAGTTGCACTAGGAAGTAGGTTTGTTGAGACATGGCAGTACAGAATCAGCAATGTCAACACACAGGACCAACTGTACTGCTAAATAAAGTGAGGCTACTACTTCAGGCAGCTGGTGTGGGATGTTGCATTTTTTTCTCAGTAGAGAAATGAAAAGGTGCCTGTAGGATTAACTGCCTTAAGTACCAAAATAAATTCCTTTATTCCTTAGATACCAAGGTGGTATGTCAGTTATGATCAGGACATGGGCCTTAAAGGTAGGTGTAAGTGTGTGCCTATGTGTAAGCAGGAGGAGGAGGGATTTCGTATGCTAAGAGTCAGGGGCTGATATATGATTTCAGAATGGCATGCTGGGATATTTTGCCTTTAAAAAAAACAAAGAAAGCTCAGGGATTACAACAAGTTTATTTCAGGACAAGGCCTATGAAAAGAGACACTGTGAAAAGACAGACACTAAAGTCACTGTCTCATTATAGCATCACAAAATGAATCATAGAGAATGCAAAGTGAATCTAAGACTTTTCCTAAATTGTTCTAATTTATCTTAGAGTGCAAAAGATAACTGAACTTTTAAATAATTGGATGAACACTGCCAGAAAGTATGCTTTACAGACATGAACAATGCGCAAGGAAAAGAGTTCTGTGACATAAATCTATAGATGAAAATTATTTTGGACATGGTAGGATCCTAATTTAGATATGCCAATTATATAAACACCTTTTTCATGGTTTTGTACACTGCTAGGGAAGAAGTGCAATGGTGTGTAAGCCATTTGGGTATGAAAAAGACATGTTATCAATCAGCTTGCAACTAGGAAATAAGGTGTCATTTCATAGGGAAAAAGACATAGTTTTGGGAAAAAGAACATGTCTCACATCTAGAAGGTCTCAGATTCCATTCCTGGTATCACCAGATACAATTGAAAGTGCATCTACACTATAGAATTAATGTAGTTTGACATCATTCTAACTGCCATGGCTGAATGCTAAGGAATCTCGCTAAATACCTGGTCTATTTTCACCTTTTTTTTAACCTTCGTTTTTAATTTCTGTGGTATGAAGTTTTACCTTGGCATTTTAATGATGATATTTTTAATTACTTTTATCTTTTAACTTAATCAAGTTCACTATTACAGGAGTCTTAGGATAGTGATTAATGTCTACTTGTGTACTTTTTCATTGTGTCTTTACTGTTGATATGGTCAGTTGACTAATCCAGTGTTTCTCAACCAGTGTGCCGTGGCACACTAGTGTGCCATGAGCGATCATCAGGTGTGCCGCGAGAAAAGCTCTCTGCCCGCCTTCCTTTCCCCCTCCTCCTGCCGAACTCCTGCTGCTTGGGAGAGGAGGAGGAAGGGACGGGCGGCCGCAAAAAAAGAAGAAGAAGGGACCAAGTTACCGCCTTCTTTGGCCGTTTCCCCAACCAGCCTCCAATCTGCCATGACTCCCACCATGACTCTCGCCCCTTGCTTGTTGAAGCCGCGCGGAAGAGCCCCGCCTACTGAAGCCTGTCCACCGCTCATGCTCCTCCTCTGGGAGAGAGCTGAAGCTGGGGGGAGCATGACATAGCCTGGCTCTGCCCCCTCCCCCCAGCTTCAGCACTCCCACAGCTTCGCCAGCCTTGAGTGGGCAGTGCCAAGCCAGTGATGGCAGAGCCAGCACAATGCTGGCTTGCCCCCTCAAAGCTGGTGAAGCTGTGGGTGAACTGAAGCCGGGGGGAGGGGAGGAGCATGGCGTGGCCTGGCTTCGCCCCCTCCCCCAGCTTAAGCGCCCTCTCAGCTTCTCCAGCCTTGAGGGGGCTGTGCCAAGCAAGCGGTGGCAGAGCCAGCACAATGCTGGCTTGGCACTGCCCCCTCAAGGCTGGCGAAGCTGTGGGAGAACTGAAGCCAGGGGGAGGAGGCGGGGCATGGTGTGGCCTGGCTCCTCCCCTGGCTTCGGCACTCCCAGCAGCTGCTCCCAGCAGGCCACCATCCCCCAGCCGTTCTTTACTGTGTTACAGTGTCATTTTGGTTGGTGGTGTGCCCCCGGATTTTTTTTAATGTTAAAAGTGTGCCGCAGCTCAAAAAAGGTTGGGAAACACTGGACTAATCAATAAATTTTGCTAGCTTGCTTGCTTGTAGAACTACAAATCCCATGATTTCATAGCATTCAACCATGGCTGTTAAAGTGGCAACAAAGTGCATTAATTCATCTGTGTAGTTGCTCTCATAGTTGTATGCAGAATTTACCTTCAATGAATACAAGGGACTGAAAGGACTTTCACTGGAGGAAGGCAGAAAATATTGTAGACTTCTACAATCCACCACTCGACAATCTTTTAAAAGGTTCTTGACTCTCAGAAGCAGATTTTCAGTGGCTCACAGAAACTTTTTTTAAATTACAAAACCTTTGGTTCTGAGCCATCATGGTTTTTGAAATAGATGGTGATTGACTTGCCATGTGATGTATAGTCTCTTTCATGATTTCCTGTCACACCATGTGTAACATTGCACCTCTTTCGGCATAGACATGTACCCCAAGCAATGGTGGTTTCCCATAATGTCCCTGCCATACCATCTGTGATTACAGAAGTGGATAAATATAGCAGATATGCTCAAACATATGTTAAGTGGATCACTTTTTCAAAAAGGTGCTGCCACCTGTCAGCAATCTTTTCTCAACCTTAATTGCACCAATTGACATCTGCTACACTTTCAGACTACATCCCTTATTAATTTCATATTTCCGGGGGAATGTCTGAAAACATTGAGGTATTGGGAGATGGGTGCCTTCTTATGGTCTCTCAACCTATCACTACCCAAAACATTTCAATGGGTTTTCTTAGCCAAGAAATACTCAGAGGTAGCTTGCCATTGCTCTGAAATGCAGCTTACAGCAGCAAGTATTTCTGGTGCTTCCATGATATTTAGGCTTATCTAAGCTTGGGGGAAGGGGTTGAATATTCTAAAGGTACTGGAAGCTAAGCAAAGTCAACCCCAGTTTGTACTTGAATGGAAGACTGTGACTAAATGACAAATACTATTGTTAGTTATATTTTAAAGGAAGCAATTAGTAAAACCATTTGTGATGTTTCTATGCTTAAGAAAATCCTGAGTCACTGAATCACTGTAAGTCAAAAGCCAAAATGAAAACAGACAGACATGTACACACTAGGCCTGGTTGATCCATGGTTCTAAATGCTTCAAAAGTACTTACAAAACAAACGTTCTGGTAGTGAACATTTCAGAACTCTAACAAAACTTTCAAAATTTTGTTATACATAAATGGCAGTTCTTAATTGGTTCTGTCTTAAAAATCACCAATAATGAAATAATAATGAAATTTTGATAGTTCTGAAATGTTCACCACTAGAACTTTTGTTTTATAAGTACTTTTGAAGCTTTTAGAACCATGGATCAACTAGGCCTAGTACACACAGCTTTTGGATACTATAATTTGGGCCTGTCCAACAGGTGCCCCACGGGCCGCACACGGCCCGCCAGCTCCTTGGATGCGGCCCACCTACCCTCCGTGAAGAAATCGGCAAAAATGGGGGAGGGAGCGAAGGGCGGCGCGTCAGAGGTCTGGCTGTGACACGCTGCCTCCTTCTCGGTTCCCCCTCCCTCCCTTCACTCAAGTGAAGGAAGGGAGGGAGGGCGAACCAAGGAGGAGAAAGGGACAGCTGCGGCGCGTCAGAGGCCTGGCTGTGATGTGCCGCCCCTTTCTCCTCCTCGGTTCTCCACTCGAGTGAAGGAAGGGAGGGGGAACCGAGAAGGAGGCAGCGCATCACAGCCAGGCCTCTGACGCGCCACGGCCGCCCCTTTCTCCTCCTCAGTTTGCCCTCCCTTCCTTCCTTCACTCAAGGGGAACCGAGAAGGAGGCGGCGCATCGCAGCCAGGCCTCTGACGCGTCGTGGCCGCCCCTTTCTCTTCCTCGGTTCGCCCTCCCTTCCTTCACTTGAGTGAAGGAAGGGAGGGGGAACCAAGAAGGAGAAAGAGGCAGCGCGTCACAGCCAGGCCTCTGACGCGCCGCCCTTCGCTCCACCCCCCCATTTTTGCCGATTTCTTCACGGAGGGTAGGTGGGCCGCATCCAAGGAGCTGGCGGGCCGTGTGCGGCCCGCGGGGCGCCTGTTGGACAGGCCCAAATTATAGTATCCAAAAGCTGTGTGTACTAGGCCTAGTTGATCCATGGTTCTAAATGCTTCAAAAGTACTTATAAAACAAAAGTTCTAGTGGTGAACATTTCAGAACTATCAAAATTTCATTATTATTTCAGAAGCCGGCTGCGCATCGCAGCCAGGCCTCGGACGCGTCGTGGTCGCCCCTTTCTCTTCCTCGGTTCGCCCTCCCTTCCTTCACTCGAGTGAAGGGAGGGAGGGAGGGAGGGGGAACCGAGGAGAAGGAGGTGGCGCGTCACAGCCAGGCTTCTGACGCGCCGCGGCCGCCCCTTTCTCCTCCTCGGTTCGCCCTCCCTTCCTTCACTCGAGTGAAGGAAGGGAGGGGGATCCGAGAAGGAGAAGGAGGTGGTGCATCACAGCCAGGCCTCTGACGCGCCACGGCTGCTCCTTTCTCCTCCTCAGTTCGCCCTCCCTCCCTTCCTTCACTCGAGTGAAGGAAGGGAGGGGGAACCGAGAAGGAGGCGGCGCGTCACAGCCAGGCCTCTGATGCGCCGCGGCCACCCCTTTATCCTCCTCGGCTCGCCCTCCCTTCCTTCCTTCACTTGAGTGAAGGAAGGAAGGGGGAACCGAGAAGGAGAAGGAGGCGGCGCATCACAGCCAGGCCTCTGACGTGCCACGGCCGCCCCTTTCTCCTCCTCGGTTCGCCCTCCCTTCCTTCACTCGAGTGAAGGAAAGAAGGGAGGGGGAACCGAGAAGGAGAAGGAGACGGCGCATCACAGCCAGGCCTCTGACACGCCGCGGCCGCCCCTTTCTCTTCCTCGGTTCGCCCTCCCTTCCTTCACTCGAGTGAAGGAAAGAAGGGAGGGGGAACCAAGAAGGAAGCGCCGCATCACAGCCAGGCCTCTGACACGCCGCAGCCACCCCTTTCTCCTCCTCGGTTCGCCCTCCCTTCTTTCCTTCACTCGAGTGAAGGAAAGGAGGGGGAACCAAGAAGGAGGTGGCACGTCACAGCCAGGCCTCTGACAAACCGTGGCCGCCCTTTTCTCCTCATCTGTTTGCCCTCCCTTCCTTCCTTCACTCGAGTGAAGGAGGGAGGGGGAACCGAGGAGGAGAAGGAGGCGGCGCGTCACAACCAGGCCTCTGACGCGCCGCGGCCGCCCTTTTCTCCTCCTCGGTTTGCCCTCCCTTCCTTCACTTCAGTGAAGGAAGGGAGGGGGGGCCGAGAAGGAGCAATAGGCGGCGCGAAGGGCGGCACGTCCTGGGACGAACCGTGGGGGAGCCTCTCCCCACGGCTCATCCTTCCCTCCTAAAGCCATGACATGCCGCCTGCCTCAGAAGGGCGATTTCGGCCACTTCTGAGGAAGCTGGCATGTCACAGCTTTAGGAGAGAGGGAGGAGCTGCAGCATCGGTTCCAGGGGTGGGGCATTCCTTCCTCCTCCTCGCGCTGGCGAGGAGGAAGAGGGGGGGCGTAGGCGGGGAGGGGCGGAGAGAGGGCAGGGAGGGGCAGGGGCGGTGGCATGGAGGGGAGGAGCCAGGGGCGGAGGCAGACCCTTTGGCCCCCCAAGTGATCAGTGATCAGAATTCCGGCCCTTGGGCCGGTAGAAGTTGGACAGCCCTGCATTCATTCATTCAATCATTAATTGCCCTTCATCAAAAAGTAACTTGGGTCTCTTTACTGAGATATTAACTTTGACAGCCAAATTTGCCCTCTTCTACTAACTTTCTTTTAAATTGAGGAGTGTCGAATAGCACTATTATGTGTTTCAGGGTACACATAATCAGTTCACTTGAGGCAGTGGAGAGGCCAGTAAGTCTAGTTTGTGCATCAAACAAAGGAAATCTATGCCTTACTAGGTAAGCCAGGGTGAGCTGTAGTGGTTACAAAAATATTGGACTGAAATTCCTCCAGTATCCCTCCAAACTTAAAGAAAAAGAAATTCATAAATATTGTTCATTACATGGGGAAAGAAATAGAATCTCCAGTCATTACATTGTATAAAAAAGCCCACTGTTATTCCTTCATTGCTCTGAAAAGTAATGTGTTGCAAGTAACATTCCTTGTAATATTTTACTTACACACTCTGGCAAACTGACTTATCAGTAACACAGTAGAATTTCATTTTTATATTATTCGTTTGCTAATTCAGCTATTTAATATCCTAAATTCTTGAAATATGGAGCCTAAGATAATATTCAACACCTGAAATGAACTCTAGTTTCAAGCCCCAAGCTTTCTTCATTTCAGCAACCTAGTTTGAAGTTTGGGAGTCTGAAAATCAAAAATCCTTAGTGGTCTACTACAGATCAGTCAGGGATCTGCAGTAGACCACTAAGGACTTTTGATCAGGCAGGGATCTGCTAGTGGATCTTGTAAGTGCCTACACTCCTCTGCTGTACATAATGTCCCTGACCCCTACCCAAAATGTAGAGACTCCACAATGATTTTTTTTTTAATTCTGGGAGTTGGATTTCACCAACACTCAGAGAGCACTCTGAACCAAACTGTGATGGAACTAGTAAACTTCTCATACATACCCAACATGCCAAACTTTGAATACTGGTGAGGTTTTGAGGGGACTGACCTCATGCCTGTTCTCCCCTCCCCACTTGGAGTCTCAGAAACAGCCCTCCCCTTGGCTGAGAAGCCAGCTGAAAGCCAGCCAATCATAACAGGGGGAGGACTTTTGGTGGAAGAGAAGGACAGGTGGAGGGATATTCAGCCTTCTCTGCCATAGGGATTCCCAAGCCCATCAGAATTGTGTGTTTTCTGATGGTCTTCAGTGACCCCTCTAAAATCCCCCTTGCAACCCAACACCCAGGTTGAGAAACACTGCTCTTGACCATAACACTGCCCTTAGGGCATGTACGCCAATGAACAGAATCTTTATTTCACCACCGAATAAGCATGAAATATTTCCCACATACCTAGGTTTCTATCGCACCATTTGTTATTGTTCTTGCTCTCGTTGTATGCCTTCTATTTAGTTTATTTATTTATTTACATTTCTATACTGCCATTCTCAGCCCGAGGGAACTCATGACGGTTTACAGAGTGGCACAATTTGATGCCCGAACAATATGAAAACAGATAAAATATTTAAACATAGTTAAAAATTTCAATTACATATAAAAACAAAATAAAACCATAAATCCTCTGCACTTCATTACCAAATCATTATCCAGTCTCGTTGTCCAGCCATTCCGAGATCAGAGTTATAAGCTACACTGCAGGAAAAGCCTGCTCAAATAACCAGGTCTTAACTTTTTTTACAAAATGTTAAGAGGGTGGGGGCTGATCTAATGTCCCCGGGGAGGGCATTCCACAGCCGAGGGGCCACCGCTGAGAAGGCCCAGTCTCTCGTCCCCACCAACCGCACCTGTGAGGATGGCAGGACTGAGAGCAGGGCCTCCACAGAAGATCTTAAATTTCTAGATGGTTCGTAATGAGAGATACGTTCGGACAGATAGGCAGGGCCAGAACCGTTTAGGGCTTTATAGCCTAAAGCCAGCACTTTGAATTGTGCTCAGTAGTAGACTGGCAGCCAGTGGAGCTGGCGCAACAGAGGAGTTATATGCTCCCTGAACGCCGCTCCTGTTAGCAACCTGGCTGCCGCCCGTTGTAGCACTTGGAGCTTCCGAACAGTCTTCAAAGGCAACCCCACATAGAAAGTGTTGCAGTAGTCTAAACGGGATGTAACCAGATGTTCCAACTGGTTCCAACTTAAAGTTATCCTATCCTAGGATTTCCTATTCAGAGGCTATTAGGAATAATCTTCTGATTCTGAGAGTGTGACTTTCCCAACCAAGGTCAGTGGGTTTCCTTGACTGAACAGGGATTGAAACACTGATTTCCAAATCTCTAGTCCAGCATTCAAACCAATTAACCTGATTGGCTTTCTAACAGCACCCTGAATTATGATATTTTACACAGGTCAAATTTGGGGTATCTCTGCATCACACAGCCTCTTATAGCTTAAATTGTAGATTCCTTCCTCTTTGGTCTCCATCTCGATCTGCCCACTTTTCTCCCTTGTTTACACTGTGATTTCTTCACAGCAAAGCTTTCTTGGTTATTTTTCCCCTCTGTCATAATTGGACCAAAACCATCTGAAACTATTTCACTATCATGCCTACGCCCATATACAGTGGGTGGGATCCATAGTTTTATTTCAGCTGTGGGAATCAATTTTTTTCCAAACTTCTCTATCAGCACAATTTATTCCAAACACTTTCATCAACAGAAAGAGGGTTGGATTTTTCTTTCTACATCAATTCCCTAAACTAGTGTTTCCCAAACAGTGTGCCGAGGCACACTAGTGTGCCGTGAGCGATCGTCAGGTGTGCCGTGGGAAATTGGAACCTCCAATACCCTTACTTATTAAAGGAGCGCCGCTACGTCACAGTACAAAAAGCACAATTAATCATACATAATCACACGCAAAAAACACATTCAAAGTACCCAATCCTGCTGGAGAAAATCAAAAGTCTTACATAATGTAGTCCGGCGTGGTCGCCACAGAGAGCGGAAGAGTTGCGAACCAGGAAGTAGCGAGTTCACGGAGCACTCCTCTACGGAAAACTCGCGATATTTGATGAAATCACGGAAGTGAGTGCAAAAAACAAAGTGTATCCTCATGACGTTATCCAATGTCAGTTCCGGGATCCGCACAATAACACAGTCAGTTTGCGGACAATTTAAAGAAGCAGCACCATAATCATAGTGACAAGGTAGAAAATCACGTAGATAATCACATATATTCAAACCGCCAGATGTGGCGATGGAATCGAAAGCTGGCATGGGCAAACTTGGACCTTCCAGGTGTTTTGGACTCCAACTGGACTCCAACTCCCACCATTCCTGGCAGCCTCAGGCCCTTTTCCTTCTTCTCCCTCAGCCACTTAAGCAGGAAAAGGGCCTCAGGATGTTTTCACATGACTGACAGCTGTTGAGCAAGACCTTCGTGTGTGTCTTTCTGCCATTCCTGCCAGAATATCTATGTTGTGTTCATCGAAACAGGTCCAGGTTTCACACTGAGTGTATAAATACATTTAAAAACATATTAACTATATGTATTACTGTGTTAGAGTGTCATTTTGTGTCATTTTGGTTGGTGGTGTGCCCTAGGATTTTGTAAATGTAAAAAGTGTGCCGTGGCTCAAAAAAGGTTGAAAAACACTGCCCTAAACCATCCATAACCTCCAATACCACTATCTACCACTGTTTTGAAAGGTCCCTCAAATTCCCAGAGGCTAAAGGAGACTGCAAAAACATTAAGGCTGTTTCCTTCTCTCTTTAGCCAGCAGAACAGCTCTGGAAGAAATCATCCTGTTCCTCAAGGATTTTTTTGCCAAATCCAACCTTTTAATCTTTATATGGGGTCAGAAGAATATTTTAGATGTTTGTGAGCTCTGTTCTTAAAAGATACAGAGCAATGTTTGTGACATGTATGGCAGAACAGCATGGTTTGACATTTGAGAGCAGCAGAGAGCCTACTTAACAGGGGCAGCTCAAGCAATAAGCAAGTTATGCTTTTGCATATAGTGCAAAATCCCCAAGGGATGCTCTCTTTTTTTGTGATTTTTTAATTGGAAAAAATAACATATTTAAACAGATAATAATTATCTATTGTAGGCATAGATTATAATGAACATAATTCCTGTGTTATCTATTCACATTCTTTACAGAACATTCATAATTACATTTTTATTTTTCTCCAACCTCCCCCCACCCCCCTCCCTGTCCCTCCCACCACTTCTTCTCTATATATTTATTTTTAACCACGAACACAGCTTTTGAAATCTCTGTACAATATCTGGACTGGCTTCTCCTTCTAACCATTTCATATAAGTCCCCCATTTCTCTTTAATTTCTTCTGTTATATCTATCTGTGAATCTTCTTGGTTTATACATGCAATGATATCAGATTGGACTTGTTCAAATAAGTAGTTATTCCAATTTTCCAAGTTCCTTTTTTTTTCATCTCTCCATCCCCATGCTATTACTGCTTTTCCTGCTAGGATCATTGCTTTAAATAACTCTTGGTCCTTTGCAGCAATGTTTTTATTCCCTGTGACTGCCATTAGTAAAAATTCCATATTAGCTTGAGTTGTTATTTTGAAGAGTTTCCCAATTTTCCTCATTATTTTATTCCAATTTTTTTTTACAATTATACAGTCCCACCACATGTGTGCATACCAGCCCTTCTCAGCTTTGCAGTGCCAACACATTGGGCTTAATCCTGTTCTCCAAGGGGTGCTCTTGAGGCGCCTCGCAAAAATTACCTAGGCAAAAACTAATCATTCCCAATTTGTTGGTTTTCCTGCTTTCTCCCAGGAGGGGGGAAAAGAGGGCTGGAAGAGCAGGTGGGATGGGAAAAAATGGGATTTTTTTTTTGCACCCAAAGAAAGCAATGCAAGGAAAGCGGGGCTTTGCTCTGGGTTATCCCCACCCTTTCCTGTTGCCTCCCAGGACAAGGTCAGATGGCATGTCCCACTAGTAAAGGTTCCCTTTGACCCACCCAGGTTGACTCCGGGTTGTTTGCTTTGAGGGCCCGAAATGTGCTCGGTTGTTGAGCTCACTGGTCACCTTATTTCCCCCTTCTTCCTTCCTTTTCTGGCCTGGGAGAAGGAGACAAAATTGGGCAGGAACAACTGCAGCAATATGGAGGAAGAAAGAAGCACAGCCCAAAGGCAGGCCAGGCTCAATCTCATTCTCTTCTTCTCCCCTTCTCTCTCCCATTTGAGGACAAAGCCAGGACCTGGAAAATGTTCTTAGGAGGACTCCCACTCCCATTAGCTAGTGGTGGATTCTGGGACAGACACACTAGAGAATGAATCCACTTTAAATCCAGTTTCTGGCTCCTGCAGAATTCTGGAGAAGGAGGGACAGAGAGAAACACCTCATCACACTAGACAGGGGTGCTCATTAGGTAGATCACAATCTACTGGTAGATCGCGTAGGGCATCCTGGTAGATCACAGGTAGGGTAGAAGGAAGGCTCAGTCCCGCCCTGCAGGCTCCCTACGCTGCCCAGGTGCAAAAGGAGGTTGGACTGGATGGCCCTTGGAGGTCTCCTCCTATTCTAGGAACCCATTGTTATTATTATTATTATCAGAAGCTGAATGGCTATCTGTGAGGAATGCTTTGATTGTGTTTTTCCCTTATGGCAGAAGGAAGTTGGACTGCATGGCCCTTGGAGGTCTCCTACTACTCTAGGGACCTATTGCTGTTGTTGTTACTATTAGTAGTAATAGTAGTAGTAGCAGAGGCTGAATGAATATTATCATTATTATTATTATGAATAAATTCAGGGGCTTATTATACTCACATTTAGTTGAATTCAGTCTTAAAATACAGTATATTATATGGCTTTCACTGAAATAAATTTCCAAATATTTTGCTTTTATTTTATTTATTTATTTATTTATTTATTATTTCAGCTTCTAGACCGCTCCTTTTAGAAGCTCGGAGTGGTTTACAGCAATATAAAATACAGACAGGGTAATAAAACTACAGAATTAATCTTGAAATACTACTATGGCTCTCTGAGTAGTGGGTAGGTAGATCATTTTGACTTGGTTGTTTTATAAGTAGCTCGCATGCTGAAAAAGTGTGAGCACCCCTGCACTAGAGAATGAATCCACCTTAAATCCGGTTTCTGGCTCCTGCACAACTCTGAGGTTAGTAGTTTAGTGAGGTTGTTAAAGGCTCCTCCCTAAACTACAAACCCCAAAATTCTGCAGGAGGCAGCAACCGGATTTAAAGAGGATTCATTCTCTAGTGTGAAACCTGGGAAGAAGATGTTGGAAAGAGGAACAGGAGAAGTCTTGAACCAGATCCCAACCAACCTGACTCAGCACCGTTCCACACAGCTGAATAAAACTGTCTGCTTTGAACCCTCAAATAACCCAGTTCAAAGCTGTGTATTATCTGCCTTGATATTCTGGGTTATATGGTTGTGTGGAAGGGCCTTCAGTCCCCATCTATATAATACCACATAAAATCCAAATAATTTGCTTTGAGCTGGAATTTGTGACAGTGTAGACACATATAATCCATGTCAAAGCAGATATCATGTATTATTTGCCCTGATATTCTGGGTTAATTTGTATGGCCATGTGGAAGGGCCCTCGGTCCCCATCTATATACTACCATGTAAAATCCAATTAATTTGCTTTGAGCTGGAATTTGTGACAGTGTAGACACATATCAGTTCAAAGCAGATAAATCCAGATTTTATATGATAGTGTCGCTGAAGTCCCGGGTCTCCCAGGTCCCTTCTACACTTCCACATGATCCAGATTATTAAATCAGAAAACTCGCATTATCTCATTTGAACCAGATTACGTGAGTCTACACTGCCATATAATCCAGTTCAAAGCAGACCATCGGTATTTGATATGGCAGTGTGGTAGAAGAGGCCTCAATCCACACTGAGCGTTATATGCACTTCAAAGCCAGGCAACAAAATTTCCACAAAAGCAAGTCCTTCATGAGCATCAGTCCTCTGCTGTTTGTGTAAACCCCATCCCAGCTTCAAACTGGTTTTCCTATGTAACCATTCACACAAACAGCGAAACCACTTTGAAACTGCATGAAATGATCAATGTGGCCGTTTTCCTCCCTGGCTCCAGACCAATACCCAAAACTTCTAAAGCGAAAGCTAAAGCCTTCAGAGACACAAATATCTGCTGGTTTAGATTGCAATGTGTGCGCACGCACACACTTGAAAATTACCTAGGGCTGGCCCTGCTACTTAATAGAGTGGTCTGTGTGTTGGACTGAGATTTTGAAGACCAAGGTTCAAATACCTGCTTTGCCACAAAACCCATTTGGTAACCTTGGGCAAGTCACACTCTTTCAGTTTTAGGGGGAGCCTAGGCAAACCTCATTGGAACAAATTTTGCCAAGAAAACCATGTGATAGGGTCACTATAAATCAAAAACAACTTGAAAATGCAAAACAACATAGGAACCAGGTAAAAATTTCAAAAAAGGTTGGGTGGAGTCCCACCTCCTGCCTGTGCCAAGTGACAGTAGTGGGGAGGTTACTACTTCCAATGTATAGCAAACACGAGCAAACTACCGTAGTTGCATCATGAGGACATTCAAGTAACTAGTGACAGGACTCCCCTATCACAGCCAAGTGAAGCTGACAACATTAGATTCAAAGCCATGGCTTAAATCTGCATGCAACTCCCAATTAGAGTAGACTCACTGTATCAATAAGAATGTAGCAAGTCAAAATATATGTAAATTTCATTGACTCAATGGGTCTATTCTAGTTGGGACTAACAAGTGGATTTAGGCCAGCACTGATGCATGTTTCATACTGATACATCTTGAACTTGTTTATGTTTAAACACATTGTGGCTTTTGTATGTTATCATAACAGAGAACAAAGCATATTCCTCACATCAGATGTCATAGCTGTGCCTTTCTAACAATAAGCATTTATCTTCTGTTTGTTAGATTATACATTCCCTCGTGCTTCCAGTAAGCCATTCCCTTGAAGACCTTCACAAAGAGAATTTCACTGAAGTTCTGCAATATACAATTTGTTGCAATTTTAAAAGCTAGAACAATGAAGAAAAACCATAGTTGGTCCTCTGCTTGAATAAAGTTGAACTGGATCTTATTCAAGCCATAAGGCCCCTACTCGAGACAGAAAATTTGTAGAATTCAGGCTGGAGAAGAGGAGCAAGTAAGACAGACAGAATGCCACTCCCTCGTTGAATATTATTTCAAAGTAGATCAAGAACCATTTGGTCTAAACTGCCATGGAGTGACAGCATGACCATGCCTTTCTTCGCAAGAGTAAGGTGACACTTTGCACTCCATAGCAACTTGCCACCCAGGCAAAGAGTTCTGCTGTAAATAGACCTGCTCTATTTAGAAACTGAGTTTAACTTCTCCATCTCAGACTTGCAGAGGCAGAAATAGAACGATTCCTTCATCACCTAAATTCTCACATGTAGGACTACGCTTCCATGTGGAGGACAGGTGTCCCTCCCCCCTCTCAGAAAAAGGGAATGCTGCAACTTTTGCCAGCTAACAGTAGCCACCGCTACTGAAAGCAAGTGGCTATGGCTTTGAGTTCCTGCCTCTCAAAAGTATGTATATACATTTTCCTGTGTGGTACAGTAACTAGGAAATTAGACTGGGACCTCTGAGATGTAAGATCCAGTCCTCCATTTCCTGGCAGACCTTGCTCCAGTTACCTTCTCACAGTTACTGTGACAATAAATGGAGGAAGAGAAGGGGTACACCACTCATTAGAGGGGAAGTAATACAGAACATTTCTAAAATGAATGCTTCTGGCTGAAGCATATCATAGCACTGTACTGGAGGACCTAAACAGTGCTTAGAGAGAACACCCCTCTAGCATTTCTAGGTCCTCCAGTGCAACTCTATGGTCAGCTTCCAGTGGAAGAATAGTATAGAATCCCACTGGAGGAGGTAGAAAAAAAGGACTAGGTGAAACATATTTTTTCAGACATGTTGGATACCAATCCCACAGATACAGGGATCATACTGTATTTAAAAATAAGAATCCATCCTTGAGACAGGAACTCCCCTTCAGGAAAGCAGGCTCTTTTTCTTACTAGAGGCAATGCACAATCCGAGAATGGGAAGGTTGTTTGAAATCTACAGAGGGAATTCAATAAGCAAACTCTTCCTTCCCATTTGTATGTCACCCTAGTGCAATTAAACAGACACAGTTTATCTTTTCCCCACTTCTGCAAAGTCTACCTTGTCCATACCATGAAAGAGATATGCTAGGAAAGAGAACATTGTTAACACATCCCCAGCTGTACTGTTCAAGGACCAGATTACATTGGAGGGAGGTTGGAGATCTCTCCCACTTGCACTAGGCAATCAGCATCACCCACAACTGGCTTTTGCTGCAAACTAGCAGAACAAGTTTCCCCAATACGTATTTCTATGCAGAGAATGGAACCACTGCATACCCTTTAAATATAACTTAACTGTTCAACCACAAGTTTGGAATGGCTAGGTGCACCCAGCTCTGCAAAGTTATCACTCTGCAATAAGTGTCAGAACCTTAAATGTGGTTAAAGATTTGGTTAAAGAGGGCTCCTTACATGGCCTAGCATCTTTTTCATAAACAGTTTTTCAAAACCAGAAGTAAGTTTCCAGCAGGAGCTTAAGTGAGAGAGCCTCATTCAGTCACACTTTTTGTGCTGTTTGTGGTCTCCATGAAAATTCTGGTGCAGAAGAATGGCCCTGGGGTTATCACAGTTCCCCTCTCTTAGTTAGCAATCACAAACTAACCCACTTTTCAGAAGCGGCAGAACAGATGATCTGCAGCTAAGAATAGGGCAAACAAAAGCACAGGAAGATGGAATCAATGATCTTTCTCTTATCCAAAGCCAGCTTGGCTGTCCACAATGCACCACTGGTGACTATAAACCGCCATGCTGAATTCTTTTTGGCAGCCAAGAACTAGAAGCTAAAGCTGCCATTGTAGAGCTCGCACACCCAGGAGCAGGGGACTCCTGCCAAGGAAATATACAAGTAATTGGGCTGCTGCTGGGGAAGAGGGGAGAATTCAAAGGGTGACATTCCTTCTATCAAGGATGGTACTTGCTTCAGAAAAATGAGAGAAAAGCAATGCCCAGAGACACACAAATGTAATACTACTCCAGTCCCTCCAAGCACTCCAAGGCTATAACACAGGCATGGTCAAACCTTGGCCCTCCATGTGTTTTGGACTTCAACTCCCACAATTCCTGGCCTCAGGCCCTTTCCTCCCCCCCCCCCCCAAGCTGCTTAAAAAGCTGGGGGGGGAGAAAAGGGCCTAAGGCCAGGAATTGTGGGAGTTGAAGTCCAAAACACCTAGAGGACCGGTTTGCCCATGCCTGCTATAACATTAATAGGTATTTTAATAGACAAATAAAGCAGTGCATTCTACCTCAGCCTTCATTTTGAGAGGGTACCAGAAACTGTATCTCCTTCCGCCTTATTCTCATAAGCCAGTAATGCACATTACAATAAGGTTTCTTTCATACTGCACAAATGTAGTGCTATGATTTTACTTTTACTGCATAGCAACATCCTTTGGAACTACAGGGTTTGCAGTTTAGGGAGAGTCATTAAAATCTTCAGCCAGAGAGCTTTTGGGCCTCACCAGACTACAACAACCAGCGTTCCACAGCATGGAGCCATGGCATTTCAAGTGGAATCCAAGCGCTGTAATGGAATAATGTAAAGGAGACAGTGGCTGACCCAAAGTCATATAATGAACTTTCTCTGTTATGGTTGGGTCGGGTTTTGAACTGGCTCTCCCTGCTCCTAGCCTGACACGGCAGTGTCTCGTGTCACTTCAACAAATAAGGATATTTAATTTGAAAGTAACAAATAAAAAATAATATGGGCTAAAGCCTGCCTAAGAGCCACATCATCCATTCCTTTTGTGATTGTCATGGTTCCTATTTATGATGACGCTAAGGCAGGCATGGGCAAACTTTTTTATCTTGGGGGCACGTTGTTGGCCTGACCAAGATGGCCAGGCCAGGAAGGAAAGGGCCAATAAGAGGGTAGGGCAGGGAGGGGGTGGAGCAGGGCCCAGGTCATCCTCAGGTCGTCATTCTCAGGTCGTCCTCCTGGCATAAGGATGGGGTTGCTCAGTCAATCGTTATGCTGGGAAGAAAATGAGACATGCAGCAACTGCCCCAATCCTCCTTCCCGATCCTTCTCCCCTAATCTTTGGGTTGTCTTCTTGGCATTATGCTGGGAGGAGGGTGAGACAGGTGACAGCTGAGAGCCCACTGCATGCCTTTCTTGGGCCGTCCTCTCAGCATATGGATGGGGCCACTCGCACTGTCCTTCTGCCAGGAGGAGGGCAAGACATGCTGTGGGCTCCAGAGGGCTCTCAGCTGCTGCATGCCTTCCTCCCCTGTGCTTTCTGCATAAGGATGCAGTGGGCCACCATGTCCTCATGCTGAGACCACAGGGAATATGAGGAGGGGCCAAGGTAAGCACCCAGGGGGCTGCATCCGGCCCCCGGGACTTAGTTTGCCCTAAGGAATCACAGGGTTTTCTTGGCACAATTGATTCAGAATGGGTTTGCCCTTGCCTTCCTCCAAGACTGAAAGCACGTGGCTTGCTCAAGGGCCACCTAAGCAAGGGATTTCCATGGCCCTGGAGTGATTCAAATGCTCAAACAACTACGCCAGGCTGGAGTAACTCTTTATTTTACTAAATCTTAAATGGATACAATGGGGATCCAAAGATGAAAGAAACGCCATGTGTTTGTTTCATCTTTGCCTTTACAACAGGTAATGGCAAAGCAAGTGAGGCTAACCTACCTACTCACTACATAGAGAGGAGGGACAGACAGTCTCCTGTCAGCATGAACAAGAAGGGAGAAAAGAGGCCTTTTTCTCTCTGACATCAACAGCATTTCAGAGAAGAAGATTTTGATGCCAGGACCAGAGGTATTGAGCTACACTGTTCTGCCCTCCACCCAGCTGAACAGAAGTGGGAACAGTGACAGGAGTTGCCTTTTCCCCATCACTGAGGAGAGATGGACAGGTGGTTGGGCTCTATGAGTGCATCAATCATTCTTACAAATATATATTTTTTGCCAGGAATTCCTGATGAACCCCTTCTACTATTTCCTCTCTGCCGAGTGGAGCCAGAGAAAACAAGGACTGTGGTGCAGCTCTACTATAGGATGAATGCACTTTGACAATACTTTGAACTGCCACGGCTCAATGCTGTCCAACAATATCTTTCCCTATGAACAACTTTGGAGATAATGATCACCTGGGGAGGTCCTGCTCTCGGTCCCACCTTCTTCATAAACGCAACAGGTGGGGACAAGAGACAGGGCCCCCTCGGCTGTGGAACTCCCTCCCTAGTGACATTAGATCAGCTCCCTGCCTCCTGGCCTTTAGAAGGAGAGTAAAAACCTGGCTCTGGGATCAGGCTTTTGGAGAGTAGCACATTGCAAATATATTATTCAAATATGTGCAATAATTATGGAACAGCCTTAGGTGTTTTGAATGCGACTTTCCTGCTTCTTGGCAGGAGGTTGGACTAGATGGCCCACGAGGTCTCTTCCAACTCAAGGATTCTATGATTCTATGACAATGGTTCTCAACCTGTGGGTCCCCAGATGTTTTGGCCTTCAACATCCAGAAATCATAACAGCTGGTAAACTGGCTGGGATTTCTGGGAGTTGTAGGCCAAAACACCTGGGGGACCCACAGATTGAGAACCCCCCTCTTCTATGATTTTTGGAAGGCGTGGTTTTAAAATTGAATGTAATTTTAAATGCTTAATACATATTAATTTTAATTCAATTGATTTTAAACGTGATGTTTATATGTGTTTAAGGCATTGAATAATTGCCATATATATGCTGCCTTGAGTCCCCCTGAAGATAGAGAAAGGCAAGATATAAAAAGGCTGGGTAAATAAAGAAATAAATGCTATGGAATCCAACTTCTGTCAACCTAGCAGTTCAAAAACACACAAGTGTGAGTAGATCAATAGGTACCATTCCGGCGTTAAGGTAGCAGCGCTCCATGCAGTCATGCCGGCCACATGACCTTGGAGGTGTCTACGGACTCTTCGGCTGAGAAATGGAGATGAGCACCACACCCCAGAGTTGGACACGACTGGACTTAATGTCAGGGGAAAACCTTTACCTTTTAACCTATGGAATCCAGGGAGTTGTAGTTTGGTGGGGCATCCCCCACTCTTTGGCAGAGAAGGCTAAAGGGCTTGTAATAATGCACCTCTTCCAGCAATTCCATAGCACTGAGCCGAGGCAGAATAACAACATGGTGGGCATAGAGATCTCTACACTAAGTTGTAACAGGATCAAATGTGTGTGTGTGTGTGTGTGTGTGTGTGTGTGTGTTAAAGAAAACCTTATGATGTTAATTATGTGCAGCTGCTAATGTAAGTCCGCCAGCAAGTTTGGACCACACTAGGTGGGGTATAACTGTGTGGATTTTAGAATACTGTTTAGAGATGCTCTTTGCTTTGGTGGAATAGCTATTTGCTCAAGCTTTATGCTCTGCTCTCTCATTTGGATGAAGATGAAGAAGCCTTATTCTGTGTTACTTACAAGGACTATGTAAGTTTGTTGGACTGTTTGATTTTGTATGCAACATTGCAAGTTTATGTTCTGACTCTGCCGACAAGGGTAAAGTTTTTTTCTGTTCCTTTTCCTCTTGCTTGTGTCTTTTGCATTGGACCTGGCTGAAATCCGCTAATGCGCAACAGAGATGGTGGCTCCCCACTCAAAGGAAGCCTGGAAGCCCAAATATCCCCTAATTCAGCCTCTCTTTTTGGTCTCAGTAAATGACAACCGGAGGGCACCAATCCCTGGAGGCGCTTGGTCTCCGCCTCCTGGCCAGCAACAAATAGAGAGACCTGCCTCTCTCCCCCTCCCCTCCCCTCCCCCCAAGAGTCCCTCTGCAGGTGAAATGCCTTGGCGACGGAGGATGTGCTGCGCGAGGGGGCTTCACCTTGAGAGGGAGAAAGAGAGAGCCTGGGAAGATTGACAGCCTCACGTGTTTGAGGGCGAGCGAGGGAGAGAGAGAGAGAGTGAGGGAACTCTCGCCCCGTTCCATGTGACGTCACTTGGAGCAGAAGGCCCTCCCCCTCCCCTTGCAGCCCAGGCCTGGACGAATCCTTCCTCGCGCGAGGAGGGGGGGGGACCTTCTCGCGCTCTCTCTCTCTCTCTCGCTCGCTCGCTCGCTCGCTCTTTCTCTCTCTGGTTAATTCTCGCGCTTTGACCTCGGCGGCTATAAATAACCCTCACGGACGCACGCACGCAAGCAAGCCACGGCAACGCTCGGGTTTCTCGCCAATGCTAAAGACTCGCCAATGGGGAGCCGAAAGGAAACGCCAACTGGGTTTCTGAAATGGCGGGGGCGAGTGCGTGGGTCCACCCCACGTAGACACACATATGTACACATAATATAGCTCCTTTTCACACAGAGAGACACCCCCATATGCGTAGACTACTGCAGAGAGCTCTTACACACACAGGCCACCCATATATTCTGCAAGCAGACACAACCCCACGCATACATCAGTTAAGCATGTGACCACACACACCTCTTGCATAGCTATTCCCCACACACACCTCATACACATGAAGGGACCTTCCACACAGCCCTATATCCCAGAATGTCAAGGCAGAAAATCCCACCATATCTGCTTTCAACTGGGTTATCTGAGTCCACACTCAGGGCCCCTCCACATAGCCATATAATCCAGTATATCAATGCAGATAATCCCACCATATCTGTTTAGAACTGGACCGTCGGAGTCCACACAGCCATATATTCTTATTCAAAGCAGATAAGGTGGGGTTTTATTCAGCTTTGTGGAAAGACCCTCAGATAATGTGGGATTTTCTCTCTTGATACCCTGGGATAAAGGACCATAGTCATGCACACAGCTCTTCCTCACACAAACACATCTCCAGACTGGGCCAAAAGTCACCAAGGGGCCCTCAACACACACACAAACATCATGCCATGGACTTAGGCCCCTTCCACACAGCTGAATAAAGTCCCACATTATCTGATTTGAACTGGAATATATGGCAGTGTGGACTCAGAAATCCCAGTTCAAAGTAGATACTGTAGGATTTTCTGCCTTGATATTCTGGGTTATTATATGGCTGTGTGGAAGGGCCCTTGGAAGCCATTGACGAGAGTTGATTCGAAATGTGTTCCCTATATATGCTAAATATGCTGCTATTAACATTAAAAGCAAGAGTCATTGGATACTGAAACCCCTTCATGGCTTTTTGGGCCACCCTGCACACACACCTCTCAGGCACATATTCAAACCTCTTACAGAGAGAGCTGTGTGTGTATACACACACATACATATACATATATGCACACACACTAAGGTATACAGCTGTTCTGTACACATCTCTAGATAGACAGATGGGCAGAGACAGGTAGTCCCCAAGTTATGAACAAGATAGGTTCTGTAGGCTTGTTCTTAAAATGAATTTGTATGTAAGTTGAAAGAGTTACTTTTAGAAATGTAACTCCACCCCCCCCCACCCCCCCCACCCCCCCCCACACACACACACACAACTTTGGATAGCATTGGAAATAATTAACACTCCTGTGGTGTTTGATGTGCTGCCTGTGCTCCTGTTCAGAAAATTTCACCTCATTTTTCTGTCCCTGTGAGAATTGGGTTTTGAAAAATCTGGTTTGTGATGGAAACAAGGATGGGAGAAAAAGCTTCAGTGGAGACCCCCCAATTAACTCTTTTATAAATTTCCCTTCTGAGGGGAAGATTTATCCCACGTCCTGTTGGGAAGATTTATCCCTACACTTCCTATAATGTCATCATCAAAGCAGATAATCCACATGACTGCTTTGAACTGGCCCCCCTTCTCTACACTCCCATATAATCCACATCATCAAAGCAGATAATTTGGATTTATACAGCTGTGTAGAAGGCACAGAGTCTGTGAGTTTTCTGCTGTGAGTTCCAGAAGCATTTCACCCACATCTATGGCAGGCATCCTCAGAGGTTATGACCATGTTCCAGAAGCATTCCCTCCTGACGTTTTGCCTGCACCTACGACAGGCATCCTCAGAGGTTGTGAGGTCTGTTGGAAACTAGGACAAGTGTGGAATGTCCCGGGTAGGAGAAAGAACTCTTGTCTGTTGGAGATAGGAGTGAATGTTTCAGTTGGCCACCTTGATTCGCATTGATTGGCCTAGCAGATGCCTGCCATAGATCAGGCAAAACGTCAGGAGAGAATGATTCTGGAACATGGCCATACAGCCCAGAAAACTTAACAGCAACAGTAATTTCAGCCATGAAAGCCTTCCACAATATGTTGTGAGGTGTTCTGGAAACTAGTCATTTGTCAATCGGATGAGTGGGGGACTGCCTGTAGATGTGTCTGTGTGGAATTGGATACAGCTCTTCTGCAGACACCGACACCTATGTGTGGAAATGAATGGAGCTCGACTGCACACTCGCACACATGCGTAGAAGGGCACATGGACACATGCATGGACATATGCACCCAGTTCTCCCTCATCTACATAGACAACATGCATCCAATTCCTCCTTATCTACATGGACACATGCACTCAGTTTTCTCTCATCTACATGGACACATGCACTCAGTTTTCTCTCATCTACATGGACACATGCACTCAGTTCTCCCACACACAGGCACCCCACAAAAATCAATTGACAAGACCCTCATCCACTCGAGAAAACGCAAGGGTCGCTGCTGCCTTTCACCCCGCAATGAAAGGGAGTTGAATGAAATCATAATCATAATAATATTAGGAGGGGGGGCAGGCCCCCAAAGCCCCTCAAGTGGGATTCTCCCCCATGCCGGCTCTCCTTCCAGCCCCATTTGGAGAAGGGACTGGGGAAGGAAGGGTTGATGGGGAGGGCAGGAGAAAGGATTGGCGGAGAAGGGAGGGGGCCACGGGGCCAGAGCTGTCAGTGTCATCCATTCCCCAGCACAGCAAGCCTCAGCCCCACGTCCACGGGACACGAATCTTCGCCCACATGGCCCAAAGAAGCCCCCGCGAGGCCAGAGGGTCGCGCCCCTTTCCCCCTCTTCCTTCCATCCAGCCCCCCTTCTCTTTCTGTACCTTCTCCTGGGCCCGGGTGAGCTTCTTCTGCATGTTGCTGGCGATCTTCCCCGCGGTGACTCCTTTGCCCATCTCAGCCATCTTGTCGTCCTGGTCTGGGGGGCTGATGTCGAAAGAGAGGGAGAGAGCGAGCGAGCAAAGCGGCTGCTGCTTGGGCTCCGGCTGAGGTTGAGAGGCGGAGGACGGGGCTCGGGGCTGGGAGCGCCGCAATGGCCCTCGCCCTCTTCAAGAGCCGGGGACGCGGCCGAGGCAGCCTTTTAAAGAGACAGGCGCAGCCGGCAGCACTCTTAAAGGGGACGCGCACCGCCTCGCGGCCAGAGGGAGAGAAAGACCGAGGGAGGGAGGGAAGAAGGGCGGACGTAGGACTCGAGCCCTCTCCTCTACTCAGGGGGGATTCCCTCCTGGATTAATTGAAGCTAAGAGAGGAGAGCTAGCCGGCCTCCATCTGGATGGAGACAAACCCACGGATACACACGCCTAAATGCCTTAAGGACACCCGATCCCGGAAGCTAAGTAGGGTCAGTCCCGGTTAGCACATGGATGGGAAGCCGCCAAGGAATACCAAACGGAAGGAAGAACTTAGGCACATCCCTTGCCTTAGGAATAAGTTGCCTTAATAGGTCAATTATTGTGCTCTTTCTATTTCTAATATGGGAGGGATGTTGGGGAGGAGAGAATGTGCAATTTCCGGGCCCCTTGTGTGAAATTGCAAGAGGTGGTTCTCAGCAGCCTCTGTGTCAGTGAGGCCATGGGGCTGCTCGGCATTTCCCACTGGACTCCGAAGGAACTCTCCAAGGTGCTGGGCGCTTGGGATGAGCTCCTTGTTCAGGACCTTGGACACTTCACTACCTTGACACTTCAGGCTAACATACAGAATTGGATACAGAACTCACAACTTTTAGTCACCAAAAAGGGGACTCGTTTGTCTCGAAGATGCACCAAATATCCCTTATGGCCTTCTCTTAGAAAGGTTGTGTGTTCCTGTTAGAAATGAACTTATAAGACAGAAAACCAGCATGGTGTGCATCCCTTCTCAGTCACAGAAATCCATTGGATGAGTCACATGCTCTCAGACTCAGGGGGAAGAAAAAGCAAACCCCTCTGAAACAAAAATCTTGTCAGGAGAACTCCACAAAAAGCCTTGTTTTAGGGTCACCTGACAGAATTTGTATTTCTAGGTGCAAAGATTACTGTCGCCAAAAAATCAGAAGATATTTACTTCTTGGAAGAAGAGCAAGGACCAATCTCGATAAAATCGTGAAGAGTAGAGACATCACACTGGGAACAAAGGTTTACATAGTTAAAGCAATGGTATTCCCCATAGTAACCTATGGATGCGAGAGCTGGACATTAAGGAAGGCTGAGCAAAGGAAGATAGGTACTTTGGAACTGTGGTGTTGGAGGAAAATTCAGTCCATACTTCAGGAAATAAAGCTCGACTACTCACTGGAGGGAAGGATATTAGAGGCAAAGATGAAGTATTTTGGCCACATAATGAGATGACAGGAAAGCTTGGAGAAGATAATGATGATGGGGAAAATGGAAGGAAAAAGGAAGAGGGGCCAACCAAGGGCAAGACAGATTAATGGTATCCTTGAAGTGACTGGCTTGAGCTTGAAGGAGTTGAGGGTGGCAACGGTTGACAGGGAGCTCTTGTGTGGGCTGGTCCATGAGGTCACGAAGAGTCGGAAGCGACTGAATAACTTGGAAATCATTTGAAGGCACAAAACACCAAAACTTATTAGATATTTTAAGAGGAATTTTGAGACCTAAGGAAAAAGTCTTCACCATCGTCACTCTTGTTATTACCATCATTACTATCACAACTGACCAAAGAGCCACTCCTGATCTACATACATTTTTAGGGGCACTTAAGACATGGCTCTTCAGAAGAGCCTATGATTGTTAAGTAACAAGCTTTGACTATGTAACCTGTTTATTTTAATTGTGTAAGTCGCCCAGAGCACCTTTGGTGGAGGGCGACTCATAAGAAATAAAAGTTGATTGATTGATTGAACTGGGATAATGAAACAATAAAAATACATGGTGTTTCACTGGCATGACAACAATCACCAAATTTCTGTCCTTGTGGTGATGAAAGGGTAATGAAAAATAGCAGTAATAGATCAACACCTTTAAGGGCTCAAGAGCTGCCATACCACCAGGATCAGGGAACTGATTACCTCTGGAACTATACAGCATGCTTCTTTCTGTGTTGTTGAATAACTAGAGACATCTCTCATACAGGGAAATGGATGAAGACAACTTCCAGGCTTAAGATTTCTAGAAAGCTAAGTAGCCTCCTCACCTATTGGTTTTCAGCCTATGGTGAACTATAAGTACCAACTTACACCTGCAATATGGCCAGTGGTCAAGGATAATGGGACTCATAGTTCAACTACATCTGATGTCATCCAACATTAGACTATATACCTGATATGCACCTTTGAAATGTTACTACTGACTGCAGTATTTTATTGTTTCCCCACAAAATATATATTTTCTCCTTCAACAGCTGACATGCACCTTTCTTGCAATTGTAATGATGTGTTTTGTTTTGTTGTTTTACAATTCTTCTTTATATTATGCTAATAAGTTGTAACCATTAAAAAAAATTAAAGAATATAAGAAACAATAATATTTAGCAATCTGCATACATGCCATTATGTTAAAACACTGCTGTATTACATGTACTTTTGAAAGCCCCACCAGTGCAACAATCTCTATGAAAAGTCAGACAGGAAATAGCCAAAAGCTCATCTAAACAAAATGGCTCATGCCTAAAAGGGGAAGGAGAATAGGGTAAGTTTGGACCTGGATTCAAATGAGTTAATCTGCATGTGTAACAGACAGTAGTGTAAACAATATGACATTTTGATGCTTCTGTGGTGTGGCATTTTGGACCTTGTTGAGTGATCAGATATTGTGTTTTCTCAGCTGGGATTCTCACAAACATAATAACTAAGAGGGGCAATCTAACATTACTCTGGTGGGATTTCCCACTCCTCTGGTTTTCAATAAGATCTTGACTCTTAGCATTTCTTGGGAAAAATATCAGACAGTGAAAATCCCACCATTTCCCACTAGTATCCTGTTAGTGACATAATACAGATACATATGAAAGTTACACAGCATCTCCCTCACACAGCAATCAAAATCCCTGTGGGACTCAAAATCCCCTTGCAAGCCCCTCTCTATACCAATTTAGTAGGTGTTGGAGAGCAGGAAGAGGGCAATTTGGAGAAGTATCTGATTAAGTACCTTGTCCTTCCAACAGAAATGGAATGACAAGACAATCCTCCAAGACGTTCTAAAGTTTGAAGTCCCAGAAGATGACCTCATTGTTGTGCAAAGGCCTTAGGATATTCCTCCAATACCACATACTCCCCTAAAGCCTCTATATGGCTGTTTTGGACGTAGGATGAAGGCGAGTTCTGAGTGAGATGAAAGAGGAGATGTGTTGTAGCCTACTTGCAATGAATGCTAATCAGCTGGTTCATCCCTCTCAACACTTGTCTCTGAGCTCCTTCTCTCTGCCATTACCATGACTTCCTTCAGCAAGCTCTCCCCCTTCACAAGCAAGAATTTTCTGCACTTTTACTGGAGGTTGATTCCACCTACAGTGGACTGCTGATGTACAATAATGTAAGATGGCTGAGCCAAGGCAAAGTTCTTGAACGCTTTGTGGAGTGCTTTGAAGAAATTAAGGTACTTTTTGAGGATAAGGATCTGGAAAACTTTTCTCAGCTCAATGATCATAAATGGGTCAACTCCCTGATGTTTTCTACAGATCTCTCTGTTCATATTAATGAACTGAACTTAAAGTTACAAGGTTTTGGCAAAAGTATTGATGTTATGTTTGGATACATAAAAGCTTTTGAAAGCAAACTTAAAATTTTCAAGCAAGATGTAGAAACTAAAACTTATAAGTATTTTCCTCGAGTAAAAAAGTATTTTGAGAAGGCCAGTGCAGCTGTTCAAAATGAAATGGAACCTTTGCATATAAAGTACCAGCAAGTTTTAGGCTCGTTACTTGGCCAGTTCAGTGATAGATTTACTCAATTTAGAAGCCTAGAACAGACCATGAAAATAATTAAGTTTCCTGATGTAGTAGTCCGCAGTAGTTTGGAATTAAATTGTTTCCAATGGATGCAAATTGATGATTTGGAGATGCAACTTGCAGAATTTCAAGAGAGCATCTGGGCTCAGGTGTTTGTCGACTTGAAGTCAAAAATTGAGAATCTGGAAAGGTGCCGCTTGGAGAAGCAAAAAGAGTGCCACTACGAACAGGAAATTTGGAGTGCCTGAAACCAATTACCAGACACTTTTAGCACCCTGAAAAATATAGCAATGACTTTACTCACAATTTTTCCCTCTACGTACTTTTGTGAGACCTTATTCTCAGCATTAAATAATATCAAAACCAACAAAAGAAACCAACTGATAGATGAAGTTAGTAGTGCTTGCTTGGGCTTGAAGTGTACAAAATACCAACCTCCAATTGAAGATTTATCCAATGAAATTCAGCAACAAAAAAGTCACTAATAGGCAGGTTAGTTAAAGAATCCCCCGTTATCTTAGTTCATGGCACCCCACACAAGTTAAATAATATCAAGACCAATGAAAGAAACTGACTGATGGATGGACAAAGAAGTCACTAAGCAGGCAAGCTATATAATCAGTTTTTGGTTTATTAAATATACTTATATATTACAATTATATAATTTTGTTATTTAAACTAAATATTGTGAAATTATGGGGTTTTTTTCTTGAAGTAACACACCACCCGAATTATGCTCGGTTTTTGGGGGGAATTTTGAAACACCACACTCAAAAGGTTGCCCATCACTTGGTTAAACCCTTGTGCTGGCAGGACTGAAGACCAACGAGTCAGAGGTTCGAATCTGGGAAGAGTGCAGATGAGCTCCTTCTGTCAGCTCCAGCTCCTCATGCAGGGACACGAGTTAAACCTCCCACAAGGTTGGTAAAACATGGGCAATGTTGTTGCAGATGGCCAATTCTCTCAAGTGACTTGCAGTTTCTCAAGTTGCTACTGAAACGGGGAAAAAAACCCCATGCAAAATGAAGCGCAAGAGCGATATTTATTTTACACTGCCCATTGCTTCAAGTCTGGTATGCAGCTGTCCAACCTTTGCTCTTCTGCTGTAAATCACAGGAGGATTAGAAACTGATTTTCCACACTCTCTGGGATGTGGTCCACATTAAAGGCATTTCTTTCTCTTAGCAACTTTTGGCCTCGTTCAGAGAAACTAACCAAACAGATTCATTCACTTCCTTATTTAAATATTTGTGTGTCATCATTCAGCTCTGCAACAGAGCCCTTGGAAATGTTTCAAGAGAGTAAAACAATAATTTTAAAATACACACACACCAGGAGAACTATTAAAACATTGCCAAGTAGCAATTTAAGGGCAATAAAATTGCAAAATGAAAAATTGTAAAGTGCATTTAGAAAAGAACGTATTCAGCTTGCCTCGAAAGCAGAGGTAGGAGAAGCTTGTCTCAAAAATCCTCTCAATTTAATTGTTTTTTAAATGTTTTAAAAACTTCCCACCTGCAGTTCTAGAGAGTGTGGGGGCAATTTTGCCTTGTTTGTTTCCCCTCCTCCTAGTTTGTTTATGGCCAGGAGGGAATTTTCTTCAATCCAGAAACCTTTTGAGCTTTAACAAAAATAGGAAGTACGGATGGGTAGGGCATGCGGACCTCCACATTACCACAAGAAAGCAAGCTCTTGTAGTTTATTATCGTTGTTTTACAGGCAAAAAGATGCAGAGTCAATCAAAAGTCTCATAACAAGAAACTCTATGCTTGAAGGAAGAGAGAAAGATAAGAAAAAATGTTCTCATATTATGCTGCTAACTTCAAGACTAGAGAGCAGTTACTGTTCACATTTGAATGAACAAGTTTAACAAGGCATTTCTATATATACCTCATTAGACAACACAATGAGTTCAATGGGATGTACTCTCTAGAAAGTGGGCATAAAGCCAGAGTCCGCATTACTGTAAATTGGTAAATGAACCAATATAAGGTTTCTTGTTGCCAATGCAACTAAGCGGGCACCCATCTACTGGATTTGCACACACATAAACCTGACAAATAATCCATTTTTGCACTGATAATTTTTTTTGTCATTTAGTCCATGCAGCTGGATCAAAAATGAAACCACACTTCTTTCATTTTTGGGCCGGAGAGATAGCACAGCGGTAACAACAGCTGTGCTGGCAATCTGAAGATCTGAAGATTGCAGGATCGAATCCCGGGCTGAGTTAGACACCAGCTGTAAGCCCTGTCTACTGTTTACCCAAGCAGTTCAACAGCCCAACTGTAAATTAACAACAAAATTGGGGACCATAAAAGTGGGGAAGGACTTTTGCACAGACTTGTCTGAAATAGGCTGATGGAGAAGGGAGAGGCGGAAGTGGTGGAAACAAGAGGCTCCTGTCATGAGGATGGAACAACAGCACCCCCTTGTGATGTGATGGCGCAATGATACAGGGACATAACAATGATGTAATGGAGCATTCACACCCGATGACGCCCACCTGTATGACGCAGCCAGGAAAGAAGAAGTCCTTCTAAAAACTGCACTGTATTTGTCTATGTGTAATTGTATGTCTTTCCAACAGGGACTGTCTGTCGTATGTGTATTGTAATCCACACTGAGTCCCCTTCAGGGTGAGAAGAGCGGAATAGAAATAAACAGTGTTATTATTATCTGTTTTCCGAAACAAATATTCATCTAGTTGGAGATACAGAGGGGTATATCGTTTATTTATTTATTTATTTACTTTATTTATATTCCGCTCTTCTCATCCTGAAGGGGACTCAGAGCGGATTACAGTACACATACTTGCAGACAATCCCTGCAGTTCAACATATGACATATAAACATGTGACATTTATCACAGTACAGTACAGTACAGTACATACAATTTTGACATATTACACACATATATAGACAAACAGAGGCAAACTTTCTGGCCACCAGGGGGAGCTGACACACTCCTAATCTCTCAGCATTTTCCAGCATCCTTTGTTGTTCTTTCCGCATTTCTCAGCGATTCCTGGGTTCTTTTTTAATGGCCTCATAAATCAGTCAAAATTTGCCTCCCCACTTTAATGTGGTACCTTTATCTCCTACTTGACAAATGTAACTGTCTTTCAGGCTGCAAAGGTCGACAGCAGGCTACACTTAAGGTCGAGAACCCACCTCGACCCGGACAGGCCTTGAACTCATGACCTACTGGTCAGAGAGATCTTATGCAGCTGACACTTAGCCAGCTGCGCCACATTCCCGGTGCTCATACATAAACACTCACATAAATGTTGCTTAGGAGACTTTGTGATAAAACAATATATATGTATATATATCTTACATTAATTGCAATATTAGCACAAACAGGAAATGAAGAGTGAACATTTGGCCAATTAACCTGAGGGGTGGAATTTTACTTGCTTGGATTGAGATTGAAGTGCATGTTTGTTTATATTTTAAGCCAACATCCAGAACTTGAAAATCTTAAAATATATTCCCAAAAGCTAACTTTAATTTGGACATTGTATATAAAGGACCAGGCCTCCGGTGGCACAGCAGGTTAAACTGCTGAGCTGCTGAACTTGCTGACCGAAAGGTCAGTGGTTTGAATCCAGGGAACAGGGTAAGGTCCCACTGTTAGCCCCAGCTTCTGCCAACCTAGCAATTCGAAAACATGCAAATGTGAGTAGATCAATAGGTACCACTTTGGCAGGGAGGTAAAAGCGTTCCATGCAATCATGCCAACTACATGACCTTGGAAGTGTCTAAGGACAATGCCGGCTCTTTGGCTTAGAAATGGAGATGAGCACCACCACCCAGAGATGGACACAACTAGACTTGATGGCAAGGGAAAACCTTTACCTTTTATATAAGGGACACCATTTTACTACACAATTGTATATGATGGGGGACTTGAGCTTCCACAGGCTATGGTATCATTTTGTCCTATTTTGAACAACCTTGTCCTCTTTTTCATGTCACTACTTCAGATGCTTTGCTTTTCCATTGTGGCACCCAATAGGTATACTGGACTACAACTCCCATCCTATTCACCATGGAACAACTGTGATGCATTCAGATTACAGAAGTTCATAGTGTGACTTATCTGCTGGGCATACAGCTGGAAGAGCTGTTCAGTGGACTCCTAAGAAAAAGTGTTGGCCAATTACATTGGGGGGGGCACCTAAACAGAGTAAACGTTGCTGTTGATGACTTTGTTTTTTACTGTAGTTCTCAGTGTATTTGTTTTTAAACAACAAAACACCGAAAGACTTGTATAGTTCAATATGTGCAATTAATACTATGCTATTTGAACTAGAATCGGTGAAAAATCAATCCAAAATCTTAAAGTGTCATTTCCAGTTTTATTATTAATGTTCATATTTTACTTTATTTTATTCTATTTTTGATGTAGCAGTGCATTCCTCTGCAAGTCCACCAAAAGCAGACCCATTGAAATGAAGGGAATTAAGTTTCAAGTGACTTACAAGTGCCACCCCTTCGATGGATCTACTCTAGGTAGAACCCATTTTGAATTTAATTTCAGATATTTTCAAAGGTCACGACTTTTCTTTTTGAAAAAGCAAGGCCTAGAAAAATCATCGTTTCAAAGCAATGCATGGTACTATTGTTGCAATCAGAGACAATGTTCCCTAGCTACTTTTTAATGTGAATTCTTTTGGTGTTACGTGTCTTCAACTGGACTGCAACTTATGGAAATCTTCTCGAAATGTTTTCTTGTCAAGACATATTCAGAGTAGGTTTGACATGTCCTTCTTCTGAGGCCAAGAGAATGTAATTTGCCCAAACCAGTGTGTTTCTATGCTGAGCAAGGATTTAAACCCTGGTCCCCCAGATGGCTATATCATAGTGGCTATCAAAGTTACCTTTAAGGACAGTTTCATATTTGGGAATAATTTTAACATAAATTTTCACAGTTGACATCATTCTTTTATTTGTTCTATGGTTTGGGAAATTTTAAGAAAGAAAAAGAAAGGAAAATAAAATGAAACACAAGGAAGATCATCCTTTTCCTAACCATTGATGAACCAGATCTTCTTCAGTACGGCTTCTTCTGCTGAAGAAAACCACAGCTTGATAGCAACCACAGCAACATCCTGCAAATGTTACGTCTCGGTGCATTTTGATATGTCAGAGAAGGTGATACAGAACTCATTTAGAATGACTAAAATGAAGGATGTAAATGCTACTATCTCCTGTTTGAAATAGCTAACCAAATACTGTATTTCTTCAGTTCTAAAATGCACTTTTTCCTATATAAACATTTCTAAAAATGGGTTGTGTCTTAGAATTTCAGATGTATCTTATGTATTTTTGTTGGTGGTGAGAGTACTGAAATTTAGGTGCATCTTACAATCGATGGTGACTTACAAGTGAAGAAATACGGTGTATATGCATAATATATGTGTTTATATGTATGTGTTTGCATATAAGGAGCAAAACATCGAAGATTTCTCTTCCTTGCTTGAGCTGCTCCTCATTACTGGTGGTTTGTTGCAAAAGGAATAGTCTGCTGCTGTGAATTAAAAACAGATCACTGAACCATGTTAAGGGAAAATAATGAGATCAACAAAACAAGAACTGTGACTCATCCACCTGGATGTCAAAGGATGATAAATCATTCTTAGACCTATTTGGTAGAGAAGAAGGAGTGGAAATGCAGACTTTTCAAGAGATTAGATTAAGAATTGGCAGCAAATCTCGCCCAGTTAATTGCATAGTTTCTCCATTACCTGCCTGCTAGTTCATAAAAAAATTTCTATACTCAGCCTGAGCAAGATAGATGCCAAAAGCTCATTGAAATATTTATTGTAGATGCACATTCTTAACAATAAACTTGTAAGATTTTCATATACAGGGAAAATATAACCTCGACTCTATTGGCATTACTATTGTTGTTGTGTGTCATTTCTGATTTATAGTGACCCCAAAATGACCCTAGCCGGAAGGGAGGGGTCTTTTAGCAGGAATTACTCTGGGAGGTTTGCCTTTGCTTTCCTTTGAGGCTGAGACAGTGGGACAGGGTCAACCAGTGGGATTCCATAACCACGCAGGGATTTGAATCCTGATCCCCAGATTCGTAATCCAACACTTGGTTCATTTATGGTCAGAATTCTTGGGACTAGACTATCTGAGATTCACTATTTGAATGTAAAGGTTTTCAGAGGAATCCTTTGGTTCATTTCCACCATTTATCCAAGGAAAAATGTGTTCCTGGAGTTAATAGTGTATGGCAGATGACAACTGAGTGGATCAAATCACATTGAGCTTGGAATTTTAAAACAAACATAAGATTTTTTCAATTTTCACCACTGGGTATAGCTTTTAATACCATTTCTAATGTTCATATGAGCAGAAAGGAATTTATTCCAAGATAGGTGTATTTGTTTGGGCGTGTAAGTACAATGTATTGTGTGTACATTTTGTTTGTATATATGGTGTGTGCACACTATTATTGTGATTTCTTGCCCTCCAGATTCTTTGTAGTTGTTAATATAGATCAACCCAGCGGCCTTCATGGTATACCACTTTGAACATTGCACTATGATCCTGGCGACCAGAGTTCAAATCCTCACTCAGCCATGGAAACTCACTGGATGACTTTAAGCAAGCAATGACAAGCCTCTTCTGAACAAATCATGCCAAGAAAACGTTGTGAAAGGCTCCCCATAGGTAAGAAAGCATTTAAGGCAAAGAACAACAGGAAGCTGCCTGTACTTTGTACTGCCCTTGTGGGCGATGCTATGGGAACTGTCACATTGGGTGACTTTATTTCAAAATGTACTGCTGGATAAGCCTCCAAATGGCAAAATTACTCAGACAAGGCATCTATTGAATTTCAGATGTGTGATTCATCATTTTGTAGATCCTCAAAATCCTTCCTCTGTTATCTTCTGAGTAACTCCTGGAAGTCAGCTGCTGGCATTCCTGAATGATGATGAGGCATCTGTCATGTGGCACAACTGATAGGGCAGGCAAATCTTACAGTATCTGATATCTGCCTATGTGGCTTCGGGTTTTTTCTAGGCTTAATGATCTGAGTAAGGAATACTGTTGGTCTCCAGAAATTGCATTGCAATATTCTGCACCAAAGAAAACCTTTGAACTAGCCTTTAAATCAAGAGTTTTGTCGAGGAGGAGACAGGTTTGAGAAGTTGCCATCATTAATTACAGATATATTATCTCCAACACAATTAGTGCCCACTGTAGAATTTGTTGTTGTTGTTTGCTGTTGTGTCTTCAAAATGACTTCAGCTCTTGGTGATCTTATTATAGGGTTTTTCTAGCTAGTTGACGGGTTGCGGGGGAGTTGCCATCGCCTTCTCTGCAATTGAGAGAGTATGACTTGCACCCATAACAATATGCTATGAGTGAGAAAGGGAAATATTTCTTCACACAGGGCTGGACAAGTAAGGGCCCTTCCACACAGTCCTATATCCCAGAATATCAAGGCAGAAAATCCCACAATATCTGCTTTGAACTGGGTTATTTTAGTTAATGTGGGATTTTCTGCCTTGATATTCTGGGGTATAGGGCTGTGTGGAAGGACCCTAATACTCGGCTTTTGTCTTAGCTTGTATTACTGTTATTCAAATACATAAATTTTAATATTGTTTTAAATTCTCATACTCCACAATGTGTTTTAACTTTGATTTGTAAAAATCTATTTTATCACTTAAATTTATGTTTACTCATCTCTTACTGTTTGTTTTAATGCTGGTCATTGGTTGAGATACACACACACACGTGTGTGTGTGTGTGTGTGTGTGTGTGTGTGAGAGAGAGAGAGAGAGAGAGAGAGAGTGAGTGTGGCCATCATGGAATTGAAACCGTTTACACATAGTTCAGCTAAGCAGCAAATCCTTGCTATTACTCTCTGTGGTAGGGAGTACATACTATGCAACCCTTCAGCTATATTATTCAGAAGATTATTCACAGTGGTAGGCAAGCAATCATTCAGGAAAGCTTATCTACCAGTAGTAAATGTATCACTGAGGAATGCCCCAAGGAGCTTCTAAGGAATCTGCCCATTCCAGAGATAATATGGGAAATCCTTCATCCTGTGTGTGGCTGCTTCTTGGGAAGAGCATGAAATGCAGATTGCAGGTCTTGCTAGTGAAGCATTCACTGGCTCTTTGTTGCCTCCTTCTACCCAGAATTGGCATAAAGCCCTTCTAAATAGGTCTGTATGGAGCTTCTCATTTGAATCAGAACTTAATCCAAGAAAAGAGGGTGTACTTCCTTTTTAAAATCTTGTCTACCACTCTTGATTCAGCCCAGGGCGGATGCCAGTTAAACGCTGACAAGATGCTTATGGAGATACCTTGGAGCACAGCTTCTTAAACTGTGGGACTAACCCCAAACGAGGTCCCCTTAGCTCAATTGAAAAATTGGGCAACAGTAGAAGGTTTCTGAATGCTGCCTACTTACACAAATTGCCACGATGCTTGGTGAATCCCAGCCTTAATGTGATTAGGTCCTATGCGGAGGGCTTCAAAGTTTGAGATCAGCACTATGAGTTAAAGTATCCATGGAAAAGAATCCATAGGTAATGCAACATTTGTGCTTTTGAAATTCTAAGAAGCATTGCAATTGCAAATAAGTACCCCAGAGTTACATATTTGTGACTGCTCCATGAAGACCCTAATTTGGGGCCTACATAGGAACCATGAAAGTCCTCACTTACGAGACAGCAGCTGCTCTAATTAGCAGGGCAGGAGATAATCTGTGAGATGAGGTGTTCAATGGTTGTAGTGGCAGCCCCTTATCTATACTTTCCAAGGCTTCCCTGTTTCATTGGAGGGCAGTTGCACACACCATGCAACTGGTCCTGAAATAGTCTTGTGCTTCCAGGGATGAAGGAGGACACAGTCACTTTGCAAATGAAGGCTCAGCTGTTGATCAGGCAGATCTCCGTCTCTAGAATAGCACTGGGGGGATGTGTGTGTGCTCATCTTGCCCCTTTACTTGGCACCCAAAAATCTATTTGACCAGCTCTGCTAAGAAAATGTTATTTTCCAAATGAAGCAAAAGGCTAATAATGAAGTTTTGTTTCCTCACGTACTTGGTGTTTTAAAAATGAAAGACTCAAGGGGCCAAGGTGAGATCATTTAAGAGAGATGTTGATGTTGTTGATTCATGCCACAGTTACATCAAGGCTGGACTATTGCAACGCTTTATACGTGGGTCTACCTCGGTCAGTAACTCGCAAGCTTCAGATCGTACAGAATGCTGCCACCAGGCTCCTCACGAAAACACCTATGAGGTGTCACATAACGCCATCCTTACAGTATTGGGCATGGGACGGAGACCGTGCTTGTCGCCATTACAGACCAACTTCGCCGCCAGCTGGACCAGGGTGGATCAGCCCTGCTTGTTTTGTTAGATCTAACAGCAGCATTTGATACAGTAGATCATGCACTGTTAACCCACCGTTTAGCTGTGACTGTAGTTAGGGGGACCGCCCTTAAATGGGTGGCCTCCTTCCTCCGGGATCGGGGACAACGTGTGGAGAGGGGTGAGGAGGTCTCCGGGAGGCTCCCATTAAGTTGTGGGGTCCCCCAGGTGGCTATCCTCTCCCCTCTATTGTTTAACATTTATATGCGCCCCCTGGCCCAGCTGGCCCGCGACTTTGGTCTGGAGTGTTATCAGTACGCTGATGACACCCAGCTTCTGCTGAGAATGGACGGCAGGCCAGACACCGTACCCGATTGTTTCCATCAATGCCTTGAAGCCGTGACTGGATGGCTGCGTGCCAGCCGGTTGAAGGTGAATCCGTCGAAGACGGAGATCTTGTGGCCCGGTCGCCCTGGGCTGGATGAATGCCAGTTGCCTACCCTGGATGGCGAGCAACTCAGCCCGTCATCCGTTGTTAAGAGTTTGGGCATCCAATTGGACCCCTTGCTGTCCATGGAGACTCAGGTCTCCACGGTCAGCAAAGCCTCATTCTACTATCTACGACAGGCTAGGCGACCTGCACCCTACCTGCCCAGGGATGACCTGGCCACGGTGATCCAAGTGACGGTCATCTCGAGACTGGACTACTGTAATGCCCTCTACGTTGGCCTTCCCTTGTCGACAATCCGGAAACTCAAGCTAGTGCAGAATGCCGCTGCCCGCTTGCTGGTGGGAGCACCAGTGAAGGAGCATATTACTCCCATTCTACGGCAACTGCACTGGCTTCCCATCGAGTACCGAATTGCCTTCAAGGTGCTAGTGTTAACCTTTAAGGCCTTACACGGTCTAGGGCCTGTGTACCTGAGGGACCACCTTACCCCGTATGTTCCCCCGAGATCACTATGCTCAGAAGAGCAGAATTTGTTACTGGTTCCATCAATCCGCTCATGCCACCTTTCCACAACCAGGCAGCGAGCGTTCTCTGCTGCGGCTCCTGTGTTGTGGAATTCCCTCCCGGACGACATTCGAGCTATTCCAGAACTAGTCCCCTTTCGAAGGGCTTGTAAGACCACCCTCTTTAGATTGGCTTTTAATTAACCTGGTCTGGCCTGGCATGTTTATTAGGCATGAGAAAAAAGTTATGAAAATTAAAAGAATCGGAAGGGATTCGTAAGAAATGCTACTTTTGAGTATTTTGAGTATTTCCGCATCTGGAACGCCAACCAGGAAGTGGACTTTCTTTATAGAACTTTGGGGGCCAGGATTTTCTTAAGTATCGTAATTAGGTCATAAGGGGGGGGGCACCCTCCTTCTCTCTCACCACCCTCCCGCCTCCCTTGCCAATAAGTATTATGGCAAGGCTCGCTCTTTCTTTCAGCTGGAAGCCTGGAAAAATGTAAACAGAGAGGCTTACTCAGAAGTAAATCTGCAAAGGACGTAAACAGAGAGGTTTACTCATGAGTAAATCCGCAAAGGAGGGCACTTTGGATGAAGTGCCCTCCTTTGTGGATTTACTCTTGAGTAAACCTCTCTGTTTACATTTTTCCAGGCTTCCCTGCCCTTCCTGCCTGCCATGATCTAAAGCATCAAAGAGTATTGGGGTAGTTGCAGACAACACGTGAGAAACCAACCTAATGTATAATAGAATGAATGCTAACTTATAGAGTAAGTGCCTAATATTATAAGTAATCCAACTGGTCATATACCTACATTCCATGCACATGCAATAATACAGCAGTAATAACAATGGGTATAAGAAGAGGTAAAATTCAAACGGAAGTATTCTGACTCTGGTCCCTCCTCAAGCGGTGCAAACTGCAAACGGCTCTTCTCTATGAGCCCGGAGGCAGCCTCTCCGGAAAAGCCCGGGCACAGCGTTTGCTGCCTGGGTGCACATACATATTCTTTGGGGAGGATTTGCTGCAGAATCCCGGGCTCATAGAGAAGAGCCCGTTTGCACCGCTTGAGGAGGGACCAGAGTCAGAATACTTCGGTTTGAATTTTACCTCTTCTTATACCCATTGTTATTACTGCTGTATTATTGCATGTGCATGGAATGTAAGTGTATGACCAGTTGGATTACTTATAATATTTAGGCACTTAATCTATAAGTTAGCATTCATTCTATTATACATTAGGTTGGTTTCTCACAGGATCTAAAGCGTGCCAAGCCTTGATGCGCTTTAGATCCTGGCAGGGGAGGAGGAGTGGACGGGCCCTCCCTGCCCCTTCTGCCTGCCAGGATCTAAAGCCTTGAAGAGGCTTCATGACGGGCCAACTTCAGCCCTCCAGGTGTTTTGGACTTCAACTCCCACCATTCCTCACAGCCTCAGACCTCTTCCTTTTCCTCTCAGCCTGGGCAAACTTGGGCCCTCGCTCCCTCAGGATCGGGGTGAGAGAGAGGCAGTGAGGAGCGAGGGGGGGCTCCTCCTCCTTTTTTTGCTGCTTCCAAGAATAGAATACCCCCCCTCCCTCCCTTCCTTCCTCCTCCTTCCTCTTTGGAGAGTCCCATCTAGAATTCAGTGTGATTTATCCCAGTTTTGGCCTACAACTCCCAGAAATCCCAGCCAATTTTCCAGCTGTTAGGATTTCTGGGAGTTGTAGGCCAAAACCATCTGGAATGCGCATGCACTGGCATAGGAACTACTAACGAATTTCGTTAGCAATTATGTTACATTTTAGAAATTGGTTGAAATTTTTTTGTAAGTCTTTCTATTACTAATCAAAAAAATCCCCATTAGATTTTCGATTCCCTATTTTTGGGTTCTAAACCATGCCTGATGTTTATACCTTGTGCACAAGGGACTTTTTATTTCCTGTGAAATTTTTATGGTGTTATGTTTTATGTTTTACTGTAGGTAATAGGTTTTATCATGTATTGTTTATTTTATCGAATGTTGTGATCCGCCCCAAGCCTGCAGGGAGGAGCGGAATATAAGATTGAATAAATAAATAAATAAATAAATTTACACTGGCTGCCGGTCGAGTACAGAGTCTTTTATAAGGCCCTGACCCTGACACTTAAGGCCTTGTGGGGCCAGGGTCCTACATACCTAAAAGACCATCTGATACCATCTATCCATCCGAGTGCACCCTGGCCAGCCTACGAGAACCTTCTCTGTGTCCTGGGTCTGAGAGAGGCTCATTTGGAGTCCATGAGACAGATGTCCTTTTTCCATTGTGGCCCCTGTCCTGTGGAACTCTCTGCCGCCAGACCAAAGAGCCATCTTCGACCATGGCCCATTAAGTGACATTTCTGGTGGCAGACTGGGTGGAAGACATTTTGGCCCAATAACCCCATTAATGTTTAATGAAGATCAGATCATGATATGAATAAACATAACAGTGACAATCAGTGACCTGGAACCTGCCCCCGGCTACATCTATTGACAATATTTTAACATTTTAATATTTTAAAATTTTAATATTTTAGTATTGTAGATGCCTAGCTGTGTAAGTCGCCCGGAGCACATTTGTGGAGGGCGACTCATAAATAATAAAATTTGTTTGTTAGTTGATTGAGCACTCCAAAACAAAACCCTGGGGTTCACAATTTCCATAATGTTCTTTTATTTTACAGCAGAGAGTGGGCAACTCTTATAGGTGCTAGTAACAAAATACATTAGTTTTAACTTCATTTTTTGGACCATTTGGGAGAATTTAGTTTTAGTTTTATTTTCAGGGGATTCTAAAGTATGTGGAGTTTGGGGAGGGTTCATGTGTTTCCCAGCAATTTTAAGCTAGTTTGAAGGGTGAACATTCACCCCAAATTAAAATGAGTCCTGGAGGCACCGCCTCAGGGCACTCAAATTGGCTCCTGTGGGTTTCATGAGACCCACAGACTGCACTTCCCCCACCTGGGCTTTATGGCCTAAGCCATGAGAACGAATCATGCAATCTTTGCAATGTTGGGTTGCAACTCTAAGAATTCCCAGAATGATAGCTAGGTCTTCGGGGACATGACAGCAAAATCTTGATGATTTCAGAAATGCCCCCTTCCTTCATCAAAACACAACTAGATTACACAATAAGACAGCAAAGGTCAACCAGGTAGAACATGCCTGTCAAATATCACTATTGATATCTAGGTTCTGTCAAATGCCAGTCATTCTCCAGGGATCACAGATACAGATAACTTATAATTCCTTGTATTTCCACAGTAAAATCCCTGCAGGGCTCACAGGAATAAATGGCTATGACTGGCCTGGCCTGTGTTCCTTCACTGACTTCTCCACACCTGCCACTTCAGCTCCAAAATCCATCTAATTATCAGGGAAAATGTATTTTAAAATGGCTTGTAGATTAGCAGGCTATTTACACAAGTTTTCTTTTGTTTGACTGAAGAGGTTTTAGCTCGACAAGGTTGTACAAATATATTAAACTCACTAGAAAAACTTACCAGGATTGAGATGTGTTCACTTATGCTACCAGGAGACTTGTCGATACGTTGAATTGCAAATGTGACACTTACTGAAATTAGCAAGTTAGTCTTCTCCATGAAAAAAGCTCCACTGAATTAGCCTAAAGCAGTAGTTCTCAACCTTCCTAATGCTGTGACCCCTTAATACAGTTCCATATGTTGTGGTGATCCCAAACCATAACATTATTTTTGTTGATACTTCATAACTGTCATTCTTCTACTGTGACACATCGTCATGTAAATATGTGATGTGCAGCATGTATTTTCATTCACTGGACCAAATTTGGCACAAATACTCAATATGCTCAAATTTGAATACTGGCATTGTTGAGGGGGTGAATTGATTTTGTCATTTGGGAGTTGTAGTTGCTGGGATTTATAGTTCACCCACAATCAAAGAGCATTCTAGACTCCACCAACGATGGAATTGAACTTGGCACACAGAACTCCCATGACCAACAGAAATTACTGAAAGGGTAAGTTTTGGAGATTTAGTTCACCTCCATCCAGAGAGCACTGTGGACTCAAATGATGGATCTCGACCAAACTTGGCACAAATACTCAATATGCCCAAATGTGAACACTGGTGGAGTTTGGGGAAAATAGACCTTGGCATTTGGGAGTTGTACTTGCTGGGATTTATAGTTCACCTACAATTAAAGAGCATTCTGAACTCCACCAATGATGAAATTGAACCAAACTTCCCAAATAGAACTCCCATGACCAACAGAAAATACTGTGTTTTCTGATGGTATTTGGTGACCCTTCTAACACCCCCTCACAACACCACCACCACCACCACCCCGGGTCACGATCCTCAGGTTGAGAAACACTGGCCTAAAGTCACTCCAGGGTAAGTTGTTATAGAACTCAGTAAAAAACGTGAAAATTTCATATGTTCTCAGGAAATGACACCTCCTCTTTTTCTCTCCTGAATTATTGCCTGCAGAAGCTTTGTGAAGATGAGCACAGTTCTGGGCCAGGAGGTTTATTCTGTGGATGTTGTAAAGCTCTGAGCATTTGCTTTTATGAGATATATTGGAGCAGGCATCATGCCTGTTTTGGTCACCATGGGATGAAGCACTTGCTTTGGAAATATAGAACCCCTTGCAGGTTTTGCTTAGGGTTCCACCATTCCTCCAAGGCTAGTTTGAAATAGAGAAAGAAGAAATCACTGGCATACTTCAGAGAAGCAACAGGATTTTATGGATTTTTAAAAAGAAAATTATTACACTATGTTAAATGATTTTTATTCCTGGGTTATAAATGTCATTTCCTGATTAGTCCTAACATAAAAACACACAAAAAGGTTTATTAAACTGCACAAAGGTTAAGGAAAATTACAAATGAAATGCCTACTCTGAACAAAATTTTTGGAGTATAGATACTTTGAAAGTAAGTACCACACAATTAAACAGGAAATAACACAGTCAAACCAGGAACAGAAAATATTTTCAGATAGTGTTATTTGTGTGTTCTTTTACACCAGCAGCCGTTGGGAAAGTCACACATGAAATCATGAATCGTCCCAGTACATGACAGAGCCAAATATGGATTTTGACATTTTATTGATCAGTACATGCAACAGATGTTTCTTTGGGCATATCAATGCCATGAAGTGATTTCATTTGTTGTATTTGTCATCAAATTGGTTTTATCCTACAAATTAATGACTGCCAAAAGTGCTAATTATCAATAGTCCTACTCATGTCTTGCAGATTAGGGGCCATGATTTCCCAAACTGTATATAAGCACATGTAGTTCAATATTCCTCTTTTATTTATTTATTTTTTAAAAAACTCTAAAATTAAATAAAGAACAACACTCAAACACAGGGGAACTCCAGACAAGAAACAATGAAGGACAGCTAATCACCAATCAACAAAGGATTCCTCCAGGCAGTAACAAGACACACCTATAAACTGGCAGGCCATCAAATGCTAATCAAGGTGGAAATTGAAACATTCACACCTAACTCCAACAGACAAGAGTTCTTTCTCCCACCCTGGACTTTCCACAGATATATAAACTCAATTTTCCTAATTTCCAACAGGCCTCACAACCTCTGAGGATGCCTGCCATAGATACAGGCAAAACATCAGGAGAGAATGCTTCTAGACCATGGCCATACAGCCTAAAAAACCTACAACAACCCATTTTATTATTTATTTGAAATATTTATATTCCGCCCTTACCACCCTGCAGGGGACTCAGGGCAGAGCACAACATATATTTCAAACATTCAATGCCAGGACATAAAACTATAAATATACACAAACATTAAAATCACTTATATCTACTTTAAAATCAGCTTTTTCTACTGTACTAGCCATCCCCCGCCACACGTTGCTATGGCGCAGTCTGGTGATCTGGAAAATAAAGTAATAAGATAAAGTGTTGCTTTCTAATATATGTAATTTCTTTATGCTTTTGGGTAAACAGTATTTCTTGCTGTCTTTTTTTATCAGTGGTGATGCAGAGATTGTCCGCTCTTTGATTGTAGGTGAACTATAAATCCCAGTAACTACAACTCCCAAATGCCATGGTCTATTTTCCCCAAAGTCCATCTGTGTTCATATTTGGGCATATGGAGTATTTGTGCCAAGTTTGGTCTAGACCCTTCATTGAGTCCACAGTGCTCTCTGGATGTAGATGAACTACAACTCCAAAATTCAAGGTCAATGCCCACCAAACCCTTCTAGTGTTTTCTGTTGGTCATGAGAGTCCTGTGTGCCAAGTTTGCTTAAATTCCATCGTTGGTGGAGTTTGGAATGCTATTTGATTATATGTAAACTATAAATCCCAGCAACTACAAATCCCAAACGGAAAAATCCATTTTAAAGTGATGGTCACTCCTTGGGTTAGTAGGTGTCTTGTGGCCAAATTTGGTGGCAATTCGTCCAACGGGGAGATATATATATATATATATATACTAGCTTGGGGACCCGGCGGTGCCCGGGTCATTTGAGAAGTGCAGCAGGATGTAGAGTGGGTCATGGGGGCTCTGTGTGCCAAGTTTGGTCTTGATCCATCATTATTGGGAGTTGCAGTGGTATCATGAAATTACTGATGGTAGTGCAAGTCCCATCATCTCTGCCCCCCCCCCCCAAAGTGTAGTAGGATGTAGATTGGGTCATGGGGGCTCTGTGTGCTAAGTTTGGTCTGTATTGGTGAATGGATGAGGGATGCATTGTTTTTCGGAAGTGAGTGAAGGTACTTCAAGTCCCATCATCCGTGGTCCGTCTCACAGAAAACTGCACCAGGCTGTAGAGTAGGTCATGAGGGCTCTGTGTGCCAGATTTGGTGTTGATCAGTCATTGGATTAGGTTTGTAGCAGGCTTGGAAAGTGAGGGAAGGTACTGCAAGTCCCATCATCCATGTTCTGTCCCCCTCCAAACTTCAGTAGGATGTAGAGTGGGTCACTGGGGCTCTGTGTGCCAAGTGTGGACTTTCTCGGTGTTTGTTGGGGGCCGCAGTTGTATGTGGGAACAGAGGGGTGTGAAAATACTACAAATCCCATCATCCATTGTCAGTCCTCCCCCAAACCTCACCAGGACGTGAAGGCAGTCATGGGGGTTATGTATGGCAAGTTTGGTCTTGATCAGTGATTGGATGAGGGTTGCAGCGAACTTCGAAGTGAGTAGAGGCACTTCAAGTCCCATCATCCATGGTCCACCCTCCTCCGAACTGACCAGGACGTAGAGTGGGTCATGGGGGCTGTGTGTGCTGAGTGTGGTCTGTATTGGTCCTTTTTGGTGGCCTCAGTGGTCAGTGGGAACCAAAGTGTTGGAAAGTACTACAAATCCCATAATCCATGGGTCCTGTCCCCCGACCCACGCCAGGACGTAAAGGGGGTTAGGGGGGTTATGTGTACCAAGTTTGGTGCAGGTCCATCACCTGCGCTGGTCGCTGTGGCCTGTGAAAGTGGTTGCCACATATCTGCCCTTCCGCCCTTCCGCCCTCCGCATACACACATACATACATACAAACATTCTGTTTTATAAAGGTATACATATATATATATATATATATATATATATATATATATATACACTGTATATATATAATCACTTTAAAAGACTTTATAGTACTTTAAAGGCACCAGATACTGTCTGATCTTGAAAGATAAGCAGTCTCAATCCATGTTAGTAATTGATAGGAGCTTGCAAAAAAAAAAAACAAAACAAATGCCATAAATTATATTTTTGAATAAGGAACTGTCAAAGCCAAAGCCACTTCTGAGTATCCCTGGCCTAAGAAAATCTTCTGCAGTTTTAAGTGTTTGCCATAAGTCAGCAAGCAACTTGAAGACAATACACACACATGTATCTATTACAATGAGTTGTGTAATCTGTATCCTAAGTGTAGAGGCCCTAGTTGTTTAGGCACACTTTAGGCTTCATTTGCACTTGGACCCAGTCACTTGCACTTTTGGAAGCCCAAGATATCTGTAAAATTTCCTCTAGCACCACATTTCAGATTAGATGGTTTTCCTATGTTGTGAAATATTTTGAATGAAGCCTAAAGTGTGCCTAAATATTTTCATAAATTAGAATATTGTTGTCACAGGATGTCTTTGATTGGAATTCTTGTACCATGATAGAAGCATTGGGAATTGCATAGCTCAGAAGACCAGGCATGCAAACATGTGTCTCTTGAGCAAAGAATTTGGAAAATAAGCTTTACAAGTTGCCAAAAAAGCGCCACCTAGTGGCAATTTGATTCCAAACAGAAAAATACTCTTGATTTATTGTTTTACTGCATTACAAAAAGCACAGGTGTACTTTTCATCAGTTTTCATTGTATTTCCATATGATCAGGACTTACTCAGGGCAAAAACAGGTCTCATGCCAGCCTTCAAAGAAGACCCAAAGTCAATGTGTGGTCTTTCCCACTTAACAGTTCGCATTTCAATGTATGTTGTGGCTTGCAGAGATGAAATGTAACTGTTTTTTTAAAAAAACAAACACCTTGACATCTCTGTCACTTTCTGGGCCAAGACACAAGTTAAGGGCCAAAACCTTCCTTTCCTATCTGTCCCTAAAGTTTTCCTGACCAGTTAATTCCACACACTAATCATCTTACCAAAAGACTGGACAATGTCTGAAACCATACTTCTAATAATGAAGAAAGGAGACACAGAAAACCTTAGCAATTACTGTCTTATTACACTCCTCTCTCAACTATATAAACCAGGACTCCTCAAACTTTTTAATCAGAGGGCCAGGTCACAGCCCCTCAAATTGTTGGAGGGCTGGATTATAATTTGAAAAAATATGAATGAATTCCTATGCATACTGCACATATCTTATTTGTTATCTGTTGAGATCTTTAATGCTCTGCACCAAGTACAGCATACGTGAACATCATAAAAACCATCAATACCGGGTGACAACAGATATGAAACTGTGTCACATAAAACAGAAGTGTGTCACATCAGAATAAACAGTTAAGGACTGTTAAGGAGACACAATATTGCCAAAACTGTTTGTGGCAACTTTAGAAAAACTCATCTGAAAAATTAAAATTAAAGGAGAGATTTCAATTGACAGTAAACAACTTTCTCATCTCCTCTTCACAGATAATTGCATCTTTTTGTCAAAAATCCAGAAAATTTGCAATATAATCTTCTACAACTAGCTTGACCCTCAAAATCAGTAGGACTGGAAATGAACTATTAAAAAACAAAAATGAGCCATGTCTCCGGGGCTGCATTGTTATAAATGGAGAAGAAATTGAGGAATTGATTGAATATGTATATTTTGGACAACACGTACAGTTGAATAAATTGGATGCAAGGCGGCCTGGATGGCTTTTAATCAAAACTGGACAGTACTAACAGATGCTAAACTGCCAATGAAGGTCAGAGTAGATATCTTTAACACTACAGTTCTACCGGTAATGTTATATGAACCTGAAACATGGGCAACAACAAAGTTAAAGGAGGAAAAACTGATGGCCACAAAAAAGCAATGGAAAGAAGGATGTGTGGGGTGCTAACAAGAAATAAAGTCAGCAACAAAGAGCTGTGTCAAAGAACCGGGATATGTGGTCAATGAGATCTATGAGGCAATAGGAAAATGGGCAGGGCATGTAGCACGAACAAAAGGCAACCAATGGACATGTTGACTAACGAATTGGATACCAAGAGACCACAAGCGGTCCTTGAACAGACCTTGTACTCAAAGAGACGAACCAATGGTTCAGCCAGAAATGGAAAAGGAAAGCACAGGATCATATATTTTGGCAAATGGTAGATTTGCGTGAAGCCCAAAGGAGTGGATTGACAACAAATAGAATAGAATAGAATCATTACAAGTTCTTAGGCTTTCCTTGGTTAATGATGCTTTTGTTGGTTAGCATTGTGTGTGTTGATGCCTTCAAGTTGCCTGTTGGTTCTGACAATTCCATGAATTCCATTGGGTTTTCTTAGGAAAGTACTCTCAGATATGGTTTTTCCAGTTCTTTCTTATGAAATATAACCTATGGCACCTGGTATTAATGGCGGCCCCCCACTCAAGTACTAATTAGGGCTGAAGGATGGTCTTGAATAATTAAAACAGTCAAGGAGATGGAAAATATGACTACAGTATGAACCTGAAAATGTGGTGTGTCCCCGGGCAGGCATTTTCTAAATCCTCCAGCTTAACTCGGTAATATTCTTGGGGTGAGATGTCCTTCATTCTAATAAGGCTATCTATTATCCATGGTTTCACATATCTCTATGGATACATGGAGTTATACTAATGTAAACATGGGAAATAAATGTTTAATCAAATTTCTTTTCTTGGGCAAAGAAAAAAAGGAAAAGGTTCTGACTTAAAGGAGCCTATTATAACACAGGTCAGACATGTCATTGGATAGTCACAGAGTCAAAACAGACAATAACAAATACATACTCGGTCCACAGGCAGCTAGTTGTGCTTTAAAACCCAATGAAATTGAATTTAAGCAGAACTAATTTGTTCTGGGTTAAAATAAGAGAGTTGAGAAATTAGGCTTTCTTAATCAATTACCAAACCACCACCACACAAGAAATCTGGAGCCAAAGCCAATACATTCATTTTCTACACAGCAGAATATACAGTATGTAGTTTACTTTCTGATAATAGTATTGATCAGATAAAAACAACAAAGCTGATGGGGAGAGAAGAGGAGCCAAAACTCTGTGTTTTGGACCCCAGCTCCCATACTTTCTTATCATTTGTTATTCTGGCTGGATCTTCTAGAAACTTGAGTCTAAAACAACCAGTCTCTCAGCCAGGCTAGACTATCATACAGTCGGGACATGGTATAGTTGGGATGCACAACAGGCGTGTGTACCTTTTGCACAATAAGTTGTTTCTCTTCTCTACCAAGGGTAATATTTCAGATTTCTTCAACACATACCATGAATCATATCATTTCAAAGAAGCATGAGGAATGATTTATCTTCCAAGCCATCTGGGTATGTACTTGTTCCTTTCGAAGACGGTTACATCAGCTCTCTGATTGGCGCCTGGACCACTTCTATGCTGTTGTTGTTGTGTTTGACATTACCTAATCAGAACACTTTTTTAAAAATCCAAAATACATTGCCAGTTTTTTTAAATTATTTTTTTGGAAAGCAATCCATAGGGGGAGAAAGGTCAATGGTTTTCTGTGTGTATATGGTTTTGTTTTTTTGTAGTTTTACAATCATATAAAGACCGATATACTTATTCTCTGTTGACAGAGTTTAGATCAGGTATGGGTAAACTTGGGCCCTTCCTCCAATTGTGGGACTTCAACTCCCACAATACTTAACAACCTACCTAACAGCCTAACAGTGGGAACTGGAGTCCAAAACACCTGGAGGGAGGGCCCAAGTTTGCCCATACTGCTAGATCATATGGTTTGCTGAAATGAGGCAGGATAGCCCTTTAAAAGCCGTAGATTCTAGACAAAAGCAGCTATTGCGGCAATGATCAAAGGGATTTAATGAGGTTTGGCACCACTTTTACAGCAGTAGCTCAGTGCTACAGGGTCCTGGTGGTTGGTGTTGGGTCGTGGAACCCATTTGAGGCCCCACAGTATATACATTGAAGGCTGCATCTATACTAAGGGCTTATGTACATAATCATACTCACCTTGTAGGCATTGCAATCCTGATACTTGGCATTCTTGGATTTGTTTGTAATTTATATCTTTTGGGTTTAGTCCATTTAAAACAAACTTGCTTTTCACCCCATGGTTTTATGGAAGATCTGGACTTTTAGAGCTAAGGCTGGCCATCCAGGTGGCAGTGGTTCATGATGTAGAGAAGGAGTCAGTGGTAGGAGGTGAGCATTCCCACCAGGAAGTGGTTCTTTTCCAGGTTGCATTTAAATATGCTTTTTTAAAGGTCTGTGTGCAGATAATTACTCCTCCGCTTAACAGAAATACGTTTATTCACATGTATTGTGGTCAAACCAAAACAAAGCAGAGTGTCCATGGATGTAAATAATATGAATAACTGGAAATGTGTAATGCCCCCTAACAGTGAGGTTGGATTGGCAGATGGAAATGTGTGACCGATTCTGGTGATCTCACAATGTGTATTATGTATGTGGTGTTAATGCAGGCCAGGAAAATATAGTGCCAAACAGATAATATAGACCAGGGCTTCTTGAACTTTTTCTACTCATGTCCCCTTTCTGGTCAAGAAATTTTGACATGATCCTAGGTATATCTATATATATAAAAATCGAGTGGTCGTGCAAAGGATGTTATGCACGGCCAAACTACGCCCCCCACAAACACCAATCCAACAACACACATTCCCCCAGACCACGAGGTATTACCTTAACACAAAAAACCCACCTCCCTACCTTCCAACCCCCCAAAACAAGCCCCCAAAAACCGCCCATTGACTCCCATTCTACGCTGGCGCGAGCGCGGAACACAGGGAGAACAATCGCACAGGCGCACTCCAAAACCACCTCCCCCCCCAACATACCAACCCATCCCGTCTCCCTCTCTCCCCACTCACCCTGAACCTTCGATACGCCCTCCGCCGTGTCCCCCACGGAAGACCCCTAAAACTGCCCCCCCAAACCCCCATAGCCACCTAGCGTAGTGGCGCTGGCGGCGCACTCAGCCACCCACACCCACCCACACAAACATCCCCTCGCCCTCACTCCTCGCTCATCAGGTGCCTGGGTCCAGGAGCGGCTGGAAGGCGACAGAGGACGAAAAGCCAGCGGAGGAGGCACCCACGGCGCAACCCGGGTTCAGAAGCGCCGGGGAAACAGCGGAGGCAGCAGACACGGCCACGGGACTACATTTCCCAGAAGGCCCGCACGGCGACTCAATGTTCCTTCGCCCCTCCTTGCCATTGAGCCGTGCGGGGTCTTCTGGGAAATGTAGTCCCGTGGCCGTGTCTGCTGCCTCCGCTGTTTCCCGGCGCTTCTGAACCCGGGTTGCGTCGTGCCTCCTCCGCTGGCTTTTCGTCCTCTGTCGCCTTCCAGCCGCTCCTGGACCCGGGAACCTGATGAGCGAGGAGTGAGGGCGAGGGGATGTTTGTGTGGGTGGGTGGGGGTGGCTGAGTGTGCTGCAAGCGCCACTACGCTTGGTGGCTATGGGGGTTTTGGCTATGGGGCTTCCCAGGAGCAGGAGAGGCAGAATTCCCCCGCCAAAGTTGCGAGGCTGCGGCCCGGAAAAATGTGCGCTGCTGCTTCTCCTTCCCCCTCCAAAACCTTCTTCGCCTCCCTGCTTCCATTCCCCACAATGCTTTCTCCCTTCGAGGAATGGGGAAAGGAGAGGGAGGCTTCTCTCTCCTAGGCCAGGGCAAACCTCTTCCTCCCTTCCCGTCTCACCCCCCCCCAAAACACACACTTCTATGCCACTCCCACCCCAAACCACTCTTCCCTTTTGTAGTTTCCTCCTTCCTCTCCCAATCTTAACTTCCCCCATTCTCCAGCCCCTCTCCCTCCACTTCCCATTCCCATCCTTCACCACGTTCCACCCTCTCCCATGTCATTCCTCCCCCTTTCACACACATATATACATACATATACATACACACATATACACATACACACTAATATATACATATAGACACATTCACACACATATACACTTACACACACATACATACACACATACAAATACACACACATATATACATATACACACATTCACACACATATGTACATACACACATATACAAATACACATACATACACACATATACATGCACACACCAATATACACATGCACACCCACATACATACACATATATACACATGCACACACATATATACCTGCACACATATACATATACACGCACATATACATATATAGACATGCACACACCCACCAAGACCATAAGTAACATCAATTCCAACCCTTACATACTCATACTTTCTCACATCTCCTAAATAGGGCACAGCAACGCGTGCCGGGTACAGCTAGTAGGCATATAAAATAGGTAAACAATTAAAATTAAATGATAGCTATGCATAAATGTGTGAGGCAAAGTCATAAGGAGGAGGGAGCAAGCTTGTTTTCTGTTGCCCTGGAGACTAGGATGCAAAACAATGGCTTCAAACTACAAGAAAGGAGATTCCACCTGAACATGAGAAAGAACTTCCTGACTGTGAGAACTGTTCAGCAGTGGAACCCTCTGCCTCAGAGTGTGGTGGAGGCTCCTTCTTTGGAGGCTTTGAAACAGAGGCCAGATGTCCATTTGTCAAGGGTGCTTTGAATGCAATTTTCCTGCCTCTTGGCAGGGGGTTGAACTGGATGGCCCACGTAGTCTCTTCCAACTCTATGATTCTATAATTCTATGATTCTAAACATTTTCTGATAATAAATCAGCATTTGCATGGCTTGTTAAATAGACTTTTTTTTCCTTTTATAAAGTACAGCTTAAGCATTTTTTTCAGAGTCCGGTATAAACACTGCACATTGTTGTTAACAAATATATACATGACTTTCGTTGTTGCCAAATTTTTCGGGACTCCAAAATTGAGCTAAGAGACCCCATTTTGGGTTGGGGCCCACAGTTTAGGAAGCAATGTTACAGACAAACCCCAACTAGAGAATGAAGTTGATAGTATAATATAAGTTTTCATAAGTCCATTCCACACAGCTCAATATCTCAGAATATCAAGGCAGAAAATCCCACAATATCTGCTTTGAACTGGGTTATCTGAGTCCACACACAGATATTGTGGGATTTTCTGCCTTGATATTCTGAGATAAAGGGCTGTGTGGAAGGACCCATAGACCTAAGTCCACTCTATCCTCTGCTGAAATAGATTTAAGACCATGAAAGTTTCTGCTACCCAACTTATTTCGGCTAGTATCAAAAATATAGATCCAGAGTAACACGGTTATGTATTTGAATTCTATTGCAGCAGTGTATTACAAAAAACAGAAATGGTAACGTCATTATTACAACCAAGGGACAAATAAGGGTATTTATCAAAGTAGTTCAAATATTTTACTCATGATCAGAGATTATTAAAGTTTTCTTTCAAATGTATGTAGGTAATTTGTATTGCTATTTAAGGATGTGGATGAACTATAACTCCCATCATCCAAGGACAATTTCATCCAAACCCCACCCATATTTTCTGTTGGTCAGTGTGTGTGCATGTGCCAATTTCATTCCAGATTCATGGTTGGTGGTAGTCACAGGGGTCTCTTGATGTGAAAGTTGTCTTGGAGACCACCCACAAACATAGATACAAACATATAAACATCCATACAAATATATTTTCACTTTTATTATATATAGACAGAGATGAAATATTAATTTACAAAAGGTTACTAATAATATTAGAATTTACAAAGACAGCAAATGTAACAATCCAAAATGCAGATCAATAAAGAATTCAAACTGAGAATCAGTGCTTGATCCCTACTTAAGCAGAAAGTTTGCCAAAAGCAGGTTGAGATACTGAAGGCAAGTCGGTTTTTATTCTCTGTTTGAGAATGACTTTTTCTTCTGGACGAAATATCCAGAGATAAGGAGAGGAAGTTAGACATATTCCTGAGAAAGTTATATATGTTCTCATACAGTTGGAATATTAGTGCAAAGCTGAGATTATGGAAAATAACTCTAAATGAAGGAGTGTCAGTGCACTGAAATAGCTAATGCAAATATATAGTTTGTTTCCAAAAGGTACCAAACCAAAAAGAATTGAAAAGGCGTTATAAGTGACAGCGCATTGTTGGCAAGGAGTAGAATATTATGTACAGATCAAAACTATCAAAATGACAGATGATATGATATCCTGGGCCAAGGACCTAGGTAGACCAATAGAATTGGATAACTGGGAATACCTATGGAATAAAGGATTCAAATTTACACTATCTGGATCAGTTAGGGAGAATCTAAATAAAATATTTTATAGATACCATATCACCCCAGCAACATTGGCAAACATAGATAAATCACAACAAAGTATTTGCTGGAGGTTTTGGAAACAGAAAGTGACATTCTTCCATATGTGGTGGACCTGTGAGACCATACAAGTGTTTCGGGATAAGGTAACTCAGGAGACAACTAAAAGGCTACATAATAAGATTTTGAAAAGCCAGGGTTGTGTCTGTTAGGTTTACATAGAGAAAAGAATAATCAAAAGGACAGAGAAGTATACCAATGTAGCTTTGCCACTGCAAGATTAACCATAGCCAAAGACTGAAAATGTGGAAAAAGTTGAACTAAAAAGGATTGGAGAGAAAGAATGTAGGAATATATGCTAATGGCCAAGGTAAAGGTAAGGGTACAGGTTTCCCTTTGACATTAAGTCTAGTCGTGTCCGACTCTGGGAGCTAGTGTTAATCTCCATTTCTAATCCAAAGAGCCCACGTTGTCCACAAATGCCTCCAAGGTCATGTGGCCAGCATGACTACATGGAGCGTTGTTACCTTCCCACTGAAGCAGTACCTATTGATCTACTCACATTTGTATATTTTTGAACTGCTAGGTTGGCAGACGCTGTGCTAAAGTGGGAGCTCACCCCAATCACCGGATTCAAACCGCTGACCTTTCGGTCAGCAAGTTCAGCAACTCAGCGGTTTAACCCACTGTGAACCACGGGGCCCTTTGCTAATGGTGAAACTAACCAATAATAGGAGGAACAAAAGTAATGAGGACTTTTTTTTGGAAAAGTGGAAGTTGGCCATAGCATAGGTAAGTGGAGAGTCAGTAACATAGAGGAGCACCATTAGGAATTTAGGATTACGTTATGAACAAGGATAGATAAATTGATTTAAAGGCTTCATAGTGCTTTAGTGTCAGATGCCATGGTGAAGGGTGCACAGGTGTGGGGAAGAGGTTTTATTTTGTGTGGTATACGGGTTTCAGGTGAGTGTATGGTCTGTCATACAGTACGTCATGTGCTGTTGTTTGAGGGTTATAGTGAACTCTTACATTAAGGTAAAGGTAAAGCTTTCACCTTGACATTAAGTCTAGTTGTGTCTGACTCTGTGGGGTGGTGCTCATCTCCATTTCTAATCCGAAGAGCCCGCATTATCCGGTTTAACCCGCTGCACCACCAGGGGCTCTGGTGTTGCATTAATAATTAAAAAATTAACGTAGAAAACTATCAATTTGTACCAAATCAGTTTAATACAGGGTTTGGAAAAATACATTTTATAGCAAAAGAATATATATCCTCCACACTTTTTTTCAATTCCTGTAAAATTTAATCAGATGGATTTAGTACCTTTTGGAAAGAAGCTCCACAATGTTTCTCCTGGTATGCCCATAACCAACATGTCTTTAAAAATATGAGTGTTAGCAGAACATTAAACTGAAGACATATAATGGCTTCACCATTGAAAATTGTTCTTAGGAAACTTTTCCTTATAAATGTCACCTTGTAGCATTCCAGTTCATTAACAGACAACTCAAACTTCTGCTTATCATTAGCTATACAAATTGCTTAGAAAAGCAACATTGAAAAGTGCACATTTCTCACATAGAAATACCATGCCATTTACCTATTTGTCCTGGAGAGGGCAGTAACATGCACAAAATAATAGAGCTATGTATAAAAGTGAATGGTATATGTACCACTTGTATTTTATATATAAAAAAACCATTAAACTACTCAAATAAAAACATAATGTACAAAAAAAATCTAAATTTGTAATAACAGTCAATTAGAATGGACATATATACAATTATTTTTATTATTTCTGTGACTTGGGTATTATATTTTGTATCAAATGTATACTCCTTTACAATGTGTTGTCGAAGGCTTTCATGGCCGGAATTACTGGGTTGCTGTGGGTTTTCCAGGCTGTATGGCCATGTTCCGGAAGCATTCTGCCCACATCTATGGCAGGCATCCTCAGAGATTGTGGAATGTCCAGGGTGGGAGAAAGAACTCTTGTCTGCTTGAGGCAACTTGAGGCAACTGTGAATGTTGCAATTGCCCACCTTGATTAGCATTGAATGGCCTTTCAGCTTCAAAGCCTGGCTGGTTTCTGTCTGGGGGATCCTTTGTTGGTAGGTGTTAGCTGGGCCTGATTTATTCATATCTGTTTTCTATGCCAGGCATCCTCAGAGGTTGTGAGGTCTGTTGGAAACTAGGAAAATTGGGTTTATATACTGTATCTGTGGAAGGTCCAGGGTGGGTGAAAGAACTGTCTGTTGGAGGCAAGTGTGGATGTTGCAATTGCCCATCTTGATTAGCATTTGATGGCCTGACAGTTTTTATGTGTGGTTTGTTAGTGCTTGGGGGAATCCTTTGTTGAGAGGTGATTAGCTGTCCCTGATTATTTCTTGTATGGAGTTCCCCTGCGTTTGAGTGTTGTCCTTTATTTACTGTCCTGATTTTAGAGTTTTTTAAAATACTGGTGGTCAGATTTTGTTCATTCTCATGGTTTCCTCCTTTCTATTGAAATTGTCCACATGCTTGTGGATTTCAATGGCTTCTCTGTGTAGCCTGACATGGTGGTTGTTGGAGTGGTCCTGCATTTCTGTGTTCTCAAATAATATGCTGTGTCCAGGTTGGTTCATCAAGTGCTCTGCTATGGCTGACTTCTCTGGTTGAATTAGTCTGCAGTGCCTTTTGTGTTCACTGATTTGTTTTTGGTTGCAGATATATAGCCTCACTTTCTAACAGACCTCACAACCTCTGAGGATGCTTGCCATAGATGTGGATGAAACGTCAGGAGAGAATGCTTCTGGAACATAGCCATACAACCCGGAAAACTGATAACAATCCACTCCTTTACAATGTTATTAAATAAGCTTTTCAGGGAATAAAATCCAGTGGGCTTGTACATTACTTTTAAAATTTGTCTTTATATTTAAAACCATGTGACTCAGAGGAAGTGGCAGATGCATACATTTTTTTTCTTGGGTGTCTTCGTTTTGAGGCTGTTCCTGGTGTTATTTTAGATACTGATTGATAAAATTGCAATGGATAGACTGTATCAGCTCTAGTTTCTTAGATATGGTTGTCATGATTTTCTGTCGGCGAGCAGATGAAAACCGCTACATAGCATATATTCTGTATCACAAAAACTGGAGCTGATAGGGGGAGACTAGTTTCATTTTTGGATACACAGGTCAAATATACCCAAAAACAGAGCTAACATTTGAGGCACCAAAATGTGTATTGGACAGTGACGGAAGAGAAGAAGAAAAAATCAAAGCAGTGTTTATCCTGTACTCAGGTTATGCCTCTGAGAAGTTTGCATGAAATCCTAGTGATAAGAGACAACATCCATAAGGCGTAAATTTGTTACCATTTAACTCATGAATAGCCATCACACCTCTTTTCACCTAATTTGCCAAACAAAGGAAACAAGTTGAGAGGAGGTAACAAAGTGGTCACTGTCTTTTTGTGGGATTTAAGACTATTTTGTAATTGCTAGGGAGGCTCATGGGAAAGGAATGCAATGATATGCTGTTTGTACTCCACCCAGGGAAAAATGTGATTAACGTAATTTGGTTGCCTCTATTCTCTTTTGAAGCCTGCCAGAATTAACTGGCTTCTCACCAGAAAAAGTGGATTATCTTAACAAATACTTAATATTCTTGGGGGGGAAGAGCATGGTGTTTGAGGAAAGAGATAACCCCCTAGATAAGCAACCAAAATGAGATTGCAGAAATCTCTTACTGGCTTAGAGAATCTTCAGCACCTTTCTGTCGGAAGTCATGCTAGAGAGCATCCCGAAGTCCCTTCTCTCACTTTCGGTCTGCAAATTTGACGTTGATGGCATCTGCAGGAGTCAAGAGTCCATGGGTTTTGGCACAAACTGGTTTAGTTTTTGGAGAATTTTTTATTTCAAAATTTTGAAGAAGCTGAAAGTGGGGGAGATGAAATAATACAAGATTAACAAAAACTGGGTGTAAAAGATGGTCACTGTACCAAGTCCTGAAGGCAACTGTGAAAATGGTGGAATATAAAGTATCCTGTTTAGCCATAGTAAGGAAGCAAAATATAGCATCTTGCTAGAACAACTCGAGAGTGGAGTTCTCAGGCACTGTTCCTTCACATATTATAGATTTTAACCTGGGATGTGAGATCTAAACCATTCGTAGGTCCCAATTCAAGGTGCAGGTCATGACCTACAAAGCTCTAAACAGTTCAGGTCCCACCTATCTTGATGAATGCATCTCTCCCTATGAACCGGCGCAGGTTCTAAGATCTGCCAGGGAGGCCCTCCTTTCGCTTCCACCACCGTCACAAGCATGGTTGGTGGGGATGAGGGAGAGGGTCTTCTCGGTGGTGGCCCCCTGACTTTAAAAGACCCTCCCAGGGAGATTACGCAAGCCTCCACACTGTCCTCCTTCCATAGGGATCTGAAAACTTGGATGTTCTAGCAAGTCTTCAAGAACATTTAGTCCCTAGTTATTTGTGCCTGGTCCCTAGGTCACCAGATAGTATTCTGTTTTGCACTTCATCCACTTCCCTGGCACTATGTTACACTGTTTGCGCTATCCCTTGTTCAGCCCTTTTTAGTAATCCTGGCCATTGATTTTTGTTGAACCTTGCTTGCAGGAGTTTCAATGTTATCCATGTTATACTTTTATTTTAGTATGTTTTATTTGGGTTTGTATTTTATGATGCTTTTATTTTAAGGTGTTTGTTCTGTGGATTGTTTTTACTTTTATGTATTGTTTTTGCTTTTTTGTATTGTGGACACTGTGTCCATATGTAAGCCACCCCGAGTCCCTTTCGGGGATAGTGGCAGGGTATAAAAACAAATGTATTATTATTATTATTATTATTAAAGGGCCACAGGTTTTGAACCTGTTCCACAGAAACAATTGTCTCAAACTAGCTTAGAAAACATTACAGTACACTTTCATTGGGGTTAGGAGCACAAGACCCTGGTAAAAGTGGAAAAACTACAACTTAAAAACAACATTTTTTTAACTTGAGGGATTACCTTCTAGGAATCTCTAGATCTTTCTACCAGAGATTCCTAAAGAGACCATATTAATATCCTTTAAATAAATCTTGTGAAGAAAACCCTAGGATGGGTCACAACATGTTGGAATTGACTTTGAGGCACAACAAAAACAACAACAAAAGCTAATTGAAGCCCATTTTCCAGTGAAAAGCACCTACTGGAGTTCACTTATTCTTCATTTACTGGCAGTGTCTCTGCAAAGGGATACATACACACATCTCAAACCTTTAATGTGTGAACACTCCCATTGGAAATTTTTTTGCTAATTCAAGGGGATTAAATTGGCACTTTAAAGTCAAACTGTGGCTGGAATTCACTATCCCAGTTATATTGTAATATGGAGATATGCACTCATCACTGATTTGTATTCAAGATCCTTACATATTTGACAGTACATGGATATGTTGGAATCATTAAAATCCTCAATACTTGACACACTAGGCAGAAACTGCTGCAAGCAATGGGGGTTTGTTCTCCTCCTAGTTTGGGTACAGCAGACTGATATTTCCAACACCACCCATCTCTAGTGTGAGGCACAGCGACAGATATTCTGATTGTTGCTCTAGAAGTCACTGATGGGGCTACAAACATCACTCCATGGGGCTTCTCAACCTGTGGGTCCCCAGGTGTTTTGGTCTACAACTCCCAGAAATCCCAGCCAGTTTACCAGCTGGTAGGATTTCTGGGAGTTGAAGGCCAAAACATCTGGGGACCCACAAGTTGAAGATCACTGCTCTACTGCATCCTGGTCTGAAGGGGAACAGACCCCCATCTGTGCACCAGGAATGTGGCACAGCTGGCTAAGTGTCAGCTGCATAAGATCTCTCTGACCAATAGGTCATGAGTTCGAGGCCTGCCCGGGTCGAGGTGGGTGCTCGACCTTAAGTGTAGCCTGCTGTTGACCTTTGCAGCCTGAAAGACAGTTGCATCTATCAAGTAGATCAGTGATTTTCAACCTTTTTTGAGCTGTGGCAAATTTTTTACATTTACAAAATTCTGGGGCACACCACCAACCAAAATGGCACTCTAACACAGTAATACATACAGTTAATATGTTTTTTAATGTATTTATACACTCCATGTGAAACCTGGGCCTGTTTCGATGAACACAAAATAAGTGACGCGAGAGTGCTATGGTTCCATTTCTTAAAGGGACAGATGCGCCTTATAGTTTATATATGAATGAAGTTTGAAAATAATGTCCCACGGCACACCTGATGATCTCTCATGGCACACTAGTGTTCTGCTGCACACTGGTTGAAAAACACTGAAGTAGGTAATAAAGGTACCACATTAAGTGGGGAGGCAAATTTTGACTGAATTATGAGGCCATTAAAAGAACTCCAGGAACTCTGAGGAATGTGGAAGGAACAACAAGGGATGCTGAGAAATGAGGAGTGCATCAGCTCCCCCTGGTGGCCAGAATTTGCCTCTGTTCATCTATATGTGTGTACTGTGTACAGTGTGTACTGTGTACAGTGTGTACTGTGTATGTGGAAATGGCAGGGATTGTCTGCTAAGTATGTGTACCTGTAATCTGCTCTGAGTTCCCTTCAGGGTGAGAAGAGCTGAATATAAATAAAGTAAATAAATAATAAATAAAATCTCTCATAGCAACTGCTATCCAATAAGTCAAACTGAGTGGTTGGACCAGGAGATTCAACAAATAGGAAGTCAATTACGTCTACTTAATTGACTACCCAATCTAAAATTTTGGCCCGTGCACATATTTCAAATGCTTACCTGTATGAGTGCAAGGTGAATTTCCAGTTCAGCAATCCTCTTTCCTATACAACTCCGAATACCATAACCAAAAGGGATGGAACCAAAATTGTCTACTCTGTCCATATTGCTTTTCCTGAGCCAACGATCAGGTTGGAACTCATTTGCTGATGGGAAATTATCTTCTTGATATGATGTAGCATAATGACAGAGGGCAAGCTGTGTCTAAGGAAACAAATAGGAATCACCAAATGTATTAACCCTACATATTAATATACTTGCAGTATTTCAAATATGAAATCTATACAGCATTTTAAAACTTTGTTTTACATATATGACTATGCACGAAGGGGACACAAGAGCACTGATCCTGAAGTTCAAATTACATCAAATAAGCTAAAATACTAAATGAAAGACCAAATTAAAGCTGATGTCATACTGTTGCTTTTTAACATCATGGGAAGTTCTCATATTCTTCTAACTAGAATTCCAGGGGAAAATGGGATGAATCTTACAGCTAAAGTCAGACTTATTAAGTGCAACCTAAGTTGCTTCCAAACTCTTTGAAAATACGTATTTTTACTTGAAAGAGAGTGCATGGCCCACAACATTGTTTAATAGTTTATAATTAAATAATTGTTTGGAAAGTATCACAATATATTTTTGATGTATAAGAATCTCTTTTTGTCCATATAAAAGAGTAATTCTCCTTTTGTCCATATAAAAGAGTAATTCTGCTAATAAGTGATCTTTTCTTGCTAAACCAGTAAAGCTCTAGTGGCTTTTTATTTCTATTACTGAAACTTCATTAAAGGGGTTTCTTTATCTGGACCAGATATTATTTTGGTAGTCATTCAGTGTAAACACGAGAGATTTAATTGCTTCCAAGAACACAGCTATCCGTTCAATTGCTTTACTAAAAGATAACATTTCTTCCCTAATTGCATTTTTTAAGATGAAAGATCAATGAATACTTTGCAGAATTTTTGAATGAAAACAAAGTTATCCCAGTTTCAGATTTAAGTTAATGATTTCACAGGACTAAATCAGGCTTTCCCAGATTAGCCAGTGTCATGTAAAGGGACACCCTCAAGGGGAACATGAAACATCTTCCTTTCACAAGCCCTTATACAACTTACCCCTTTCGGTATCAAGTATCCACCAACAATCATGTCTTTCTGGGTTACTCTGCCATTTCCTGGCAATACCGGAAATAACCTATAAACAAGTATCTATTAGTGATATTCAAGGCCAGTAACATAGTTTTCTAAGACTTCTTAGAAGTACATAGATAAAAATAGAAAATCCAGCAGATAGGAATAAGCAAACATTTTCAACAATGTAGTACTGGTGATAAAAGTTGCCAGGACCTGGTTAAGGACTTCTGTGATTTAACTTTTGTGTAAATGCGTTTAACAATAAAATGGCCAAGTTTGAGGTGATACCAATTTAGAATTGCAAAAGCTAAACAAACTTTTAAGAATTCCATGACGACCTTTTAGACTTGGCCCTTAATTCCAGATCAGTTGTTGGGTATAGTGGTTAACAATAAAACGGGTGGTGGAAAAGTTCATAAATTATTTTAAACATTTTGGAAAACTATAAAAGACTATAAAGTATTTGTAAAATTCTTCCACATATATGAGTTACTTGAATAATTTTATTTCCTTAATGTGGAACTCACTTGTTTTTCCATGAACTGCCTTTATATCAAATCAAGTCTGAATAGGATTTGGTTATGTTAAGGTTTAAGGTGCAGATTTTTTAAAAGTATGACTACTATGAACAGAATAAATAGAGAAACATTTGATTTTCATTCCAAAACAAGGGAGCACATTATAAAACTGATAGGACAAACATTAAGTACCACGTCATACAATATACACGTGAGTTTTGGGTTTTTTAAACTTTGTAACCCAATTTCCTCTTATTTGTTGTTGTGTATCTTCTTATCGCTTCCTAAGACAACCCTAAGGCAAACATATCACAGGGGGTTTTGGAACTGAGAAATTGTGACTTGTCCAAGGTTACCCAATGAATTTACACAGCCAAGAGGGAAATGAACCCCTGGTCTTCAGAGTTGTAGACACTCAAACCACTATGCCACACTAACCCACCTTTCCATCATCACTATTATAGTCACTTCTACAATAGTAGAACTATAGTAGTATAATACAGTACCCAAAGTTTCACTTACCCATGCCCAAATACATATGCCCACCCAAAAGTGTTTGTGAGCTAGCTTCTATGACATGTTATCCCAAGTATAGTCAAAATATAGAGTTTGCTCTTATCTGCTGTTTTAGAAATCTTAGGGGTGTATCCTCCATGGATATGGGCATTGTATTGTAATCACTACTACAGTAAGGTGATTAAACAGCAACCTCCACATCCAAAGACAATACATCTTTGAGCCTTTTTGCTAACAAAAAATATACAGAATGGTTCCGTCCATCCTGTCTTGCTTGTAATTATTCTGGAAGAATCTGGTAACTTGTAGATGCTTTATGCTGATAATATGGTCATTATATTGGTGTAATACAGTTTTTGTAGGGATGCACAGTGTAAACAAAGTGACGGCATTGTTGTCAGATGAGAATACTGTTCTGCTCCCTCCTATTGGATTTCTGTGCCCACTGCGATTTTACTCCTGTCACTTCCACCATTGCACTCCTACCATCACCTATGCCACTGCAATACACCAGCTAATAGGATCTACGTCTACTTCATATGCAATGCAAAGAAATTGTTACCTGCAATAAAAATAACCTCATCAGATGGGGCTGTTTTTGGCAGCATACGCCAGTTCAGTCCTAGTTGACCCACGGAGACCACTGGCTCCCATCTCATGACGCATGTGTAATTCTGTTGAGGGAGGCTCCGTGGGTCAACTAGGGCTGGACCGGCATATACCTCTGCTGCGGCAACATTGGGAGGCTTCCCTTGTTGTGCAGGAAACAATGGGGGGAAGCCACATGGTCGATGCTTCCCTTTGTGGGATCAGCTTCTTGCCAAGCCAAGCAATGGGGGGGGGGCGCAAAGGGTTCCCCACACCCCTTGACAGCGGTGGTGATTTTGGCGGCCCAGATGATGAAGTCGTAAGTCTAGCATTTGGGGCTCTCCTTTCTTCACACACCAAAGGAAACGCCACATCTTTATTCTATTTTTGGTGTTTGTTCTAACTATGATCGTTTTTTCAAAAAATTACTTTGAACATCATCCCACACTGGAGGGAGGGGGGGGTCTTTTCTATTTACTTTAAAGACAGAGTCCCATGCAGCTCATTAAGCAATGTAAGATTTTTTACAGTGGATTTAGTCTTAAAGTGTTTGGAAATGAGAGGCTTGTGAAGTCAGGGAGAAACTGACCCCATGGCTCTCCCTGCACTTAGAAACAGCTAAAACCAGGTATTTTAAGAAGGGATCAGGACTGTTGTATTTTAAGATGGGATGGGAATATTGTTAAATTCTCCATTTCCTTTAGAAGGTCACTGAATGCCATATTTAGAATAAAACTGCAGTTAATCCAAAGGTTATGTTAATGTTGTCAATATTGTTCAATCACACATGAAAGATAAAAAGGGAAGTGGAAACGTTAAGGTAGCAAAATTTAGTGTATCATGGCTTCTCATTATGTGGTCAAAATATGACAGACTTGATTGATTCAATTTGGCTTCTGGGGGGAGTTCACACCTGATTTGCTCTCAGACACATTTATTTGCCTTTTTAGCTGGTCACGTATCCTCTGAGCTCTCCTCCAGCACCAAATCTAAAAAGAGCTGATTTTCTTCCTACCAATGTTCTTCACTGTCAAGTTTTCACAAACACAACAAAAATACAATGGTATAGACCACCTAATTTTTGTATTCAGTGTGGAATGTAAAGATAAGGAAGGGGAGAAAAATGATTTAAAGACAATTTGGTTTAGGATCAAGAAATGAGGCAGACAAAGTGACAAAACCAACAGTGTGTTCATTGCATATAGATCCTTCAAATACCATGTGTATATAAGCCTGGAGAAAGATATGATGACCAGTGAAACGATAAGAATCCATATATGACTCTTTCCAGCCAAACAAATGAACAGAAATTGAGCAACCATCATTTCAAAAGTGAAAATGGCTGGTTGGCAAACTCACTACTCCTGCCATTGTTGGAGTTGGCTGCAACTACTGGCTCCTATCAACAGAAGACTTGGGACTTCATCAGGAAAATGAGTGCAAAGGGAGTCCCACAGAGGCCATCACATAACTTAATGTTGATAATATGGTAATCGGATTCTGGTGGGACTTCATGGTGCTCCATTTCCTAAGTGCGTGGAAACAGAGCCTGAAGACTAAACTGGAGAAAGCAGGAGAAAGCAAGGAGAAGATGGAGAAAGGCGCAGAAAGGATGTGGAGTGGCTGGCCATCCCAGAAAATGGGGAAAGATGCTAGGGAATGACATAAGATGGTTCCCTCCGCTTTCCCCTGTCCATCTGATGAAGTCCTTACATAATAAAGGCTATAATGGTAGAAGCAGGGGGAGATAAGAGGAGGGCTGTGATTTTGATGAGGAAGCTTTCCTTTGCACCTAGGCTGGAGACCTCACTACAGTTGTAGACCTCACTACAACTGGGTGATTATGGTGGAGGACCACCATCACTCGCAGTCATTGTAACCCCTGCTTGAGCAACCTTTGGCTGTGAACCCAGCCACACCATCTCCTTACTACTTGCTCCTCCCCTGAGGCAGGAGAACCGGAAGAATGCGTGCCTACAGTGCTTGGAGTTATCACTGCCTCTGCTGCTGCCCTGTGCTATGTGATATACAAATACCCATACCGTATTCCAAAATCTGTTTAAAAATCGTAATGATGGAACACTTCTGGTCCCAAGCCTTTCAGCTGAGGTATATTCAACTTATAATTAGAATGGATTTTTCCTTATATCTTGTCCTTATATCTTTCCTTACATCTTTGATCACTTGTGCAAAGTAAGAATCAAAGGGCTCAAATGCCACTCATTAGCAATTCTATTGCATTTAACAGATTTCCAAGCCAATTCAATTCATGATTACTTGAAAATAGAGCCCACTCATTTCAGTGATGCTTACTGTTAAAAGTGTGAATAGAAATATATCCATAAAGCACTTTTAAGGACTTTTAGGGCAATATTTTGGATATCTGGACTACTCTAATATGCCATCACAGTGCACTTTAAACAGCAAAATGTAATAAAACAAGAATGATCAAAGGGGTTTTTTTCAAATGTTTTGCTGCACTTACCTTAAAGTTTCTTTAAGAAGGGCTCTAATCATTGGTAAATTTGGGATATCATCTGCATCAGGGACTTTATCTTTCCCCAAGTTATGGACTATCTCTTTATAGATTGAATGCTGTACTTCTGGATACTTTGCTAACATGTATGTTGCCCAGGACAAAGTGAATGAAGTCTAAAGGAGATGAAACACAGGACCAGTGGGAGAAAAAAAATATGGATGGCATGATAATGGATGGTAAGTAGCATATATTAGTCTACACTCATCTTTCTTTATTACGCTTTACCTGCACAGTGAGCTCTCAATCCTCAGGTTCAACCAACTACATAAGGTATTGTTGTAACCCATACTTAAAATGCCAGTGATGTTTATGTGAATGCAGAGGCACTCACATCAGCACCATTTAACAATATGAGGTGCAACCATCCATGAACGATCCCAAACCCCCATGGATCTGGACAGCTCGATGTATTGTACATGATGTGCCACATATTACTGAAGCTACATTTCTGAGCCTTCTATTCTGGATTTGCATTTTTCTAACTATAGTCATGGAAATAATTACATTTCTTCTTCATTTCTCAATTCCATTACTGTAAACATATACTATTTGAATCAATGGGTAACTATATAAATAAAAATTTAATGTTTGTTTGTGGGATTAACATAACTCAAAAACCACTGGACAAATTGACACCAAAATTGGACACAATACACCTATTAGGCCAACAAGTGACCATCACTCATAAAACCACTGAAAAATACAGCAGAAGAGACTTAAAAAGCCAAAAAACAAAAATACATTACAACGCATGTGCAAAACTATATATATATATATATATATATATATATATATATATATGCAAACACACATATATACACCAATATATATACACACAAAACACATATACACCGACTGGGCCACAGCAACGCGTGGCAGGGGATGGGTAGTGTACAATATTTTAATACTTTCCAAACATCTGCAACATATATAGGGTGAGGTTAACTGGGACAGTTTACTTTTCTTTCCCCTCCCTCACAAAATAGGTTAAAAAGCTGAAAGATGGATACCTTTTTTCAACAGTCTCTCGTTCTATGTACTGTATTTTCCGTTTGTTCTGCCTTATTGTTTCTCACACAAACTTAACTATGGACTCTCTTTCTCTCTCTTGACGAGAGGCTGGGAGCTCTGCCTAACTACATAAAATGTTATTGTGATCTAAACAGTGGCTCTTCTCAGGTTCCCAGCTCCTTCACATCCTCTTCAAAACTGGCACTGTGTTAAAATATCTGAAGTGCTTTGAAACCAAGTAACAGCTGCCTGCTCCATTCTACTCAAAGTCCCTGATGATCCTTTTAATGTGATGAACGTTTTTGCATTCTGAATCAGAACCGAAAGGCCTGGTCTCATATGCTTCCTCTCATATAGCAGATAATTCCTCTCAAGTACCGCAATATACATTTGTAATTGCCTGGAATAGGCAGTTATGAATGAAAGCTAACTAACAATGGTTGTGATGGCATGAGGCATTGTCAATTCAGGTTGAAGAGAATCAGGTCTCAAGTCTAAATGAAATGCATGCCAAGAATGCAGGAAATGAAAAAAAATGTGTATTATATTTATGCTTTGAGAATACGTTTAAAAATATTAAAATTACTTATAATATTAAAAATGCACATTAAATGATTTCAGAATCATGCAAATTCAAAATTCTAACTCATAGTTCTCAAACTTTGATTTGGCCCATACTTATCAACTCTGGGAGTTGAAGTCGTAAACATCTGAAAAACCAAAGATTGTGAACTACAGTCATACCACAACATTAGCTGGGGTTAGGGGTACAGGAGAGTGGGAAAACTGTAAATAAAAATGGTTTTTTAACCTGAGATAACATGTCTCTAGTATTGTCTAGGATGGTCCTCCAACACAACTGAATGGTCAATGTCTGGTAGATCTTGACAATAGTGTCAAGAGCATTTGTTTTAGAGCAGTGGTTCTCAACTTGTGGGTCCCCAGATGTTTTGGCCTTCAACTCTCAGAAATTGGAACAGCTGGTTAACTGGCTGGGATTTCTGGGAGTTGTAGGCCAAAACACCTGGTTGAAACCCACTGCCCTAGAGATTCCTAAAGAGAACATATTAATAAAATCTATGAATAATCAAATCTGCAATAGTGTGGCAGGCTAACTGTAGTACTCAACTATATTCCCTATGAATAAAAATATTTCATTGTATCAAATATTTGCACATTCCCTGTTTCGTTACATCTGAATGCTATCTTTTCTCAAATCTCAGGCATAGACTATATCTCTGTCATTGAGTGCAGTTTTACGTATCCATCAAATCAGTGTCAAACATAAGAAGAGAAATGACTGCTGTAAGGGATTCACCTTTATTTCGATTTCACTGTTTAATGGACAAGTGACAATGCTATAGCCCTCTGAATGTTTTAATGGAAACCCCCACAGTTTTTACCACCATCTCTACTAGCTAAGGTTGCTCGTTCTTGCATTTCAACATTTGGGGTAGATTCTGACTTGCAGGATGAGATCGTGTGTTTATATTCCCAGATCTCAAGGACTGTTGCTTCTCCATTTCTCAGAGGAAGAGGGAAAATTCTCAGAGAGTGAGGACTTTCCCAAAGTATGTGTATTCTCCATGTATTAGTCTTGGTCATTTTGTTTGAATGCTTCTCAGGGAGTTTATCACATGAGGCAGGCAAATCACAATTGCAGCAGGACAACATCATCCCTGCCTTGAATGACCTCACTCCTTTCCCATCACTATCCCAATGGAGACCATTGGAAGGTGTTTCTTTTACAAAAGGAAATCACTAATTGATTATTTGTGCTTCTAAAAGAATTTGCGTTTCTAAAAGAGTACTGAGAAAGGACTGATATCATTATGTTTGTATGGATGTGTTTGTTTACTATTTTGATTTGGTTTGGTTTGTTTCTATTGTTTACCATGGCAATAAATGTTTGCCATCTTTTGTTGGAAACTACCCAGAGTCCCCCTGAAGAGATAGGGGAAGTTATAAATATATTATTATTATTATTATTATTATTATTGGATAAGTCCAATGTAAAGGTACTGTTGTCCTGCTGTATCGGCAATGTGCCTATGATTTGCTGTTTGCACTAATCCATGCCCAGCCCTCTTATAGTTGGCCATATCCATTTGTAACCCTGGCCACTGGTTCTACTGATGGAGCTACAATGAAATGGGTTTTGAATATTTTATCTTTAGAACATAAGAACATAAGAAGAGCCATGCTGAATCGGACCTCAGCCCATCTAGTCCAGCATTCTGTATCACACAGTGGCCCACCAGTTGTACACGGGGATCTCGAGCAGAAGGGAGGGCAAAACCCTGACCTGCTCCCGACCCCCAAACCAGTACCCAGGGAAATCCTGCCGACCTCAACCAACTCCGAGGTGGCACTTGAATGTCCTTTTCAGTAAGTACCGATACACTTGATATCCATGTGTTAGTGTGTTTTAGTATATTTTTTGCATTTCATGATGTTCTCAGTTGTTATTTATTTTGTCTGTTAAGTTTAATTAGATTGTGTTATATTGTAGAATGTGTTTATCTTAATGTAATTGTCTGTATGATTTCTTTCTGGCAATTGAATGTTCGCCTTACATGTTGGAAACTACCCTGAGTCCCTTTGGGGAGATAGAGTGATAAAGTATTATTAATATTATTGTGTAATAAAACTCTTTAAAAGCATCTCAAATAGCCTCAAGTTATAAGAACTGAACTAAAACCAGCATGACACCAATAAATTACCATGCCTACTATTAAAATTAATAGTATCAACTCTGAACTTACTGTATCGACCCCTGCCAACAGCATTTCAGTCATATTGGCATAGATTTCTTCAATTGTGAGTTCTTTACTTCGAAGCAGAGATGTGAGAAGTCCACCCTTTAACTCTTCTCCTTTGTCTAAAAGGGATTTTATATGGTGTAATTTGTTGTCAACGTGAATTTGGCCTTTGTGAGGAAAAGGTGGAAAGGTTAATCACTGACATGTCACATCTCATGCTGTTATTTCTGATTTGTGATGTGATGGCCATAAACCAATATGAGATCTTCAGTATAGATTCTGGGTGAAAATGAAGCTGGAAATTTCCATTTAACAATATGTGAAGGGACACACAATTCCACTCCTGTTATAAGCCACAACCATAGCTTTTCCTGCACAGATCTAGGATTTCATATCAAGTTATTTTATTAAAGAAATATTTAGTCCCCTCAGGGAGATTGGGGGGGTTATAAATACATTATTATCATAATCGTTATCATTGTTATTATTTAGTAAGCAATGCCATACTAAAGAAATGAAATGACATTCAAACAGATATAGATATATATTTTAAAACTTACTAAATTTAAAGAGTCCATCCCATGATCTACAGAATTCTCTCCAAGGTTTTGGGATAATTGGACGAAGCCATTTGGGAATTGCTCCTGCATACATGGTAGTTTTGAAACTGCTGAACATTAGTTCCAGTGCTTCAATGTATTCGACAGTGTTCTGAGGAATGTCATTCTCTAGACACCCCAAGCGGCACTCGAACAAAACAGTTGCCACTCCTGCACAAAAACAACAACAACAACAACACAGAATTTATTATGCTTATTTCCAAAGCAAGTAATAAAGCAATCCTGTATTTGTTTATTCAAAAACAAGTTGCAGTGATCTCAGTGAGGCTTGAAGTGTATCTACACTGTAATATTAATGCAGTTTGACATCACTTTAACTGCCATGGCTCAGTGCTTCCAAATTATAGTTTTCACAAGGTCTTTAGAATGCTGGCTCCTCACCAAAATACAACTCATGTGATTTCATAGCTTTAAGCCATGGCAGTTAAAGTGGTGTTGAGTTCATTAATTCTACACTTCAGATGAACCCTTAGGGCATTTTCACATGGCACAGTAATACTACTGTGGTTGCGGTTTAAACAGAGGTATTAGTCGTCTGAGCCAGAGCACTCCTTTAGTGCCTCCCCAAACTACAAATTCAGGTATTCTACAGGATGCAGCAAAGGCTGTTTAAAGTGTGAAATTCCAAAAAGGTGGGCTGCATCCTTACAGTACAGAACTAACCTGCTCTACAGGAAAAGTTTAAATTGCTTGGCACATCATCTGGAAGCAAGTTCTACTGATTCAACATACTTACTGAAATATGTGCCTACAATCTCATATCCATACACATGCTCTGAAAACACAATGCGGAAGGAAATAAAGCATACATAGAACTAGTAGCCCGTGCAGACAAAAAAAACCCAGTGTCATTTAATGCATCCATGGAACACCAGAATACAGAGCAAGAAAAGGGTGAGTTGCTATACAACAATATCTGGAGAGGCATACCATTCCCATTCAAAGGGCTAATCAAAGCTTCACATGCTCACTGGTGCCACTAAATTAAACCACAGCAAAATAATTATTGTGATGATGCTGTATTGTGACACAACGTACCATCTTAACACCATACTGAAAAAGGCTTTCATGGCTGGAATCACTGGGTTGTTGTAGATTTTTCGGGCTATATTTTATTTATTTATTTATTATTTCGATTTATATACCACCCTTCCCAAAGAGGCTCAGGGTGGTTCACACCAGTAAACAACATAATCACAACATAGTTAAAACATAATAAAACAGATTGAGGCAAGAGTGGAATTTAACAGCCTTAAAGGTTAAACGCCTGTCTGAAGATATTGGTCTTGCAGGCCCTCCGGAAGGCCTGTAGATTAGTTATTGCTCGAGCCTCCTCTGGGAGGGCGTTCCAAAGGATAGGTGCTACTACAGAGAAAGTACACTGCCACGTCGAGGACAGGTGGCAGATCTTAAGTGATGGAACCTCCAATAGGTTTTGATCCATGGACCGTAGTGGTCTCTGGGGAATGTGCAGGGATAGGCGGTCCTTCAGGTACACTGGCCCCAGGCCATGCAAGGCCTTAAAGGTTAACACCAGCACTTTGAAGGCAATCCAGTACTCAATGGGGAGCCAGTGTAATTGCTGTAGAACTGGAGTGATGTGGCACGATAGTGCCACACCAGCCAGTAGTCGAGCCACAGCGTTTTGCACCAGCTTAAGTTTCCGAATTACTGACAGAGGAAGGCCAATGTAAAGGGCGTTACAGTAGTCCAGTCTCGAGATGACCATGGCCTGGATTACCTTGGCTAGGTTGCCACCGGAAAGGTAGGGTGCCAACCACCTTGCCTGGCACAGATGGAAAAACGCCGCTCTGCTCACGGTGGAGACCTGAGCCTCCATCGTCAGCAGAGGGTCCAGTTGGACCCCCGGGCTTTTAACCAGGGCCAACGGGCTAACCACTTCACCGTCCATTATTGTCCTCACAACCTCTGAGGATGCTTGCCATAGATGCAGGCGAAACATGAAAAATCTACAACAAACCATACTGAAATATTGCCTATTATAGCAATATACCTTTATGTGAAACATTTCTAGAATTTTAAATCTGTTGACACAAATACCACAACAGCAGTCATCAATAACACAGCCACTTGGTTTAAAGCCTATTCCTTTTAAAGAAACCTCACCTTCCATTGAATACTTGAAAAAAAGGCTGTTGACATTTGTCACGGTTTCCCCGTCTTCCTCTTGACTTCTCAGAATACGGATCCTCTTAATCAAATCTGTAATAACTTCATTCACTCCTCCAGAGAAAATGGCAACATCTTTGGGTTTCACCATTTTTTGTCTCAGTACGCGCCTCATTTTTAGCCACTGTTCCCCCTCTCTGGAATAAATAAATTAAAGATTACCTTGATCACATTTTGTGCTAAAAGGTAATGAGGGCAGTTATCATTAGGAGGCAATAAATCAGTGTTTTTTATTTGAAAATTGTTGCTGGAGGGAGAATGTAGGTGTAACAATTATTTCTTCATATTTATTCTTTTTCCCAGTAAGAAACAGAAATTACTTGATAAAAATTATGTATGCAAATCCCCCAAATTATATATAATTGCATATCATAAGTAGAATGAATCCATCTTTGGTATAAATCTGGGGCAAAGTGCTGCACTTGGAGTTTTAAGTGCTCCAAAGGTTCTGCTAATTGCTAGCTCTGTTTCTGGGCACTTCAAAGTACTGGTTGTAAAATATATGATGTAAGTTCAAGCTATTTGACAGACTATGGCTGGATCTACACGGCCATATAATGCAGTCTGAATCTGTGTTATATGGTCAATGTAGATCCAAATAATGCAGTTTAATTGCACTGAACTGAATTATATGGATCTACACCAGGCATGGGCAAACTTTGGCCCTCCAGTTATTTTGGACTTCCACACCCACAGTTCCTAACAGCCTATTGACTTATCTTATCTTAACTGCTTATCTTTGTGATCACACCTTCCTCTACAAACCAGTGTGTATCCTAAGATCATCTGGGGAGGCTCTTCTCTCACTTCCACCGCCATCGCAAGTGCAGCTGGTGGGGATGAGGGAAAGGGCCTTCTCGGTGGCAGCCCCCTGGCTTTGGAACTCCCTCCCCAGGGAGATCAGACAGGCTCCTACCTTGTCCACCTTCCAGAGGTAATTAAAAACCTGGATGTTCCATTGTGCTTTCGATTAGGCAGTCTCACTGGAGAACTATATCGGTCCTTTTCTAAGTTCTGCACTTTATTGTGACCCTCCTATCGGCTCACTATGACACTTTCTCTAAGGATATCCTTATTCCTTAGGGCAGGGGTGCTCACACTTTTTCAGCATGGGAGCTACTGATTAAAGAACCAAGTCCCAAAGATCACCTACCCAGAAATGTAAAACGCATAACTATTTTCTTATTTATTTATTTATATTTATATTTATTATTCATTTTTATGTACCGCTCCTTCCAGCAGGCTCGGGGCAGTTTACATAAAATGAAGTTATAAAACATCAACATTTCAATTTAATAATAATATAAAACAGAGCATAAAAATACATCCAACCACCCCATTTCTCCCACACTGCCATATTATCATACATATTATCAGCCAGAAAGTAAGAAGAGAGGCTTTTGAACTGCAAGGCCATTTAATACTCAGCAAAGTAAACAAAGGGACATGCAGGAATACATCCAACCACCCCATTTCTCCCACTTTTCCATATTCCCCAACATATATTTCTCAAGGAACAAAGCAAGCAAAGAGGCTTTGGAGCTAAAAGGCCATTTTTAAACATTAAAAATAAACAAAGAGACATGCCACAGAACAATCAAGCACCCACCCCAAAGTAAAAAGACCGACCTTTGAGATGCGATAAGAAAATGACCCCAAAGCGTCCTTCTCCTCCTCCATCATTGCTCCTATTTCCACGCCGCCAGCATGCGTGCCACCTCCAAGAGCTCACGAGAAGTCCGAGAGGCAGAATGGGCGTTTCTGCGCATGCACGCGGGGCCAGCCATGCATCGCATCATCCAGGCCCGCCCCCTTTGGTCTCCTATGACTCTGAGTGGCTGGAGAAGGACGGAGGGAGGAGGAAGAATCCAAAAGAGGGGGCCCATTCTGCCTCTTGGACTCTGGAGCTTTTTGGAGCGGGCGCGAGCAGGGAGCGGGGAGGAGCAACGACGGAGGACTTCTTTGCAGCGTGCAGGGGCATGTGAAGAGGACCAACTGCAAAAAACCTGGTCAGGGGCCTCAAGATCACCAGGATGAGGCCCAAAGATCACCCTGGTGATCCCGATCACCATTCTGAGCACCCCTGCCTTAGGGCTTGGGCATTTGAATCTTGCACTTTCCATTGGCCCCATTCAGGAAACTTTGCCACTTATTCATACCTGAACCCAGCGTCAACTTTATCAGCCATAAGACTGTTTTATGATGATGTTTGTAACAGTGTTATGTTGTATTTGATTTATTTTATTGTGTTTTGTTTTAATCTGTAATTTGGGCCTGTCCCTTTGTAAGCCGCCCCAAGTCCCCTTGGGGAGATGGTTGTTGTTGTTGTTGTTGTTGTTGTTGTATTTCAGGTCAGGTCAGGTCAAGTCAGATCAGATCAGTCGTTCTGACATACGTAGGTCCCTCACCATTTGCTACCTGCCTTCAAAAATGATGGTATGCATTTTTGTTTGGAAAGGGGAATCAAAGACCATTGTGAAAATGAATGTCTTTCCATAACTGCTGTTTCCTGTTGTAACTGGTATACTAAAGTAGCACTTTAGTAACACAATGCACACATGCAGGAGAAACCAGAAGATGCAATCTAATTTTGACAAGAATGTCATTTCATTCACCCCAGCCTGTGAGAAGGAAAATAGCTAAAGCTCCAGTGGGGTGGTGAGAGTCAACAACTCAGTTGTAGAGTCAAGAACAATTGTCATTAAATGGGAAAGCCCTTCTCTCAGTCCCACCTCCGTCACAAGCATGGTTGGTGGGGATGAGGGAGAGGACCTCCTCGATGGTTGCCCCCTGGATCTAGAACTCTTTCCCCAGGGAGATTAGATTAGCCCCCACCCTGTCCACCTTCCATAAAGACCTGAAAACGGGGAGGTTTAAATGTGCTTTTGATTAATCAGGTCATCTATTGACTAGGCGTCCCTAGCCCTAACTTATTGTCTGGCTCTGTAGCTCCGCCCTTACAGCTGTATTGCACTAGCCCAGGGCTGTCCAACTTCTTCGGGCCAAGGGCCAGAATTCAGGTGACTGCTCACCTTGGGGGCCAGAGCGGAGGGCGTGGCTGCTCGCGGGGGCGTGGCCGCTCGCAGGGGGGCGGGGCCACTCCTGCCCTGGCGCGCATGCCCAGCGTCCTGCGCAGCCCGCCCCTTTTCGGCGGGGTGACGTCAGGCGCCAAAAAAGGGCGGGTCGCACAAGACACCGGGCTTGCACGCCAGGGCGGGAGGCGGGCCAGGGGATCAGCGAGCCGCCCTCCGCCATGACCCTAGCTCTTGCAGCGGCGCTGCAAAAGGTAAGCCCGGAGCTTACCTTCCTTCAGAGGGCAAGAGCTAGCTCGCGGAGGGCGGCTCGCCGATCCCGCCCTGGCGCGCAAGCCCGCAAGCGGCCCTGCGCGAGCAAGGAACAGGCGGGGGAAGTCCCACCCCTAGGGCATCTGACGTGGCTTCCTTCCGCCTCCCCCACACTCGCGCCGGCCCCGCCCCACCTCACCCCGCCCCCCCCCCCAAGGACGAATTTTTTGGAAAATTTTTTTCCAAATTTTTTTTCAAAAAAACCCCTGATGTCTTGCAGGGGGTTGGGGGGCCGTAGGGAAGGGGCTCGGGGGCCGTGTATGGCCCCCGGGCCGTCAGTTGGGCAGCCCTGCACTAGCCCTTGCCTCGCCCTCCTAGATCTGAACACGCCCACTGATCTTGGCTACTGGTTAATGGTTATTGATGTTCTTATGTTTTCATGATGTCTGTTGCATGGTTTTATTGTTTTAATTATTGAAATGGAATGTATTTTAATTGTGCTATATTTTACTCCTGTTTTTGCTGAGCTTGGTCCTCATGTAAGCTGCCCCGAGTCCCTTCGAGGAAATAGTGGTGGGATATAAGAATAAAGTTGTTGTTGTTATTATTATTATTTTAAACACAAAAAATTAGTACAGAGCAAACAAGGTCACTCTGCTGGCTGTTGTACTGGATCACACGTCGGACACTTGACAAGTGACTAGGACTGTGTGATGTATCGGCAAATAATGTGTGCAGATCCCAGTAATGTGGCCTTCTGCAGCTGACAGATGGTAATTTTGTCAGCGCCAATTGTGTTTACGTGCAGGCCAAGGTCTTTAGGCACTGCACGCAGTGTGCCAATCACCACTGGGACCATCTTTAATGGCTTGTGCCAGAGTCTTTGCAACTAATAATAAAGGTATTGTTATTGTTATTGTTATTATTATTAGAAGCATTTTGTTTTGTTGAACTTTTATAATACACAACCAAGTTCTCTTTACATTAAAAAAAACTCAGTGGCTGATGTTTTGTCTCCCCCCACCATCCATGAAAGCAGAAAAATGTCTGTGACTCATGCAGGGATTGGCTTTCCTTTGAATAAGCACATTACATCAGTAATTAGTTTGAATGTCCCCTAAGGGCATTTGCCAACAGTCATCCCATAGGTACACAATTGTGATACTAACACATTCTTTAAAGAAACACATTAATCAAAACCAGTTTTGACTGCATCATCAGATTCCTATTTGGGGATTGCCAAGATAGTAGCAATGTCTGGCAACACAAAGCCAAAAAATTCCATTGCACTCACGCAGATATAAGTCCCGTTGCTCTCCCTCGTAAATCTCTGTATTCCTGCCAGGAATCCATGTCAGCCCGTTGGGGTGCAGAGCCTTCTTCACGGAGAACCTGAGCCACCAGGTCTCGATCTGCAATGGATACAACTAGTTTGGGACCAAAATGTGACTTGAAAATTTTTCCATATTCCTGAACGTGCTTCTGCTATGAACAAAAAAGTAAACAAATACATTATTCACTTTCACTGTCAAATATTATATAGCTGTACAATCACGTTTTCTAATTTGCATTGGTGATTTAGAAGTTAGGAATCACATTAGGAACACCTAATCTAACTACAGCAAATGAAATTCTATGGTCTTCTGTCTTTCTATAGTATCCAAAAAACGTACATTATACCAATATTCTGCTTTTCAAAGTACAATACATCTTATTATTTTAACAATTAGGTACATTAAAGTGGACATTCAGCAACTGCAAGAAGCGTGGAGATATCCTGTTTCTGAGACTTAAGCAATCAGGGAAAATTATATTTCCTTAGATGCACAGAGTCTCGAACAATGACGATACAAAGTTCATGGAATTGTGCAAAAGAAGGACACCAGGTGCTTGGTGTGCTTTTGAACTGAATGCCGACAAAGGTAAAGGGAGAGGGTTTCTCTAATGTCCCAGTCCAGTAATAGAATGCCCTTCCTAGAGGTCTGACTGGCATCTACATTGCTGCTACTTCACTGATAAGTGAAAATATGAATGCTTTCAGAGGTCTTTGGTGCTCTTCAGAACCAAACATGGGCATGGTTTTTAATTGTTTTCAAGTATTTTAACTTCCCATAATATGTCTACTTTTAACTTTTTTAATGATCCTATGTATTTTAGCCTTTTTTAAACTGTTCCCATTGTTTTAAACTAACTGTGTTATTTAAATGTATGCTGCCTCAGGACGACCAGATTGAAGAAAAATATACTCAAATATTCTAAACTAACAAAATGACGTTCAAAGGGTACAAATGCAAGACACTCCACCTAGGCAGAAAAAAATGAAATACAAAGATACAGAATGGGGGACATCTGGCTCAACAGCAGTACATGTGAAAAAGATCTTGGAGTCCTCATGAACAACAAGTTAAATATTAAGTAATAATGTCATGCGGCAGCAAAAAAAAAAAGCCAAAGAGATTTTGGCCTACATAAATAGGAGTCTAGTGTCTAGATCCAGAGAAGTCATGTTACCCCTCTATTCTGCCTTGGTCAGACCTCACCTGGAATACTGTGCCCAATTCTGGGCACCACAATTGAAGGGAGATGTTGCCAAGTTGGAATGTGTCCAGAGGAGGGCAACTAAAATGATCAAGGGTCTGGAGAACAAGCCCTATGAGGAGCAGCTTAAAGAGCTGGGCATTTTTAGCCTGCAGAAGAGAAGGCTGAGAGGAGACATGATGAGGGCCATGTATAAATATGTGAAGGGAAGTCGTAGGAAGGAGGGAGCAAGCTTGTTTTCTACTGCCTTGGTGACTAGGGTGTGGAACAATGTTTTCAAACTACAGGAAAGGAGATTCCACCTGAACATTAGGAAGAACTTCCTAACAGTGAGAGCTGTTCAGCAGTGGAAATCTCTGCCCCAGAGTGTGGTGGAGGCTCCTTCTTTGGAGGCTTTTAAAAAGAGGCTAGATGGCCATCTGTCGGGGGTGCTTTGAATGTGATTTACCTGCTTCTTGGCAAAGGGTTGGACTGAATGGCCCATGAGATCTCTTCCAACTCTATGATTTTATGATTCTATGAAATACTTATACTCAGTTGCCTAATATTATAGTTCAGTGTTTTTCAATATTTTTTGAGCCGCAGCACATTTTTTACATTTACAAAATCCTGGGGCACACCACCAACCAAAATGACACAAAATGACACTCTAACACAGTAATACATATAGTTAATATGTTTTTAATGTATTTATACACTCAGTGTGAAACCTGGACCTGTTTCGATGAACACAACATAGATATCCTGATAGGAATGGCAGAAAGACACAAACTTCCCACACAGAACTCCCATAACCAAGAGAAAATACTATAAGAGTTTGGCGGGCATTGAACTTGGGTTTTGGAGTTGTAGTTCACCTATATCCAGAAAGCACTGTGGACTGAAAAAATGTTGGATCAAGACCAAACTTGGCATGAATACTCAATATGCCCACAGATGGAGTTTGGGGAAAATGGACCTTGACATTTGGGAGTTACAGTTTCTGGGATTTATAGTTAACACACAATCAAAGAGTATCCTGAACTCTTGCAACAATGGAATTGAACTCTCCTCATTACCAACAGAAAGTACTGAAAGGGTTTGATTGGGAATTGACCTTGAGTTTGGAAGTTGTAGTTCACCTACACCCAGAGAGCACTGTGGACTCAAACAATGTTATGTTATGTTGTTGTTTATTTTCTATCCAGAATCACAATGTTGGAAGGAAGTTCGTCACTTTAAGGTCCCTAAAAGAGGCATGGGAAAACTTTGGCCCTCTGGGTATTGGAGGTTCCAATTTCCCACGGCACACTTGATGATCGCTCACGGCACACTAGTGTACCACGGCATACTGGTTGGGAAACACTGTTATAGTTTGTGGAAAGAACACTCCTGAAAACTGAAAGGGTGTGATTTGTACCAGTTCTTCCTTCTCCTTGTAGTAACCCTTGTTATCTCCTTTCTTGTTCCAGAGAGTACGCAGACCCAGGTGTCCCAGTGGGATGGCAAGAAGAAGAAAAAATCAAAAACCAGTTTTCCCACTCAGTCTTATCCTGTTTCTACCACTGGCAAGGCTTTGCTCATAGAAATGTAGGATGCAAACTACTTGATCCACATTGGCAGCAACAGTGCTGTATTCAAGGAGTTTTCTCACTGACAGTAATGTAACATCAAATGACATGAAAATTGCTAGTCACCCAAAAGACTAGTAATTTTGGGTGCTATTCTCTGATGTTCTGCTGGCTTATTATTCCCACTAAAACAGTGCTATCATTGCATTTTGTCACAGCAGAGGACCACTTCAAGCACAGCAGTGTCAATACTCACATTGTTATGCTATCTATTAAGTGTGACTGCCAGTGCAAAAGTCATGAGCTTGAGTAAGACTGCAGGGACAGCTTTGAAAACCTGTTTTTATGTAACCGTGTTTCTACCATCAAAGTGCTGATAGAAATCATGAGGTTGGTAAAATAGTATGTAGATTTAAGCATTAAAATTGTGTAATAGATTGTAACTGCACACCTGGAGAAAATGGAGCTGTCTTTGTACTAGATCAGTATTTCTCAACCTGGGGATTGGTACCCCAGGAGGCAGGGCCGTAACCAGGATTTTGATTCGGGAGGGGCTGAGTCTGAGTGGGAGAGGGTGTACCCTAGCAAGCCTTTTGTATCATTATCCCAATATGCATATGGGATATATTGATCTTGGTGATCAGATCATGATATGAATAAACATAACAGTTTAAATAATGTACCAGCAAGGCCTTCTCGTGGACCATCCTAAGAATTTCAGGGGGGGGGGCTGAAGCCCCTCAAGCCTGCCCCCCCCCCTGCTACATGCCTGTCAGGAGGGGTGACAAGGGGGGTGTCAGAGGGGTCACCAAAGACCATCTGAAAACACAATATTTTCTGTTCGTCGTGGGGGTTCTGTGTGAGAAGTTTGGCCCAATTTTCTCATTGGTGGGGTTCAGAATGCTCTTTGATTGTAGGTGAACTATAAATCCCAGCAACTACAACTCCCTAATGTCAATCTCCATTTCCCCCCCCCCCAACTGCACCAATGGTCACATTTAGGTATATTGAGGATTTGTGTCAACTTTGGTCCAGATCCATCACTGTTTGAGTCCACAGTGCTTTCTGGATGTAGGTGAACTACAACTTCAAACCCAAGGTCAATGCCCACCAAATCCTTCCATTATTTTCTGTTGGTCATGGGAGTCCTGTGTGCCAAGATTGGTCCAATTCCATCATTGGTGGAGTTCAGAATGCTCTTTGATTGTAGATGAACTATAAATCCCATCAACTACAACTCCCAAATGACAAAACCAATCCCACCAACCCCACCAGTATTTAAATTTGGGTGTAATGGGTATTTGTGCTAAATTTGGTCCAGTGAATGAAAATAAATCCTGCATATCAGATATTTACATTATGATTCATAACATAGCAAAATTACCATTATGAAGTAGCCACAATAATAATTTGATTATTGGGGGTCACCACAACATGAAGAACTGTATTAAGGGATCGCGGAATTAAGAAGGTTGAGAAACACTGCCCATGATCATTAGCATACCCAGACTGGCAGAGATAACATGCCATCAGCAATCCTGTTGGATTTTGGCAGCTTAATACATCTTAATACAGTAAATTACGCAATAGAATCTTTCCCTAAATTACTAACCCATTTGCTCTTTTTATATGCTTTGTAATGTTGTTTGAAAAAACTATAAAGAGATTCATGCACACACACACACACATTCATAATAAAAAAATGTAAGCAAACTGTCTGGAACACAATGACAAAAGCAATTGTTCAGTAGCGCTTTCAGCACAGATTCAAGGCTCCAGTGGTATTTTGTGTACCACTTCCATATGGCACCAGAGCTATGAAGTCTGTTTGATATTTTGAATAGTGGGAGCTTGATCTTTCTTCCACTAATTACTGAATTGTCTTAAAATATTTTTTCTCCTCTTTGGGGGCACACAACAACTCACATACAAAACTTTGGCTTTTGGGGTGACGAAAAGCATTTCTCTGCCCTTCTGTTCCATACTTTATAACCACAGCTCTTTCTGAATTAAAGATGTTTTCCCTTTAGCCAACTCAGTGCTAAGACTAGATGTTATGGCCTGACTTAACTTTTGGAGTCAGGTTACTGACAAACAGAACCTTCTTTGTAACCCCTCCGCTCCCTCCCCCTTCCCATATGGTGCGATGCATGGAACATTTGTGCATCAAACTGCATCCGTTAAGTATCTGCGGCTTCTAAGCAGCCTCCGATTATTATTTTTATCATGTTCTCTGTGATAATAACCAAGTTTAATTAATTCATTTGAAGTGTTGCATAAGATGAATGGTTTGCATAAGACATCTAAACAGCAACTTAAAAAGTGCAACAGACTGAGTCATGTTTGCTTATTACAACCATTTCCTGTAACTTTCCAATAAACTGCTGAAAGTCCATGCACCCTAACTTATATCTTTCAGTCACAGAAGCTTTGAGTGTATTAGTCAAGCTTGCTCTTTAACGTTACTTATCCATCACATTGTACAACCAATGTAAGAAGATGAGTTACATTGCTGGCCTTTCTATGGAAGCAGAACTTCCCAACAACCAGGGCCGTAGCCAGGATTTTGATTCGGGGGGGGGGGCTGAGTTTGGTTCGGGGGGCTGAGACTGAGTGGAAGAGGGTCTACCCTAGCAAACCTTTTGTATAGTTCTCCCAATAACCCCATGAATGTGGGATATAATGAGCATGGTGATCAGATCATGATATGAATAAACATAACAGTTTAAATAATGTACCAGTAAGGCCTTTTCGCGGACCACCCTGAGAATTTGGGGGGGCTGAAGCCCCCTTACCCCCCCCCTGGCTACATGCCTGCCAACAACCCATAATAAACTATGGCAAGGCAATCAATGATTACTGCCAACTTATCACTGAAGGCTATCTCGGTCTGGTCAGGTTCACATGGCCAAAGATTCGGAGCTTTGAGATTGTTTAGTAGAATGTTTGAAGGATAACCTCAGTGGCCTGAAACCCAGGGATTTTAATGATAATGATAAATGTTGTTATTTATTATTTCACATGGTTAATGTAATGTGTTTATGCAATGGGTTTGTTTATTGTTTTCTTGGTTGGGTTGGGGGATGGTGTTGTGTTCTTGCTCTCATATTATGAAATTTTTGTTTTTAACCATTTGCTCACCGCTTTGAGTACCACCCATGGGAGAAAAACAGGATAAAAACAAATAAACAAACAAATAATGATAATTCCAACTATATTATATCCAGGCTCCAAATTATCTCCTTCTGTGAACCAGTGCAAACTCTAAGATCTACTAAGGAGGCGCTTCTCTCGCTCCCACCACCATCACAAGCATGGATGGTGGAGACGAGAGAGAGAGGGCCTTTTCGATGGTGTCCCACCCCACCCCCGCCTCTGGCATGCTCACCCAAGGGAAATAAGACAGGCCCCATCCCTCTCCTCTTTTCATAAGACCTTGAAGACTTGGTGATTTCACCAGGCCTTTGAAAACGATTAGGACTAGCCCCTGACCACTGTTAGAATCTCTGGCCTTGCACCACCACCACTCCACCCATTACCCCGGACAGTTCCCCAATTGGCCCTGGAATTAAGCAGCCACATGACCCACTATTACTATTGTTGGGACCAGTTACTGCACTTAACCCCCCCCATCTTGCGTGCACTCGCCTCGGTCCGGCCGTCTCAATTCACTTAGGCCCATTGTGAAATCCTGGCCTGAAAAGTAATTTTGCACGAAAGAATAGGGTAAGATTGGTTTTAATGTATATGTATTGTTTTGATAATGTTATGCTTATGTTTTGCTTACCCTATATGTTTTGGTGTTTTGTTACATGGGAACCGTCCTGAGTTCCCTAGGGGAGATAGAGCAGCATATAAATAGTTTTCTATCTTATTTTTATATTATAACCCGGAGGCAGTTTTGGTTACTTGCAATGACACATATGGGAAACGTTTTTTCAAGAGGAAGTTGTTCGTTTCTATACTGATGAAGATTCAGCATTGACTACTATACAATAGAATGAGGTATATCCACGTCTCCTGATCAAGTTTGTTGGTTTCATTTCAGTTCTCATCCCTGCCCTGCTCTAAACTTCAAAAGCCCCTCGGCTAGAGCATTTGTATTACATATTTTCATGCCAATTTCCCTTTCTGTCTGTGCCTTCTGAAAACGAGCTCTAAGGCAACTTGTGATCCACACTCACACAGTGGATTCTCCGAATCCAAGCCAGAGCTCTCGCAGGATGTTTTGACCAGGAGATGTATGTTTCAGTCTTGGGCTCTTCTTTAGCAACTACACATAACAGGATGAGGACAGGAGACATGGTTGTGCAGGAAGATCTGTAAGTGGGTTGCTGTGAGTTTTCCAATCTGTAAATGCTTTCTCCTGGAGCATGTCATCCTCTCCTCTTTGAAAAAAGAAGTGGTGGCCTTTCCTGAACATCCCTTCCTGTGTCATTCTGATTTGAGTCCAGTCTACCGACAATGAACAAGGCAGGTTGGAATGTGATGGGTGCTCAGTTTCACAAGGTTTTGGATAAGCTGGCTGGGCTGGCTTATAGAGACAGTAAGACAGACTGGGAAATCAAGGTTCCCTGGCCACTAGTCCAATACGACTACTGAAACCTGTCTTTCCCCCTCCCATACCTGTCATGGAAAGATTAAAAGAGGGAACATGTTGATGTTGTCTCTACCAATGAATAATGGCCTTTTCTTTACCATTGCCAGCTTCACCTCCTTCCTTGGCAGGAACAGTGTTATATTTTATAGACACCTTGAAATGTGGGGAGATTCTATCTAACTAACTAACTAAGGCCCCACTCTGCACTTTATCCACTTCCCTGGCCCTATGATACTCTGTTACACTAGCCCTTGCCCAGCGCTTTCATAGGTGGCTATGTCCATTTTGTAATTCTGGCCATTGTATTTTAAACCTGTCTGATGGATTTTGAAACTGGATTTTAAATGTTGGTTAATTGTTTAGTAAGATTTTATGTTTATGCTTTATGATGTTTAATTTTGTTGTATGGGGGTTTTTTTCTCTGGCAATTGAATGTTTTGCCTTATATTGGAAACTGCCATGAGGCCTCTTGGGGAGATAGGGCATATAGAAATAAAGTATTATTATTTGAAACACAACAAGATGAGTCCACAGCAAGCAAAATAACTATGCTGGTTGTTGTATTGGTTCATACGTCAAACACTTCCCAAGTGTCTAGGGCTATGTGATGTATTGGTGAATAATGCATGCATATCCCAGTAGGGTGGCCTTTTGCAGCTGGCAGATAGTAATTTTTTTCAGCGCCGATTGTGTTTAAGTGCAGGCTAAGATCTTTAGGCACTGCACCCAGTGTGCCAATCACCACTGGGACCACCCTGACTGGCTTGTGCCAAAGTCTTTGCAGTTCGATCTTTAAATGCTCCTATCGTGTCAGCTTTTCCAGTTGTTTCTCTTCAATCCTGCTGTCATCTGAGATTGCAACATTGACAAAAACTCTTGTCAGTCTGAATTTAGTGCCAGAGTAGTTTGATGTGTTCGTTTTCTGTAACTTTTTCAGGCTTGTGATCCCACCAGTTCTTTGTTGCAGGCAGATGTTATTTGTGACACAAGTATCATCATTATCATCATCATCATCTATCACTATTTCCCACCTTGCTCCCAATAAGGAACCAAGGATTTTCAGCTTCCCTTCATGCAGCAAAATTAGGCGAATGAGCCCTAATAAACTGGATACTTTTCCAACTGGATGCAATGATAATAAGTCCTCAGTATCCTTTCCCACAAGGATTCTGGTGGTAGATGTTTGTAGGGAAAGGGGACATTGTAGCGGATGGAGAAAAACAGTTATTAATGCCTTCTTTGTACATATCCTTCTTGAATTGTCATGCCCAGGACAGGACAAAATATTCCAGATGAGGTCTGGCCAAAGCAGAATAGAGACCTAAAACTTCCCTCGACTTCAACACTCTATTCCTATTGATGCTATCTAGAATTGCATTCGCTTTTTAAGCTGTCACATCACACTGTGACTCAAGCTCAACTTGTGGTCTACTAAGAATCCTAGATCCCTTTCACATCTGTTTTCTCAAGCCAAGTGTCACCCCATTCTATACCAGTGCATTTCATTTTCTTCTGCCTTACATTAAAGGTAAAGGTAAAGGTTTCCTGTTGACATTAAGTCTAGTCATGTCCGGCTCTGGAGGGTGGTGCTCATCTCCATTTCTAAGCCGAAGAGCCGGCGTTGACCACAGAGGCCTCCAAGTTCTTGTGGCCGGCATGACTGCATGGAGCGCTGTTAGCTTCCTGCTGGAGCGGTACCTATGACTCTACTTCACATTTGTATGTTTGTGAACTGCTAGGTTGGCAGGAGCTGGATAACCCAGCAATGGGAGCTCATCCCACTGCCTGGATTCGAACCACCAATCTTTCAGTCAGCAAGTTCAGCAGCTCAGTGGTTTAACCCGCTGTACCATTAAGGGCTTTACATTACTCCCTGCCAAAACACCCAACTAGGAGAGACTACAGTGGCTTTCTTTTCTCTGAGCCTATTGCGAAGGGCAAGATTCTCCTTCTTCCTCCCCTTTTCCTTCTGTAGAGTTGGGTGCAAACTGTTTTTTACACTTAGAAATCATTTTGCAGCAATTGAAATAAGCTCAAGATAATGGAAGAAAGTGGAAGGGAAGTGGGCTGATTAAGAGGATTAATCAGAGTCCCAGTCAAATCAGGACAATTGCATGATATGATAGAATCTTTTTAATATCTTTTTTTTTAAGTTGCTGCCCCTCAGCCTTTCTAAAGTTAAGCAATGGAGTGAATAAAATCCATGTGCAGCACAAAACAATCGGCCTTGTGAGGAAAGGTTTAGCAAACAGATGTGAAACATTAGTGCCGTCAGCCAGTGCCAGCAACTGAGCGGATGGCAAGCGCACCATGTCCTTGGGGGGTACAAATGCGCTCTATGCAGTGTGAAAACACTGCTGTTCCATGGCAACCATCGGGTATACAGGATGGGGGAGGACTGGGGCCTGGGACCAGATGTGGGAAAGCTGGCCATCAGGAACCAGCTGGGGGAAGGTGGTAGCACTGGTGTGTGTGAAAGAGAGAGAGAAAAACGATCCCAGTTCCTTCTCTGAAAGATTCACTTTAGTGTCATTCCCACCAGAAAATACACAAAGAGAGACAGTATTTACAAGCCTGTGTGAATTGAGGAGCAAAATAGGCACTCGGGAAGATAGTTATGGGTTGAGTGAAACAAGGGAATGATAGCTACATAAATAGATAGATGATATCTCAGTTCATTTCCTGGGGGCGGGAAATCAATATGTGGAAAATAGAGAATATTTACATGGGGCTGCTTCCCTCAGCCTAAAGAAACTCAGGAGTGAAACAGGGGCCAAAGAAGATAGGTGTGTGTTGAAGTAAGACATAGGGTATGTGTGTGTGTGAAAGAGACATAGAGAGAGTAGCTCTGTTGTGTGGTTAAAGACTTTCACAGCCAGAATCACTGGGTTGCTGTGAGTTTTCTGAACTGTATAGTCATGTTCCAGAAGCATTCTCTTCTGAAGTTTCACCTGTATCTATGGCAGGCATCCTCGGGGGTTGTGAGGTCTGTTGGAAATTAGGCAAGTGAGGTTTATATATCTGTGGAATTCCAGGGTGGGAGAAATAACTATTGCCACCACGGAGAAGTCTCTCTCTCTCTCTCTCTCTCTCTCTCTCTCTCTCTCTCTCTCTCATTCCCCCAGCCATACTTGTGATGGTGATGGGGTCAAGAGAAGCGCCTCTCCTGATGATCTCAGGGCTTATGTGGGCTGATAGGAGGAGATGCGGTTCCTCAAGTAGACTGGGCCTGAACCATTTAGGGCAGAGGTTTTTAGCCTCTGGGTCCCCAGATGTTTTGGCCTTCAACTCCCAAAAATTCTAACTGCTGGTGAACTGGCTGGGATTTCTGGGAGTTGTAGGCCAAAACACCTGGGGACCCACAGATTGAGAACCACTGCTTTAAAGCTTTATAGACTAAAGCCAGCACCTTGAATTGCTCCCAAAAACAAATTGGGAGCCTGTGTAGCTGCTTCAGGAGCTACACTATATCCTGCTCCCGTGAGCAGTCTTGCTGCATAATCCATTAAGCAGATTATCCACATTGTTTTCTGTTCTACAAAGGAAAAGACTACAGTCATCCCTCCATATTTGTGGTTTTGACTTTTGCAGATTTCATTATTATTGGAATAGATTAACATGTTCTCTCTAGGAATTTCTAGATCTTTCTGTGTGACTCTATAGTCAACTTCCTCCAGTCATGCTGGAGGACCTGGAGCTTTCTAGAGAGAACGGCTCTCTAGGAATCTTTAGGTCTTCCAATGTGATTCTATGGTCAGGTATGCTAAGACCTCCTAGAGCAGTCGTTCTCAACCTGTGAGTCTCCAGATGTTTTGGCCTTCAACTCCCAGAAATCCTAACAGCTGGTAAAGTGGCTGGGACTTCTGGGAGTTGTAGGCCAAAACATATGGGGACCCACAGATTGAGAAACACTGTCCTAGAGAGGTTCTCTTATGTAAAAAAAAATAGCATGGTTTTATGTATTGTCAAGGGCTTTCATGGCTGGAATCACTGGGATGTGAGTTTTCTGGGCTGAATAACCATGTTCCAGAAGCATTCTCGTCTGACATTTCACCCACATCTATGGCAGGCATCCTCAGAGGTTGTGAGGTCTGTTGGAAACTAGGCAAGTGAGGTTTATGTATCTGTGGACTGTCCAGGGTGGGAGAAATAACTCTTGCCTGTTTGAGGCAGGTGTGAATGTTGCAATTGGCACCTTGATTAGCATTGAATGGCCTTGTAGTTTCAAAGTCTGGCTGCTTCCCGTCTGGGCGAATCCTTTTTTGGGAGGTGTTAGCTGGCCCTGATCGATTCTTGTGTGGAATTCCCCTGCTGGTTTCTTTTAGTTTTACTCTTTGTGTACTGTCCTGATTCTAGAGTATTTTAAATACTGGTGGCCAGATTTTGTTCATTTTCATGGTTTCCTCCTTTCTGTTGGAAATTGTCCACATGCTTGAGGATTTCAATGGGTTCTCTGTGTAGTCTGACATGGTGGTTGTTAGAGAGGTCCAGCATTTCTGTGTTCTCAAATAATATGCTGTGCCCAGGTTGGTCCATCAGGTGCTCTGCTATGGCTGCCTTCTCTGGTTGGATGTTCGAATCAGGGGAGAGCGGCCAGTTCTCTCACACCAGAAGCAACTTGCAGTTTTTCAAGTTGCTCCTGACATGGGTGGAAAAAAACCAAGACCTTCTAGACAGGCCCTATACCTCAGGATCTGATCCCAGGTTGTCCCACATTATCTGGTGCGGTTGTGTGGACTCATATTATCCAGTTTAAAGCAGAAAACCTGGGATCCAATCCTGTGATATAGGGCTTTCCTGGGAGGGCTGGCCCCTCAGTGGAAAACACACACACAGTATTCCTGTGGGGCGCCTTCTCTCAGCCCTATCTTGTGCCAAGAGGCGAGGGCACTGATGAGAAAGGGGGCAAAATGGGATTCAGAGAAGATAATTGTGGGTTTGAAGAGAGACATTTGTGGGGGGGGGAGGAGGTTGAGAGAAAAGAAATATATCTGTTCTCTCTCTGAAAAACTCAAGGCCCTTCCACACAGCCCTATATTGGAACATCAAGGCAGAAAATCCCACAGAATCTCCTTTGAACTGGGTTATCTGAGCGCCCTTCCCCACAGACCTATATCCCAGAATATCAAGGCAGAAAATGCCACATTAGCTGAGTGTGGACTCAGATAACCCAGTTCAAAGCAGATATTGTGGGATATTCTTCCTCGATGTTCTGGGATAATATAAGGCAGTGTGGAAGGGCCCTCAGTCCTCTGTGGGAAACACGCCTACAGAGAGAGGGAGGCTCTTGATGTGGGGCTGCTTCAGGAGCCAAAGAGGGAGCAGAGAGGAGAGCTGTGGCTGGAAGTGAGGCATGTTCCTCAGCCTGGCCCCCTCTTTTTGAGGGAACAATATGGACGAGCCCTTCCTTCCTCTCCCTGGCGAGGAAGGAAGGAAGGAAGGAAGGAAGGAAGGAAGGAAGGAAGGAAGGAAGAAGGAAGGAAGGAAGGAAGGAAGGAAGAAAGGAAGGAAGGAAGGAAGGAAGGCAGGCAGGAAGGAAGGAAGGAAGGAAGGAAGGAAGGAAGGAAGGAAGGAAGGAAGGAAGGAAGGAAGGAAGCCTTTCCAAGCGCCCTCCTCGCAGGTTGTGTAACTTTGAGCCGGCACCTCGCTGCTGCCTGCCTTTCTTTTCTCTAAGGGACGCGGCCACATGGAGAGGACGAAAAGCGAGAGCAACGGCTTCCTCGGGGCGAGAGCAAGCTTTCCGGCCCTAGAAGCGGCTCCCATGGGACCCGACTCCCTCGCCAGGGCTTGTGAGCGAGCGAAGAGGGCTGCTGCTAGTGCTTGCCTATTCCTTCTTGCCTGTGTGCTGCCTGGCTGCGACTTATGGCGACCCCCAGGCATTGCACAGGGCTTTCTTAGCCAAGGGCAGCTCCTTCCTCAGCCTGAAGCCCAGCCCACAGCACCTGGGACGCCTTGGCGGCCTGCCACTCAAGTCCTGGCCGGGCCTGAGCCGGTTGAGCTCCTGTCACCACAACAAACTCACCTGGTGCCTTGGGAACCTGCTGGGGGTGGATCCAAGGCGTCTATCTATCTATCTGTGTGTTTAGATAGATGAGATGTATATGTATGTATGATGTATATATTATATGTGTGTGTGTGTGTATGATGTATATATGTGTGTATTATATATATATATATGTGTGTGTGTGTGTGTATAGTACTGTAAAGTACTGTGTGTGTGTGTGTATATATATATATATACACACACACACACACCCTACACCTGCTGGGGATGGACCCTAGGCGTCTGTTTCAACCTCTGAGGATGCCTGCCATAAATGAAGGCAAAATATCAGGAGAGAATGTTTCTGGAACATGGCCATGCAGCCCGGAAAACTCACAACAACCCAGTGATTCAGGCCATGAAAGCAGGAATAAAGGCCTACATATATAGGTAAAGGTAAAGGTTTTCCCCTGACATCATGTCCGACTCTGGGGGTTGGTACTCATCTCCATTTCTAAGCCGAAGAAGAACCGGCGTTGTCCGCAGACACCTTCAAGGTCATGTGGCCAGCATGACTGCATGGAGCGCCGTTACCTTCCCGGCAGAAGTGCTACCGATTGATCTACCCACATTGTCATGTTTTCGAACTGCTAGGTTGGCAGAAGCTGGGGCTAACAGCGGGAGTACACCACTACTTTTCCGGATTCGAACCACCAACCTTTCGGTCAGCAGCTCAACGGTTTAACCCGCTGCGCCACTGGGGGCGGAAAATATAAATATACACACACACATACACGTATCTTCACACAGCGTAGCTCTGGAATAGACGCATGTTTTTATGTTTCCACATCCCTAATACCGTGTGTGTGTGTCTGAGTGTCTGTGTGTGTGAAGACGCCTTGGATCCATCCCCAACAGGAATATATATATATGCACAGATACGGAACCTTCATCTCCCCAGAGAGAGAAATCCACGCTGGTTCCCTATCTATTCTCTACCTCATCACACTAGAGAATGGATCCGCTTTCAATCCGGTTTCTGCCTCCTGCAGAATTCTGAGGTTTCTAGTTTAGTGAGTCTAAGAAAAGCTCCTCCCGAAACGAGAAACCCCAGAATTCTGCAGGAGGCAGAAACCGGATTGAAAGCGGATCCATTCTCTAGTAGTGTGCTGAGGTAGAGAGAATAGATCTGGAACCCGACCTGGGTGGCATGCCTCCTCTGGGCCTCCCCCGATGGGAACTAGTACCTGGATCTCATGGATGCGCCCAAAGCCATCCTTGCAGAAGAACTCGACCAGGTTGGAGAGGGTCCTGGGCCCGGGCATGTCCTCCAGGCTTTTGACTCCGGGGCCGGGGCGCTGCTGGAGCCGAGCCCGCTCCCCTTGGCCCTCCTGGGCGGCCACCCGCTCCTCTTCCTCCTCCTCCTCCTCCTCTTCTTTGTCCTCCCCGGCGGTGGCTCTTGTGGCTTCCTTGTTGGGCAGCACCTGGGAAAGTTTGGGCCGCTGCCGGAGCCGGCGGAGGAAGAGAAGTCCCGGGCGGAGGCGGCTCCGGGGAAGAGGCTCCAGCAGCACCTGCCCGCCGGCGGCCAGTCTCAGCGCTTTGCCCAGGAGGGACATGGCTGGAGACGGGGACCCCCGAGCTCTTGCCCTCCACCACCGAGAGAGAGAGAGCGAGAGCGGGAGAGAGAGAGAGCTCAGCCTCCCATGCGGACGGAGCGCCCTCCCCGGCTTGCCAGGCCCAGCGGCGCGCCTCCGGGCTCTTCTTCCTGCCGGAGCATCAGTTTACACAGGCCATGCTTTGAAAGGCTCCCTCCCTCCCCCCCCCCCTCCCCGGAGGCTGCCGAAAGGCGGGCTGGCCCCAGAGGAGGCTTCCAGCGCAGGGTTTGGTTTCATTCACACGTCAGATCTTCCCACCGGCCCCTTTCTGCTGCCTGCCTGCCTGCCTGCCAACGCTTGGGAAGCTTGGCTTTTGGGGCTCCCGCTGGGGACCTTTCTTTCCTCACCATCGGGGCAACCGGGAGAAGGAGCCCCTTGGGTTCGGATAATCGCGGGACCAAGTTCTGCAAGGAGGAGGGTGGCACACAGAAAGGAAGGAGGAGAAAGCCCCCCCCCCCCATAATAGTTGTGGATCCTGTCTCATAAATAGGTAAAGGTTTTCCACTGCTGACATTAAGTCCACTCCTGTCCGACTCTGGGGGTTGGCGCTCATCTCCATTTCTAAGCCGAAGAAGAGCCGGCATTGTCCATAGACACCTCCAAGGCCATGACTTCATGAAGCACTGTTACCTTCCCACTGGAGCGGTACCTATTGATCTACTCACATTTGCACACTTTCAACCTTCTAGGTTGGCAGAAGCTGGGGCTAACAGCAGGAGCTCATGCCGCTTCCCTTTCTGTCAATAAATTCAGAAGCTCAGTGTTTTAACCCACGGCATCACTGGGGGCACCGCTCTTGTAGAATCATAGAGTTGGAAGAGACCTGGTGGGCCATCCAGTCCAACCCCCTGCCAAGAAGCAGGACAATCATGTTCAAAGCACCCCTGACAGATGGCCATCCAGCCTCTGTTTAAAAGCCTCCATAGAAGGAGCTTCCACCACACTTCAGGGTAGAGAGTTCCACTGCTGAACAGCTCTCACTGTTAGGAAGTTCCTTCTAATGTTCATTCCTATAGTTTGAAGCCATTGCTCCGCATCCTAGTCTCCGGGGCAGCAGAAAACAAGCTTGCTCCCTCCTCCCTATGACTTCCCCTCACATATTTAGACATGGCCATCATGTCTCCTCTTAGTCTTCTCTTCTTCAGGCTAAACATGCTCAGCTCTTTAAGCCACTCCTCATAGGGCTTGTTCTCCATATCCTTGATCATTTTAGTTGCCCTCCTCTGGGCACATTCCAGCTTGTCAACATCTCCCTTCAGTTGCGGTGCCCAGAATTGGACACAGTATTCCAGGTGTGGTCTGACCAAGGCAGAATAGAGGGGTAGCATGACTTCCCTGGATCTAGACACTATACTCCTATTGATGCAGGCCAAAATCTCATTGGCTTTTTTTGCCGCCACATGACATGGTTGGCTCATGTTTAACTTGTTGTCTCCTGTTCTGGATTTGGGGATATTTGCGCACCTTGGAGCTAGGACCTAAATGAACCCCTTGTTTAGACCAGATCTCACCTCCAAGGCATCTCATGATGTCTATGCAAAGCTCCTCAAATCTGTACACAGTTTCTCTTAAGATGTGTGGATATGGCTTCATATATCCATGTGAAGTCTGGAAATATATCCTCCATGGATATAGGGTTATACTAAGCATGGGCAAACTTGGACCCTCCTGGACTTCAACTCCCACTGTTCCTAACAGCCTTAAGCCCTTTCCTTCCCCCCTCCTCCTCAGCAACCAGTAGTGCAGTGCGTTAAACTGCTGAGCTACTGAACTTGCAGAGCAAAAGGTCGGCGATTCGAATCTGGGGAGTGGGGCGAGCTCCCATTGTTAGGCCCAGCTTCTGCCAACTTAGTTCAAAAACATGCAATTGTGAGTAGATCAATAGGTGAGTAGATCCCGCTTCTGCGGGAAGGTAATGGTACTCCATGCATTCATGCCGGCCACATGACCTTTGAGGCATCTACGAATAACACTGGCTCTTTGGCTTAGAAATGGAGATGAGCACCAACCCCCAGAGTTGGACACCACTGGACTTAATGTCAGGGGAAAACCTTTACCCTTACCTTCATATACCTTATACCAGTGATGCACAACCTGTGGCTCCCCAGGTGTTTGAGCCTCCAAGTCCCAGGGGCTCTAGCCAACTTGTCTCATGGACAGGAATTATGGCAGTTGATGTCCAAATTACCTGGAGGGCCACAGGTAGCGCACCATGGCCATGCACACATGGCTGAAGAAATGTTATACAGATTTTGGGATCTTTGTGGAAGAGGGAGCAGGCTTGCTTTCTGCTGCCTTCGAGACTAAGGCCCCTTCCACACAGCTGAATAAAATCCCACAGAATAATAATAATAGTAATAATAATTTAAAAAAAATATTTATTTATATCCCGCCACTATCTTCTTGAAGGGACTCGGGGCAGCTTACAAAACACTCCAGGGTGCATATATAACATACAACCAGTAAAAACAGTACAAAAGTATAGAATAAGTCACATAAATTTATAACAACAACCTCCCCCCCCCCCTCAACACATCTGTATCTGTATACCTTTATAAAACGGAATGTTTGTATGTGTGTATGCGGAGGGCGGAAGAGCGGATATGTGGCAGCTATTTGCATAAAGTCCTTTGATTGGACAGCCTCGCCACTCCAAAATTCTAAGGCACCAGACAGAGGGCATTGATAGCCACTGATTAGCCAGCATCCCAGAATCCAGGCCTCTACATTCAAACAATAGGATTTCTTCCCACTGAGGGAAAAAAAGCCAGCTTCCCAGAATCCAGGCCTCTACATTCAAACAACAGGATTTCTTCCCACTGAGGGGAAAATGCACCATCCACATTCCCTCCCCACTTGGCTCTGTGAAAACAAAATGGATTCCTGTATACTCCTCCCCCTCAGCTTTTAGAAAACGGCTGCCTGCCATGCACCCTTTTAAAGTTACCAATAGCAGGCCATAACATTACAGGCCCCAAAATAGAGTTTAGGGCAGGATGGCCGACGAATGATGGGATTTGCATCCCAATTCACTTCCCAGAAAACATTGTAGCCCTACAAATCCCCTTCTCCCAGATAGGCCCAAAAGAGGCATCCATCTTCCCTCTTCAACACAGTGTCAGAGAAAGGCAGCTTCTGACAGGATCTTTAGAACAGGCACTGTCACTCTACAAGGTAAGGCCCTACTTCACTCAAAAGACACAAGAGAAAACAATAAATACCTTTCTCTAATGCCTTTTAATGCTTATATAAATAATTCTGGCCCAAAGCCCCTCACCCAGCCTCATTGGACCTTACTGCTACGTCCCTGCAGGCCTTTCCCATTTTCCTTTACTCCTTTCTGTATTACACCGGTATACTTTCACAGGCCAGGGCGGATATGTGGCAGCCACTTTCACAGGCCAGGGCGGATATGTGGCAACCACTTTCACAGGCCACAGCGACCAGCGCGGTGATGGACCTGCACCAAACTTGGTACACATAACCCCCTATGACATGACCCACGTATTATGGGATTTGTAGTACTTTCCAAGACTTTGGTTCCCACAGACCACTGAGGCCACCAAAAAGGACCAATACAGACCACACTCAGCACACACAGCCCCCATGACCCACTCTACATCCTGGTGCAGTTCGGAGGAGGGTGGGCCATGGATGATGGGACTTGAAGTGCCTCTACTCACTTCCAAAGTCCGCTGCAACCCTCATCCAATCACTGATCGAGACCAAACTTGCCATACATAACCCCCATGACTGCCTTCACGTCCTGGTGAGGTTTGGGGAGGACTGACAATGGATGATGGGATTTGTAGTACTTTTACACCCCTCTGTTCCCACAGACCACTGTGGCCCCCAACAAACACCGAGAAAGTCCACACTTGGCACACAGAGCCCCAGTGACCCACTCTACATCCTACTGAAGTTTGGAGGGGGACAGAACATGGATGATGGGACTTGCAGTACCTTCCCTCACTTCCCAATCCTGCTACAAACCTAATCCAATGACTGATCAACACCAAATCTGGCACACAGAGCCCTCATGACCCACTCTACAGCCTGGTGCAGTTTACTGTGAGACGGACCACGGATGATGGGACTTGAAGTACCTTCACTCACTTCCGAAAAACAATGCATCCCTCATCCATTCACCAATACAGACCAAACTTAGCACACAGAGCCCCCATGACCCAATCTACATCCTACTACACTTTGGGGGACGGGACACACAGAGATGATGGGACTTGCACTACCTTCAGTAATTTCATGATACCACTGCAACTCCCAATAATGATGGATCAAAACTAAACTTGGCACACAGAGCCCCCATGACCCACTCTACATCCTGCTGCACTTCTCAAATGACCCGGGCAGGGCCGGGTCCCCAAGCTAGTGTTAGAATAAAATCAAAACAATACCATTTTAAAACAACACTAGATAAAACTAACTGCTGTCAATTTACAGGTGCTTCATGTGGGCCCATTCAGCTTAGTCGAAAGCTGAAAGCCTAGTGAAGAAACCAGAGCAGCCTACAGAGAACAACATAGGCTATACGAACACGAGATCAAAAAGGCCAAGAGATCCTATAATGCGGCCCAGATCTCAGCCGCGGGTTCCCATACGGCACAGATCTTTAAGGTAGTCCGGAGTCTCCTCACGTCCCCACAGAGTGAATCCAACAACTCGGCGATAACTGCAGATGACCTCCAGGAGTACTTCCCCGGAAAAATCGCAGCACTTCGACTTGACTTGCCGCTGTTTCCCGAGGAGGGGGACACGAGGTCCCAGTACCCCACCCGGACAAACGAACACCGTCTCTCAGAATTCAGCCCACTAACAACGGAGGAGGTGAGAAGGCTGGTGACCGGGGCAAGAGCGACGACCTGCCCAACGGACCCCTGCCCATCACACCTAATTAAGTCCAATATTGACATCATATCGGGCGCTCTGAGGGACTTGGTAAATCTCTCCCTAGAGACAGGCACCTTTCCGAACTCCCTGAAAGAGGCCAGAGTCAGTCCCCTCTTGAAAAAGACGAACCTCGACCGGATGACCCAGCAAGCTACCGCCCGGTTGCCAACCTACCCTTTCTGGGTAAGCTCTTAGAGCGAGCGGTAGAAAGCCACCACGGGACTTCCTAGATCAATCCGGGGCCTAGACCCGTCCCAGTCGGGTTTCCGCGCAGGTCACGGAGTGGAATCCGTCCTCGTAGCGATCACTGACGACATCCGCCGTCAACTGGACCGGGAGGGTCGGCAGTCCTAGTCCTTCTGGACCTAACCGCGGCTTTTGACACCGTTGATCACGACTTGCTCCTCGACCGCCTGGCTGCCTCTGGGATCCGAGACAAGGCTTTGACCTGGCTGGAATCGTTCCTGCGAGGCCGCTCGCAACGGGTCGAGTGGCAGGGTCAAGTCTCTAGGAAAAGCGAACTGGAATGTGGAGTCCCCCAGGGTGCCATCCTATCTCCCACCCTCTTCAACATCTACGTCCAGCCTCTGGCTAGCATTGCCAGGAGCTATGGGTTCTCCTGCTACCAATATGCGGACGATACACAGCTGCTCCTGAAGCTTGACCCAGGGTCATCGTCGGTGCCGGACAGTTTCAGCCAAGGATTGAGAGCGGTGACGAGCTGGCTCAGAGCGCATAGACTCAAAATCAACCCAGCCAAAACGGAGATCCTCTGGCCTGGCCGACCCGCCTCTCACCCATCACTGCCACCCTTTGAGGGCGAGCCCTTATTCCCGGCTCCGGCAGTGAAAAGCCTGGGAGTGATCCTGGACGAAAAACTAACGATGGAGGCCCAGATCCAGGCGGCAGCAAAAGGCGCCTTTTTCCACCTCCGTAGGGCCCGACGGCTGGCCCCCTACCTACCACCTGAGGCGCTGAGAACCGTGGTACATGCCACCGTTGTCTCGCGTCTTGATTATTGCACCGCCCTATATGGGGGCCTCCCTCTCCACAACCAAGAGGCTGAAACTCATCCACAACGCAGCGGCCAGACTCATCTCTGGGTCATCAGTGAGGGACCACATCTCTCCTATCTTAAAAGATCTCCACTGGCTGCCCTTAGAGTTCAGAGTGCTCTACAAACTCCTGGTGCTCACTTTTAAAGCTCGGCACAATATTGGGCCAGCCTACTTGAGTGACCGGCTGACGGTCCAACGCAGCGTGAGGCCTGCACGTGCCATAAATGGCGATTGCATGACCATCCCCGGGGTGCGAGAGGCTCGGCTGATGGAAACCCAGCGGAGAGCCTTTTCCGTGGCGGCCCCCAGGATCTGGAACTCATTGCCACCTGCCCTCAGAACCACTCTGACCCTAACTAGATTCCGGTCAGACCTAAAGACCTGGCTCTTCCGCCTAGCATTTGGGGCCTGATCGGCACCTCTGAATGTCTGAGCCTTCCTCAGACTTGTATCTGTTTTAAACTGCTGTACATTGCTGTTTTAGGGTTTTTAAATGATGTAAGTCGCCCGGAGCACCTCTGGTGGAGGGCGACTCACAAATATTAAAGTATTATTATTATTATTATTATTATTATTAGTCAAGGTCAAGGTCAAAGCCCTGTCTGAACATCCATGTTTTTAGGTTGGAACAGAAGGATTGAAGGCTATCTATCTATCTATCTATCTATCTCTACCCATACAGATCTGTCATCTTATTCTACCATTACAGATCCAGCCACCCGTCTGTCTGTCTGTCTATCTATCTGTCTATCTAACTAATTCAATCCATACAGATCTAACATCTCATTCTACCATTACAGATATATCCATCAATCTCTTATTATGCCATTACAGATCTATTCATTGATCTATCGCAGTGTTTCCCAACCAGTGTGCCGGGGCACACTAGTGTGCCGTGAGCGATCATCAGGTGTGCCGTGGGAAATTGGAACCTCCAATACCCTTACTTATTAAAGGAGCGCTGCTACGTCACAGTACAAAATGCACAATTAATCATACATAATCATATGCAAAAAACACATTCAATGTACCCAATCCTGCTGGAGAAAATCAAGTCTTACATAAGGTAGTTCGGCGTGGTCGCCACAGAGAGTGGAGGAGTTGTGAACCAGGAAGTAGTGAGTTCACAGAGCGCTCCTCTACGGAAAACTCGCGACATTTGATGAAATCACGGAAGTGAGTGCAAAAAACAAAGTGTATCCTCACGATGTTATCCAATGTCAGTTCCGGGATCCACACAATAACACAGTCAGTTTGTGGACAATTTAAAGAAGCAGCACCATAATCATAGCGACAAGGTAGAAAATCACGTAGATAATCACATATATTCAAACCGCCAGAGGCTGAAGATAGATGTGGTGATGGAATCGAAAGCCGGCATGGGCAAACTTGGACCTTCCAGGTGTTTTGGACTCCAGCTCCTACCATTCCTAGCAGCTTCAGGCCCTTTTCCCCCCTCAGCCACTTAAGCAGGAAAGGGCCTCAGGCTGTTAGGGATGGTGGGAGTCAGGCAGGTAGCCAGGGGGGTGCTAAGGGGGCTTCAGCCCCCCCCCCCCGAAATTCTCAGGGTGGTCCGCGAAAAGGCCTTACTGGTACATTATTTAAACTGTTATGTTTATTCTAGCATGATCTGATCACCATACTCATTATATCCCACATTAATGGGGTTATTGGGATAACAATACAAAAGGTTTGCTAGGGTAGACCCTCTTCCACCCAGTCTCAGCCCCCCGAACCAAACTCACCCCCGAACCAAAATCCTGGCTATGGCCCTGCTGGTATCTTACCACTTGACAACTCAGAGCTAGATGACATTGAGTTGAATGCCCTTGGATAGCATTCTGCTCTACACAATGTGATATGGAATTCTATCTAGGATGACACATTTGCTGTCTTATTGCTAAAGTCTTCAAATGACAACAGTTTATCTTTGAACAAGGCCTTAAATGTCTCATCATGCATGGGGAGATATTCTGTGTGAATAAACAAAATCCAGTGCATCTATATCTGCCATATTTTGCATCTAAGCATTTCTGAATAACTTTTTCAATTCAGAATATTGGAGATTTGTGACAGTCAGATGTAGTGGTGGATAGGATAAAGGTTCGTTGGGAATCCTGTGATCCAAATGCAGTCTATAGTAATATGGCTGCAACCCTGATCTAGGGCCCTTTTCACACAGCTGTATACAATCCATATTGAATTACATTATATGGCAGTGTGGATTTAGATAATCCAGTTCAAAGCAGATATTGTGGATTACCTGCCTTGATATTCTGGGTTATATGGCTGTGTGGAAAGGCCCATGGTGGCTCAGTGAACCAGTCCAACTCTGATACCTGGGGCACAAATACCCTCAGTTTCACCTACCCTCATCTGACAAAATATTGTGGCTTTGAATCTCACCTATGGGAGAAAAGCAGGATAAAAATGAATGAATAAATAAATAAATAATAAAATAAGTTATCTTTAGGAATTTTCTGTGTCCTCCAAACAATTCAATGGTATGCTTTCAAAATTTCCATTGAATTTTGTTAGAGGACCTAGCAAATTCCTAGAGAGGATACATCTCTAGGAATTTGCTAGGTCCTCTGAGATGACTTCAGGTGGAAGGCGTTAATTTTAGTACAGGCATGTAGCCGGGGGCTAAGGGGGCTTCAGCCCCCTGAAATTCTCAGGGTGGTCCGCGAAAAGGCCTTACTGGTACATTATTTAAACTGTTATGTTTATTCATATCATGATCTGATCACCATGCTCATTATATCCCACATTAATGGGGTTATTGGGATAACAATACAAAAGATTTGCTAGGGTAGACCCTCTTCCACCCAGTCTCAGCCCCCCGAACCAAACTCAGCCCCCTCCGAAACAAAATCCTGGCTACGGCCCTGGTGGGAGTTGAAGACCAAAGCACCCAGAGGGCCAAAGTTTTCTCATGACTGACAGCTGTTGTGTCTTTCTGCCATGCCTGCCAGGATATCTATGTTGCGTTCATCAAAACAGGCCCAGGTTTCACACTGAGTGTATAAATACATTTAAAAACATATTAACTATATGTATTACTGTGTTAGAGTGTCATTTTGTGTCATTTTGGTTGGTGGTGTGCCCCAGGATTTTGTAAATGTAAAAAATGTGCCGTGGCTCAAAAAAGGTTGAAAAACACTGATCTATCTATCTATCTCTATTCATACAGATCTATCATCTTTTATCATTACAGATCCATCCATCTCTTATGCCACCATTTCTCTCCCCCCCCCCCCCCCCGGCCCGGTCTATCTCTACCAGTAAAGCTCTATCATCTTATCCTACCATTTCAGATCTATCTATCTCTACCCATACAGATCTATTTTCTACTTTGAACTGGGATATATGGCAGTGTGGACTCAGATATTCCAGTTCAAAGCAGATTGTGTGGGTTATTCAGCCTTGATGTTCTGGGTTATATGGCTGTGTAGAAGGGCCTTAGAACTCAGAGCAATGGGTTAAAATTAAAGGAAAGAAGATTCCACCAGAACATTAGGAAGAACTTCCCGACTGTAAAAGCTGTTCAGCAATAGGAGTATGCAATTCGGCTAAACCCTGTGTGGTTTACGGCAGTGTTTCGCAACCAGTGTGCCATGGCACACTAGTGTGCCGTGAGCGATCATCAGGTGTGCCGTGGGGAATTGGAGATAAGAGAGAGAGAGAGAGAGAGAGAGAGAGAGAGAGAGCCCTCTTGTCCTCCCGGGGAGCCCTAGCCGGGGCTCAATTCCTTGCCTGAGTCCCACAAACACAGCTTCTATTCACCACTTGCCTTCTTGGGCTTCCTCCTCCCCTCCGCTCCTTCCTCGGCCTTAGAAGGGTTTGAGCCGAAAGGCGGAGACTGCGTCAGGCAGAAAGAGCCGCGTGGAGAGAGAGAAGATCCTGGGATGGGACTTCCCCAGGTCCCTCGGCTGCCTGGGGGCGGATCTACACCGTAGCATTCATGCAGTGAGGCACCCCTTGGTCTTCCAGGGCTAAAGGCTGGGGAATCCCAGGATTTGTAGTTTGGGGAGGCTCAGGATGGTGTCAAACTACCACTCCCGTGATTCCCTCACACTCAGCCAAGGCGGGTCAAAGGGCTTTTGGGACACAGGGTTGAGGCACCTTTAAGCAGGGGCCGAAAACTAACAGGGTTTGCTCACTTAAGGCAGGCGTAGACCAACTTGGGCCCTCCCTCCAGGTGTTTTGGCCTACAACTCCCACCATTCACACACACACACACACACACATAAGGCTTTCAAACGGAGGCTGGATGGCCATCTGTTGGGGGTACTTTGTGCTTTTCATACATGGCAGGGTTTGGATAAGATGGCCCATGTTGCTTCTTCCAACCCTATTATTCTATGATTCCATATACTTAGGTCCCATTTGGGACATGGGACCTAAATATAAACAGAAAGATATCTTTCATATATACCTTATACTCATAAATTATGGGTTGCTTACCTGTAACCGTAGTTCTCTGAGTAGTCACCTGTGGATTCACACATCTGAATAATATCCCTGCGCCAGCAGAACAGTTCGGAAACTTCTAACATAAAAAAGACTAGCCCCACCCCTCCCCGCCCCCGAGTATATAATAGCCCGAAGGTGGGGCTAGCCTCCAATTCTCTTCCGCCGCACAAGGCAACCAGAAGGCGGGGCATGACACTCGAGGGGAAGGAAGGGTGGGGATGTGTGAATCCACAGGTGACTACTCAGAGAACTACGGTTACAGGTAAGCAACCCATAATTCTCTTTCGTAGTCACTGTGGATCTCACACATCTGAAAGATTAGCGAGCTACACAAACCTTGGAAGGTGGGCGTCATGCCAACGCCGAAGATAAGACAGCTCTCCCAAAATCGGTACCACTCCTGGAAGCCGTGTCCAACTTGTAATGAGAGACGAAGGACGACGGGGACGACCAGATAGCAGCCCGGCAGACTGTTTCCAAGGGGACTCCACGCAGAAAAGCAGTGGAGGTAGACACTGCTCTCGTCGAGTGAGCCCTCACTTGCTGTGGCAGAGGGACTCCCTGGATGACGTATGCCAGTCGAATCGCAGCTACAATCCAGGCAGAGAGTCTCTGGGTCGAAATTGGGAGCCCCAACTCATCTTCGCGATACTTAACAAATAACTTAGGAGTCTTTCTGATTGTGGCAGTCCTTTCCAAATAAAAAGCCACTGCCCTCCTAACATCTAGAAAGTGTAAACCTCTTTCAAGGGGTGTAGAATGATCCCTAAAGAAAGCTGGGAGTATGATCTCCTGGGACATATGAAAGGATTTTGCTACTTTAGGGAGGAAAGCAATATCAGTACGCAATACCACCCTGTCTCTATGGAAGCGCACATAGGGCTGCAAGCTCACGTGCTCTCCTGGCGGAGGTCACAGCTACGAGGAAAGCGACCTTCCAGGAAAGATGCGAGATATGAGCCGAATGGAGCGGCTCAAAGGGAGGTTTCATGAGTGAAGCCAACACAAGGTCAAGGCTCCAAGCCGGGATTACCGGGGCAACAGCCGGTCTTTGTTTTTGCAAACTTCTCAAAAAGATACGAACTACGGGGTCTCCAAACAACGAAGGCACTCCGACCTTCGCTCTAAACCAACACAGGGCAGCAAGGTAACATTTCAGGGATGCAGGAGCCAATCCCGTTTCGAATAAAGAGACCAAAAAATCTAATACAACAGACACAGGGGCTGTGTTCGGGTCCACCCCCCGAGGAGCAAGAAATTTAACAAAACGACTCCATTTGTAATTATAAGAGCGCCTCGTGGACGTCCTGTGGGCGGCTTCTAAAATGTCCCTAACAGGGTGGGACAAACTATCAAACTGGGTCATGAGAGGGGAAGGATCTTCCACGCGGTCAGCTTCAGTTTGCGTACCTCGGGATAGAAGACCCTCCCCCCCTGGGACGTCAGAAGGTCTACTCTGTCTGGTAAGGGGACAAAGGTTTTGTTGGATAGATGGAGTAGGGTGGCAAACCACGCCTGGCGAGGCCACCACGGTGTGACCAGTATGCAAGCTGAGTTGTCCGCTTGCAGTTTGGCCACTACCCTTGCTATGAGAGGGAAGGGTGGAAAGGCGTAAAGGGGGCGCCCCGTCCACTGAAGCAGGAAGGCATCCCCCAGAGATGCAGCGGGCCTGGGCCTGTACCGGGAGCAGAACAGGGCACATTTCGTATTCTGGGCAGTCGCAAACAGGTCTATCTGGGGCTGGCCCCAAGCCCGGAAGAGCCTCCATGCCTCGTCCGGGTGGAGTTCCCACTCGTGGTGGGACATGGGCGTCCTGCTCAAGGAGTCTGCCAGTGTGTTCTCCTCCCCCGGGACGTGTAGGGCCAGCAGGTGGATGTTGCGGGAGAGGCACCAGTCCCAAATCTCGATTGTAAGGTGTAGTAACGGTTTGGAGTGGGTGCCCCCCTGTTTGTTCAAATAGAACATTACAGTGGTGTTGTCCATTAGGATCTGCACCACATGGCCCGTGACCAGGCTCTCGAAGGACTGAAGGGCCCTTTGAACTGCCAGTAACTCTAACATGTTGATATGAAGTGTGGCCTCGAGTGGAGACCACATGCCGTGTGCGATGAGGTCGCCGGAATGGGCTCCCCATCCTTGTAGGGATGAGTCTGTAGTTATGGTGAGGGAGGGTTCCGGGCGCCTGAACGGCAGCCCCGCACACACCCACCCTGAATCCAGCCAGCACACGAGGGATTGTATGACTTCTTCTGGAAGGTGTAACTGAGTACTGGGGTTCCCTGTGAGCGGGTCGAACACGCTTAGGAACCACGCCTGAAGAGGTCGGAGACGTAGGCGGGCATAGGGGGTCACGGAAACCGTGGAGGCCATGTGGCCCAGCAACACTTGGACATCCCTTGCTGAAATAGACTCCTGGTTGACTGCCGTGTGTAGCAGGTGCACCAGGTTGGCAAACCTCTCTGGAGGTAAGTAGGCCCTTTCTGAGTCGGAGTCCAGAAGAGCTCCAATAAAGAGCACTCTTCGTGATGGAGAAAGGTTGGACTTTTCCGAGTTCACCAGCAGGCCGAGTGACTGCAGAAGGGATAAAACAAAAAGAACATGGGAACGCAGGAGGTCAGCTGAGCAGGCCACGATCAGCCAGTCATCGATATAGGGGTAGACAGTGATGCCCTTGGTCCTGAGGAAGGCCGCGACGACCGCCATGCACTTCTTGAAGACACGAGGCGCTGTTGCTAGGCCGAAGGGCAGGACATTGAAACAGAAAGCGGACTTCCCAACCATGAAGGAGAGGAATCTACGGTGATGGGAGGCAATAGATATATGGAAATAAGCATCCCGTAGGTCAAGGGTAACAAACCATATGTCTTTATTGAGGAATGGCAGGATGGCGTCCAGGGTGACCATCCTGAAACGTTTGGGTACAATAAAACTGTTTAGACCTCTGAGGTCTAATATGGGTCTATGCCCGCCCCCTCGCTTATCCACCAAAAAATATCGTGAAAAGAAACAATTATCAAACAACATCGGGGAAACCGCGGATATGGCGCCCTTCATTAGCATGGTATCTATCTCATCTTGCAGCGCGAAGCTAGCAGTGGTACAGGTGACATTGCCCACAGGTGGCGTCTCATTAAACTCAATAACATAACCGTGCTCAACAATGGAAAGGACCCACTTATCCGTGGTGATGTCCCTCCATGCACCCGCGAAAGGGCGTAGCCTGTCTGTGAACAGGGGGGCAGTGGAGACTGAGGCCATCGGGGGGGAAGTGGGGTGAAACTCCAAACCTAGCGGTAACAACCGGGGGCGGGCCAGAGGCAATGCGGGGGCATCAAAGATGCTTCTTAGAGGCAGGCGCGTTTTTCGCCTTAGCCTGATATGGTTGGTATCGGGGCTTCGAGCCGAATGAGTTATTAAAATTCCTCCGGTTCTGTTGGAAGCGGCCGGGGTTTCCATACCTGTTTCTAAAGGGGCCCCCTGAGGAGTTGGATCTACGATAGAAACCCTGACCACGGTTACGTGGTCTCTGTTGATACGGCTGCCAGGTGTATCCATACCCCTTAGCTGCCACCCTGACCTCTTGCTTGGATTTTAAGTTTGAATCAGTGTCGGGGTTAAATAAGCCCTCGACATGGAAAGGGAGGTCTTCCGCGAGGGCTTTCGCCTCTTCCGAAAGAGTGGCCGAACGGAGCCAGGCGTGCCTACGTATGGACGTGGCTGCCCCTATGAGGCCCGCTGCATCCTCGGCCAGGTGGCGGGCAAACTCTTTCTGTGTCTTAACGAGGGCGGACGCCTCGATTGAAAAAGACTTGGGAACCAGCTGGTGTTCCGGGGGAAGTAATTCAAGGTAGGGTGTGACCTTGTCCCACAGGTATTTCTGGTACCCCGCCATATATGTGGCATAGTGAGCCATCCTAATCACCATGCCTGCGTTGAGGTGCACTTTCTTCCCCAGGGAGTCAAGCTTCTTGCCTTCCTTATCGGCCGGCGAGACAGCGGCGGTATTGGGGCGCCTGACTTTGGACATCTCAAGGACCACGGTATTGGCCCTAGGGGGCTTTAGGACCCACTGGGCTGAGGGCAGGTTGACCCTATACAATGACTCCAGCTTCTTTGGCACTGCCGGGATAGCACTAGGAGCGGCATTAGGGCCCTTGGCCAACTTGAGCATGAAAGGCAGCTCCGGCATGAGGGTGGCGGAGGGGGACACCTGCTCATGAGAGGCCCACATGGGGTCGGCAACGGTATCGGGGGCCTGGGGTGCTGGGAGAGAAAGGGCTCGCATCATACGGGTCACCAAGGCTATAAAGGCAGTAATGTCCGCTTGGGGAGGAGCTACTCCATCAGCGTTGGCCGGGTCATGCTCGGATTTGCCATCAGAGGCTGGGTCCGAGTCATTAGGTGGCACTTCGTCCACTGCCCCCTGGGGGGGCACCCCATCCACTGGGGGCTGACCTTGAGGCAGTGAAGGGAGGGCCGGCAGTACCACCGGTGGTGGCCGAAGCACAGGAGCGCGTCCATGGTGTCCCAAAGCAGCATCCGCGGATACGGGGGCAGGCATCGGGATAGGCAGCTGAGCAGGCAGGAGTGCAGAAGGAGCCGGCTGGGGCGGTAGCACAGGCATCAGGGCTGGTGGCTGGATCGCAGGAGCCACTGCGGGTGCGGGGGCTGGTGCGGTCCCTGGGGCAGCGTTGGATGTGCCAGTCAGTGCAGCCTGCGTCTGACAGGGGGCCGAAACTGCGCTCCTAGCTGGGCTGGGGTCTCCCATGTAGACAAGCCTTCCATCCTCAGCAAACCTCCATAGGCCTGGAAGGGCAGCAAGGGCCTCCGAAGCATGCCTGGAGGGGGAGGATCTTGGCCTCCTGGAGTGTCCCCTCCTGCTCCTTCGGGACCGGCGGTACCGTGATGGTGAAGAAGAGGAGCAGGAGGAAGAGGAAGAAGAGGAGGAGGATCTGCGGCGGCGGCGTCTGTGTGCGCTCCTCCTCGAACGCGAGCGCACACAGCGCCCGCCGGTAGCGAGGCGGTGAGGGGCGGTCGAGAGAGCCCTGTCGCCCTCCTCTCGGCTCCGTGGGGTGGGGAGGGTGCGAGGATGCTCCGGCCACCTCCGCTCCTGCGCCCGGCGCCGGCGTGAGCTGCTCGGGCATCGGGGGAGAGGCGAGAACGCCTTCCCCTGCGGAGCCGCGCTGAGGCCACATCCCTTGAGCTGCCTGGGGCTCTGCCAGCTGCAGTTGCTGGGAGGCGGCCACCAGGTGGCGCGATGGCTCATCCAGTGAGCCAGAAGGCTGAGGGAGAGCAAATGAAGACTGCTGTGGCGCAGAAGCGCCCAGAGTTCCCGCCACTTCTTGAGCTGGAAGAAGAAGCAATGGCGTCGTCCCGGAGGGGCCATCTTGGATGGAAGAGGCTGAAGACGAGGTTCGGCCGCCATCTTTGGTAGGGGCCGAAACGGTCGTCGTTTTCCCGCCCAGTTTCTTGGGCTTTTTCTTCACCAAAGGGATGGCGGGAGGCTGGGGGCCCTCCACCGGGGGGGCAGGAGAAGATTCGGACGGCTGATCAGCAGGGGGATTAAGGGCCCTGACATATAGTGCAGCCTTAAGCCTGGCATCCCGGTTCTTCTTAGTCTGGGGGGTGAAGCCCCTACAGACTGAGCAGGCCTGAGTACGATGGCCCTCTCCCAGGCATCCCAGGCAGAGAGAGTGGCCATCGGAATCTGGGATGGTATTCAGGCACTGGATGCACTTCTTGAAGGATGACGCAGCCATATTGAGGTCCAGAGTCCAGGGGACCAGAACAAGTATAGTTCTTCAGCAGAGAGTCGAAATCGCACTAGAGGTTGCGTAGTCAGGGAGTCCAGGTCATTCACAAGGCAGTAGATCAATCGTTGTCAGTAACAGTCCAAGGTCATACACAAAAATACGAAAGGAGAAGAGATTGCTCGCTGTAGGAAGTTCTCTGACTGCTGCTCAGGCGGCGGATCAAGAGAATTGGAGGCTAGCCCCACCTTCGGGCTGTTATATACTCGGGGGCGGGGAGGGGTGGGGCTAGTCTTTTTTATGTTAGAAGTTTCCGAACTGTTCTGCTGGCGCAGGGATATTATTCAGATGTGTGAGATCCACAGTGACTATGAAAGAGAAGGTTATGTTACCCAGACTTGGAAATATTTGCATATACATCATGAGATATCTTGGAGATGGGACCAAAATCTAAACAGAAAGTTTATTTATTTTTCATATACTGTATATATTATGCACTTAACCTGGAGGGGATATATGTATGTATGTGTATGTATATTGTGGATGACACAATTGTTATTATTGTATTTATTATATCTATTGCTACACAAAGCTGCTCACACCATTAAGAAACAGTGCAGTGTAAAATCCACAACATGTGATTAATATAGAATTAAACAAACCTGTCAATTAAAATCCCTTGAAACACTTAAAACAATTAAAAACTGTTAAAATAATCAAATATCCTACAGCACCACCTTGGTGTGTGCTTAGGAACTTTTCTCTTTAAAAGCCTGCCTGAATAGAAAGATTTTAGCTTGCTGCTGGAAGAAGGGGGTTCTGGCTTCTCTGGGAAGAAGGGAGTTCCAAAGTCAAGGGCCAGCCACTGAGAGAGAAGGCCCACTCTCAAGTTCCAACTGTGCTTGCAGTGGTGGTGAGACCAAGAGACGGACCCTTCTGAAGATCTCAGGACCTGGGCAGATTTATACAGGAAGATATTATCTGCTAAATAGCCTGGACTGCAAGAGTCTAGATAGGGCATATTAAAAACATTTTTTAAAAATAACAATTAAATGGTGTTACACCCAAAATGATCCTAAGGTAGTAAATGGTGGTGCACTTAACATTACTCTTGAGTAATGAGAACATTCGGTTTAAATAAGCAGAAAGGACTGACTACAAAAAATCATGGCCCATCTAGAGATAATGGGTGTTGAAAGTCATGGGAGTTGACCAAGTGTCTACTTTACAGATGCAATCTAAAGACACTCCTCTGAGAAAAGCTATGGGTGTATCTTTAGTCCTAGAAGAGTGAGGTCAAATTCTATCAGGCAGGAGGATTTTGACAAGGTCATAGCATAAAGACATTGTTGCACCCACCCACTTAATCTCTGGGAGGACACAGGAGAACCCAACATGTTAGGGGACTGAGAAACAAAAACCCTGGGGTGTCTTTGAAGAAGGGATGCTTGTTCACAAAGTCTTTGGAACTCCTTAGAAAGAGAGTAAGCCATTTAAGTATTGGAATTGAGTATGGCTCCTATAGACTTCAATGATTGCATTGATGTCAGTATGAATTTTGGGTAGTTGGTGGCGAGACTGAGACAATGCAGAAGAGTGACAGTGAAAACAATATTGTTTGAGAGAACCCTCTCAGAATCAGCGAGCAGTAGCCAGTCATTGAGATAGGAGCATATAGTGATGGCCCATCTTCTTAGATAAGTAGTGGTAAGTGCCATTCACTCCATGAAGATTTAGGAGCACTTGACAGGCCAAATGGAAAGACATAGAAATGGTAAAAGTTGTGACTGACATAGAAGAGGAACATTTGGACACATCGCAATGTAAAAATAAGCATCTTTCTAATGTAAAATTGCTGCTGTGGACAAAAAGGAAAGACAAAAGTACTCCTGGTCAGGCGCAAAGCTGAACAGGGCATAGGTTTACAGCCTGTGTTGGATGGGGTTACACTCCCTCTGAAGGTGCAGGTTTGCAGCTTGGGAATGATCCTGGACTCATCGCAGAGCCTGGAACCCCAAGTCTCGGCGGTGGCCAGGGGAGCTTTTGCACAGTTAAAGCTTGTGCGCCAGCTGCGCCCGTACCTTGGTTAGTCTGATTTGGCCACGGTGGTCCACGCTCTGGTTACATCCCATATAAACTACTGCAACACTATCTAAGTGGGGTTGCCTCTGAAAACTGCCCAGAAGCTGCAATTAGTCCAACACTCGGCAGTCAGGTTACTGACGGGAGCGAAGTACAGGGAGCGCACTATTCATTTGTTGCACTAGCTCCATTGGCTGCCAATTAGCTTCCAAGCACAATTCAAAGTGCTGGTGTTAACCTACAAAACCCTATACGGTTCCGCCCGGGTTTACCTGTCCGAACGTATTTTCCCTTATGAACCATCAAGGCTGTTAAGATCTTCTGGAGGGGCCCTGCTCTCGGTCCCGCCACATTCGCAATCGCGGCTGGTGGGAATGAGAGACAGGGCCTTTTCCATGGTGGCCCCTTGGCTATGGAACTCTCTCCCGATTGAGATCAGATCTGACCCCTCCCTCCTGACCTTCAGGAAGCTAGTGAAATCCTGGCTATGGAACGAAGCATTTCCAAAATAATGGCTGAGACCGGCAATAGACTAAATTTATTGACCACATACTGTATGCGGACTGAACTGGACATGATTTTATCTTGGCGACTTGGCTTATATGTATTGTTGCTCTATATGTATTTTAATCTTGTTGTATCATGTTTTAGACTGTTTTATTGGCATTGAATCTTTCCTGTTAGCCAGTCTGAGTCCCTCTATGGAGGTAGAAAAGATCGGGATACAAAAGTTTTAATTAATTAATTAATTAATTAATTAATTAACCGGGATGTTGGAAGTAACCTTGGTATTTACACCATACGGAGGGTAGGTGGAGTTACCGCCAAATGTTTTTTCCGCCTGGGCATTTTTAAATGTTCCAACAGGGCACTGCATATGCGAGGTTCAAACACAGTTGTGTGATTCACAGAGACCACGAAGAAGAAATATTTTTTCCATCTCTCATGTTACATAATAACCTCATCCCTCAGTGAATGTAATTCAGACTTTGTTTACATAGAGAATCGCCATTTTAAAGTATACTTTAGTCTCTTTTTTAGAATTTTAAGATGTACTGTATAACCAGCAAAAACAATCCAAATCAATGAGCCTACAGTCTTGGAAGAGACCACTGACATTTTGTCCCAATTTTTTCTTGGTTATTTTTTTTTCTTAGTCAAACATAGCTTTCTTCTTGGTTTCTTATACTTGATTTTGTTTTTTAAAAACGTTCTATGTTTATTTCCACCAGCTCTTCTGTATCACTGCTATATAATTTTTCAGAAACAGTAATAACATGGTTCAGTTTTCTATAGAAATACCATCATAACAACAGCAGTATTTTATCCTGCAGTAGGATTAGTATCGCTAATAAGGTTTCTTTCCAGTGGCTGTACCAATGTTCTGTAGTCTGGAAATAAACTGGTAGCCACTGAAACTGTTGTAATAATAGACCTATATACTCCCTATAACTGAAGGTTTTGTCCATCCATCAAAAACCATAACTATTTACAGAATTAGATAAGAGGCCTGAAACCTTGGGATTCTGGGAAGCTGCCTTATCCTCTCTAATATCCATCTAAGGACATTATCACATTAAGCCACCCATTTGTCGTGGATCATGGTGAATCCAGTGGGGCCCGGTGGTGAGAGTGAGGAAGCCGTCACCCCATGCCCCGCATCGCCCACCTTCCCCCTCACCTCATCCCACAGGAAGAAGCCTCGCTGGCTGGCTGCCCCCTTCCCTGTTGTTTTCAATGCAACACGGGAAGCCTCGCATTTTGCTGCCTATGGCAATTTCACCCCTCTTCAAGTTTGGAGCCCTGCTGGAAGTAGATCAATGCTGTGTAGTGGGAGCTGGCGAGCTCCTTGCCTGAAGAGGGGTGAAATCAGCATTGGACAGGCTGTTTTGCCCATCTGATGAGGTGGTAACATTCTTGCTATCCTGATTTTTCCTTTAATTGCCAGCATTAACTGCAGTCTACAGGCTAAGATAATTATCACATTTGTGTCAATTGCCTTGGTTCTTTCCACTTATTGTAACCTAGGCTTGACTGGACCTTAGTAACCCACTCTGACACAGTCTCTGCGGTTAAATGCTTTATTTAGAATATATGGATAGAAAAGGCAAAGAGAAATAGCAAAATAAAAGGTTGTAAGTCAATCCACTGCGGATGCAAGTCTCTTGGCAGTTAGCAAGCAATGTCTCTGGGAAATGGCAAATAAAGTCTCTTGATGCCCCAAGGGCTAATCCACAGGCCCAATAGCCTGACTAGAAAGCAAGGTCTCCACGGCTAGGCGAACCCCAATGGTTCCCTCAGTGGAGCAGGGCAAGGTGAATCAAAAGTTGGCACGAGATGAGGACTGAAGTCGCGCAGGGGTCTTTATAGGTTTGTCTCTACCTAACTCCGCAATGCGCTGACTTCTCCTGGGCCTTCCCACAGGAAACGAAAGGGAGTCTTTCTCTACTCCCATATCTGTAGGCTTCTGGAATTCCAGCTCGTTAGCTGGGACAGCTGTGGAAGGAGGAGGCCTTGGACTATCTCTGCCCCAGGTGCGGTTATCTCTCTGGGAAAAGGCGGCGCGGCGATTCTCTTGGAACCGCTGGGGCCCGGTCGGGGAAAGTGGTGAAGCCTGGCTATCCATCCTTTTTGCCTTCCTGCTTAAGGCATGGCGGAGGTTTGGTTCGCCGGAAACAGGCTGGGATGTGACACCACTGTATTTTTGGAAAGGACCAAGAGAGATAGTGCCTGGCTTTTCCTCCTTCCACTGAAGACATTTCAGATAGGGGTGTTACATTTGCTAGAGAGGTTTTCCACCGAGCTTTGTTCCCACATTATATTTTCAGTTACAAAGTTGAATGTTTCTTCCCGTGACTCGTTTCCCTTCTTGTTTTTAGACTTAATGGCGCTAAAGTAGTGTAGTAACTTAATTTGTTTTAAGGGAGATGTTGGGTTGAGTTGATGGAAGGGATGGTTGGAAGCCATGGCACATCATACATTAAGCATACTTCGGGGGAGAAGAAACGAGCAGTCAGGGGGAGGTAATGTGCACATCAGGGGAAGAACTATACCCAGCAACAAACAAGGCCTCAAATCTGCTCTATTTAGGGAATAACTGAATGCAGGAGTGAAAACAACTATTACAAGTTATTAGATCTCAATAGAGAATGCCTCAACTTTTCCCAGGAAGGAGCCCATATCATTCAGTAAACATATTTCTTAATAGTTTAAGTACTGACATGAACATAATTGATTTGCTTTAGAATTATCCTTTTCCAATGTGTGGGACTGCTTTGGAAAAAGAAGGTTTTGTTCTTGGTCCTCCTAGAATGTATGTAGAACTACTAATTCCTTAATTTGTTGTTTGATCTTTGTGAAAGAGAATTCATCTAAAGGAAGGCATTCATACCATTCGTCTTTTTTGCTCATTTCAGAACAACACATTCTAGGTAGGTATTCCTTCAGCAAAGAAGATATGTTTGCCAACTGAGCACAATGTATTCTTGCCATGCTATTTGTTGGGGAGTCTTAGCTGCTAGGCTCAAAATTACCCTCAGCTGGGGTGATTCCACCATAAATATAGCAGAGTAACAGAAGTAAACTTCATTAACAAGCAGAAATGTACATGTGGCGAACTGAGATGGTCTGCTATATCTTAGGATGGATCAGGATTGCAGAGTCAGAACTTTAGGTTCAAAAATATTTATGGAAGTAAAAGAAATACATTCTTGATAGAAAAGGTCTTGGGGCCAACTAGCTTACTAAATCTCATCCTGTAAAGGAGGTAAAAGATCCATGCAGCTATATTGTGCCTAGGGAGAGGCAAAATGTGTCCTTCCTGAAGGAAGAAAATGCAAAAGAGACTGAAAAATGGTGGAAAGACCGCATGGTCAATCCAGGGCAAAATAACTTTAAAAATAAGTTCCCTTCCAGAATTCCCATTATTACATCATCAGAGGGGGAGGAGGCAGTGACTGGCAGGAAGAGTAAAGACAAAGTCCTTTTGGGACACATGCACAGGACTGTGGGGGAAGGAATCCCTCAGCTTAGCCCTGTCTCTAGCCTCTAACTCATTGAGGACTGAAAACTTCATGACACAAGAGACTTGTGTAGTCCAGGGATGAAACCCAACACTGTTGTATAATTTGCAAAAAAAACCAAAAACAAAAAACATACGTACAATCTACTGTCATTGAATCATTTTACACTTTTTTAGTATATGGAACAGGCCGGATGAATATAATGTGCATAGCAGGCTCTTGAGATTAACCAGAAACTTAGTTGTTGGTTTTTGTTTTTTTAAGTTTCACTGAACAGGTCTACACTTCCACTGTCTACCCAAACACTGACCCGCTACTAATACTGAATCATCAGTGACTATATTCATCACTTACCAGAGCTTCACCAAGGAGTATAAACACATGGCTATTCATAATACATGATGTTTATGCCTCAACAAATTACTTTGTTTAACCAATTCACATACCTCTTTCTAAGCCGCACACTGTGATTGAGAGTGTATATGAAGAGAAGGCATTTAGGGCAAAAGCGTATCTCTTGAGACCTACAACAGGGAGCTGCCAACATTTGTGGGCTAGGAGAAAGAATACTGTGAAGTGGCTTGGCTAAAGAGAAGGAGAAAATATAGCAATGTGGCTTATGGGGGCTGTTGGAGGATGGTGTTAGAACAGGCTAGGAATGCATATCTTGAGGTTTTTGATCATATGCAAATTTCAGCTTAAGAGGAAGACATTTGGCAGCCATTTGTTGTTTTTTTTCTGCATACATTTCTGAGAAGCTCCAAATAGTCCCAGAGTTTAAACTTTTTTTGCTCATCATTTCTTTTCTTGCAGTGCAGTATTGCCTTGAAATTCACATTATATATATATCACACATCCTTCAAGCGGTAAGACGTAAGAATTTCAATCCCTGTATTCCCATGTATCTAATAGTTCTCATGATCTCATATTAAAAGTGTACCCTCTTCTCCCTTAATTAAAAAAGTAAGTCAAAGCACCAGATGTCATTTTGACATTACTGCTGACTTCATTAGACACATTCTCTCTAGGTGGTAGTTGATAAATCTGTATACAGCAGATGTAATTAAACTGAAAGTTACACAGCTGTCAGGAAAAGGCACAAAGACAAACATGAAGAATGACTGTCACCATGGGTCAGACTAACACTTTTAAGTCTAACAAATTGACTCCCCCTTGTCTCCGCATACTTTGACCTACACTGAGAGACAGTTTGGGACATCATCAGTCTTCGGAAAATAAAAGCTTGTAATAACAATTGCCAAACTTCGAAATCTTTTGATAAGTGGCAAGTTCAAAGAGTGGGAAACGAGCACAAAAGCTGCTGCCCAACAGTCATTACTCACCCACAACTCCTATTGATTTCAAAGAGCTCTACTTGAATAGTGGCTGGAGGAGTGAAGCCTAAAATGAGATACCGCCATGCGGTTACAAAGACAATAACTCTCTTTCAAGATTGAACACTAATACAAAGCTCCCATGGGAAGTTAAAAGACTCTTAAGTGATTTCATATGATTTGTTAACTAGTATGAACATACACATTGTTATTTAATGAAGACCTGGTAAATAACCACAGGCAATAGTTGAAAGTGCTCCAACAGATTATAATGAACCCACAGTTCTTTGAGAGTAACTGTAGTAGGTGATCTTTGCTGCTTTGTAAGTCCATTCATGTTGTAATGGATACTCACACTGCCAATAGGTCTGCTACAAAACACATAGAAACAATGTAATTTTTAAAAAACATTTCTGTATTCATCAATGCAGTTGTTATAAGACCATATACACTGCTAACTCCTTATGTTTACATTTTCTCAGAAGGTTGTGCATGTAATAGCTTATCAACTATTTTTTTGATATTTTCCCCTCCCTTTTAATACAAGCATAATCTAAAAGCCAGTGTTTTTAGGAACTGACTTAACAACGTGATCCTACCACTCAGTTATGCTTACTGGGTACTGTAGGAATGTTACTAAATTCTTTTGTACTGCCAAAATACATCAGACCACTAGGAAAAAAAACTTGCCAATGTAGCAATACAGTTTAGCTAGCAGGACTCTTGTTAATACAAGGGAGGAAACAGGGCAGAATTGGGGGCCTGGTGGTAGAATATTAGAAGTTAGGTGAAATTCCATTATTCTGTGATTTCTTGTGAATTACTCTCAATTCTTATGATTTTTTTGCCTGCAAAAAAGGAAAGAAAAGTGAAAAGAAAAGCTGACCTTTGTTAAATTGTTCCTACTGATATTCTTATTTGAGCTAGAGATTAATATCCTTTCCTATTCTCCAATGCAGAAGAGTATAGGATGCCAATCTTGCATAACCAAAGCAGTAAGGAAGACCAAGTAAGTTCTGATATACTAAGATGTGCAACATGATGATATACCACTCTGACCATAGTTCATTTAAAGCAGAGACTCTGGTGCCCTGTTGGGTTAAACCCTTTTGCCGGCAGGACTGAAGACCGACAGGTCGCAGGTTCGAATCTGGGGAGACCACAGATGAGTTCCCTCAATCAGCTCCAGCTTCCCATGAGGGGACATGAGAGAAGCCTCCCACACGGATGGTAAAACTTCAAAAACATCCGAGCGTCCCCTAGGCAACGTCCTTGCAGATGTCTCACACCAGAAGCGACTTGCAGTTTCTCAAGTTGCTCCAACACACACACACACACATACACACACATTAAAGCAATGGTTCCCAACCTTTGATCCTTCAGGTGTTTTGGACTTCAACTCTCAAAAATACCAGCTGTTAGGAATCATGGGAGCTGAAGTCCAAAAAACCTGGAGGACCAAAAGTTGGGAACCACTAATTTAAAACAAGCAAGTAGGGTCTGGAGTTCCCAGCAACACACAACAGCTGAAGAAAAAATTAACAGGTATTCTCAAAACCATTACACATAACCTATTACAGGACTCTTGATGGAGGCACTCACCAAATAACCCCATCTTTCTTTCTGCAGTCAAGCATTTAGGAAAGGATAAGGGGCAGGGTGCTGGGGAAGTGTGGGGGGGATTTGGGGGGGGGGCTGTGAGTTCTAAAGGCTACTTTAAGTGTATTTATTATATTTTAATCTGTTTTTACCTTAACCTACACTGTACTGTTGAACTTTTTAAAAGTTTTGTATTGTGCTTTTAAACTATGAGCAAAGTGTGGGACTGTTAGCCACCTTGAGTTCCCACATGGAGAAAGGCGGGGTATAAATAAAGTTAATAACAACAACAATAGCAACAACTAATACCAAAGGGACAGAAAGCAACAGTACTATACTTCCTTTACAATGGCTACATCTTCTGAAAAGATATCCAATTTGGGACAACAAAATTTTAGATGAAAGAAACAATGAGAAGCCAGGTATGCATTGCTAGAGAATGTTTTTATTCAGTGCGTTTAGGTAATTCAACTTTTACTTTACTGGCAACAAAATAAATACAAATAATCCCCCCTTTTACAGAATAATTCTTGAAATCTATTTAACAATATGACGTAAATACTATTACCTACGAAATAATAATTCAGTCCACAGATGACACTTCAGTTAGGAATGTAATGCTTCACTTCGTTTCATTTACCGTATTTGTCCTTTAAAAAAAATGATGCCTGAAACAAATGTATGCCTCTCTTTCTTCTTTACTGGAAGAAAAAGATGCATAGCACAGTTTTCTTTTTTCATTTCCTAAAACGTTTAAAAAGTGGATGGACATGTTTGTTTGACGATGCCTTGCTCCGTGAGCTTTGATATTCCATGTAAACCGTATCATCAGCTCCAGACATGGAGCTCATTGTGCCATAATGTCGGGAAACCTAGAAAAACAAAATACATAATCTCAGCAATATTCTGCATCATTTCAACTATAAAAATCTCCAGACTGAGCACACACAACACTTGTATTTACCCAGCTGCTCATATGTAAGTGCTCTTGTACAGAAGTCAATTTCACCAGGCCAGCAGGATATGTGATTCCCCTCCCCCCCCCCCTCTCATCAAGGTATGTGTCTTCTGACATCTAATTACACCTCTTTCTTTCCAATAGGGGAAATACTGGAAGTCACAAGCTACTAATCTCTAGGATTTGAACACATTCCTAAACAAGTGGAATTTCTTTTGACTACTGACATTTCATAGTGAGACTTTTAAGCTTAGATTCAAAGTTGTCTTTCTGAAAATAAAGAGATTCCTCCTGCTCACAGAAGGGATTTTGATCTAGAAGGCTGAAGAAAGGGCTCATTTCACTTTCCAAACTGCTCTTCCACATAGAAACCCTGTGCCATCCTCCATGCTGTTCTGGATGGTTCCCCTTTTTTCATAAATTCAAGGAAAGGCTAAAGTCAGAACCAAATTTTCAAAGCACTAAGGAACTTTCGGCTATTTTCCTCTTGGAAACTGGGAAATATGTATATGCTATATGAACAACCTGATAGATTTAGGAAGATAAACACAAACTTGGAAAATGCAAGAAAACATTTCCTTGAAAAATTAATGCTGTCTGGGAACTCTCTGCAAATGCTAATCTGTCAAAACCTGCTTTTTAAAAGGTGGAAGCAAATTAGGAATTTAATGTATGTAGCATTGCTTTCCTTAACTTACTTAATTCATTTATGAGCAGTTGTTGTAATTACCATCCTATTTACCCAATCTTTATTAAACAGTTCTTAAAAAGTCGCCCTGCAAAGATGTACTGTCATATCCTTCCTAAAAGCCACAAGAAAGAGACTTATCCCAAATCAAGAGAGATGCATTTGAAAATTTACACACAATAGGGGAGAAAGCCCTTCCTTGGGTGCCTGATAGTATTTTCAAGAGGGCTTTTCTCAAAGATCTAACGTCCAAACCCCATTTAGACTTAAAATCAGCACCTTAAATTGGATTTAGAAAGCAACTGGCAATTGGTACAGGCCTTTCAATATTGACATATGCTTTTGATACTATGCGTCTTCCGAGCAGTTACATTCTGCTCTGACAGAAACTTCTGGTGTGGTCTTCAGCAGTAGTTCAGGTGTAGCTTGACTCAAACAAGGACAGTGGTGTCAAGTGATGTTGACTTATGAAAGGTATGTGGGAGGTCTTTCAGTGTTTTAGAGAGAAATGTCATCAAGGTACCGATGATATTCTGAATTGACAATTGCTTCTTCTCCCCAAGGAAGGAGCAACTTTGTGCAGGATGAAAAATGGCCTGGATAGGAATGATTAAAATGAATGGCAAAATGGGGGTTATGCAAGTCAATAGAAAGATCGGCTTGAGAACTGGATTTCAATCTGTTTGGGGAGAGAATGCACTCTTCTTAAAATAGCACATCTGTAGTCCTCGACCCTACACTGTCTCCTGGCCTTCATTTAGTATGTCATTCCCTGGATACAGGGGAAAAATATCTATTCTGAGACCTACAAGTTGGGCCAGGAGCAATAGGGGTAGCAACAGGTTTGAAAAAGCAGTCTGAGCTTCTCTTTTTCATGTGGCAAAAGCCCCAAACTGCAATGCTAGGAGTGGGTGGAAGAATATCCTTTCTCATTCTGCTCCAATGAAGACTGCTGGCATTGCAGCAAAAAAGGGGACCAGAGCTGTAGGTCACTATCTTCTCTAGGGCCACAAGTGGATGACTGGATGAGGAAAAAGCTTGCACAACACTTGAGTCAACTTCTCCCCACACCAAAGACCTGATGGGTCCTTAGCCACCATAATTTCCACTTGCCTGAGATGACTTTGCACCATACTCTCCTGCAACCACCTCTTCCTCAGCATCCATATCAGAGGCTTGCAAAACCTTTTGAAGTAGCTGCTGCTGTTCTTCTTTGGATGAGAACATAAGGTCTTCCTCTTCCATACCTGCAAGTTTAGTGATTACCTTGAGAAGAGCAAGGAGAATTTTTTTTTAAAAAAAAACGTTATTCAGTATTCACTTACAGTAAATTACAGCATTCCTTTTAGCAAACCCTAATGGCTATAATAGAATCATAGAATTGGTAGAGACCTCATGGGCCATCTGGTCCAACCCATGCAAGGAATAGCACAATCATGGTACTCCAGACAGATGGCCATCCAGCCTCTGTTTAAAAGCTTCCAAGGAAGGAGTTTCCATCACACTCCAAGGCAGAGAGTTCCACTGCAGAGCAGCTCTTAGAGTCAGGAAGTTCTTCCTAATGTTCAAGTGGAATCGCCTCTCCTGTAATTTGAAACCATTGCTCTGTGTCCTATTTTCCAGGGCAGCAAAAAACAAGCCTGCTCCCTCTTCCTTATGACATCATTTCACATATTTATACATGGCTATCATGTCTCCTCTCAACCTTCTAAACCAGGGGTGGGCAATTACCGGCTCTCCAGGTGTTTTGGACTTCAACTCCCAGAAATCCTAACAACTGGTAAACTGGCTCGGATTTCTGAGGGCCGGTAATTGCACACCCCTGTTCTAAACAGACCCAGTTCTTTAAGACGCTCCTCATAGGGCATGGTCTCCTGACCTTTGATCATTTTAGTTGACCTCCTCTGGACACCTTCCAGTTTGTCAGTATCTCTTCTGAACTATGGTGCCCTGAATTGGACAGTATGCCAGGTGATGTCTAACCAAGGCAGAATAAAGAGGCACCATGACTTCTGTATGTTAGCATTTCATTTTTTCTGTCTAATGTAGTATCTTACATTTGTCCTTGTTGAAATTTGTTTTGTTAATTTTGGCCCATCTCTCTAATCTGTTAAGGTCATTTTGAATTCTGATCATGTCTTCTGAAATATTCGCTATCCCTCCTAATTTGGTGTCATCTGCAAACTTGATAAGCATGTCATCTAAGCCTGCATCCAAGTCATTAATAAAGATGTTGAGCAGTACAGGGCGCAGGACTGACCCCTGAGGCACTCCATTAATCACTTAACTCCACTAGTCACTTCTTTCCAGGATGAAGAAGATCCACTGATGAGCAACATTTGAGTTTGGTCACTTAAGCAATTCCAGATCCTCCTGATAGTAGCACTGCCTTACATACATTTGACTAGTTTCTTTGCAAGAAGGTAATGGGGGACCTTTTTGAAGGCCTTGGTAAGGTGAAAGCCAGTAGGAAAAGAGGAAGAACATAGTACAGATGGATTGGATTCAATTAAGGAAGCCATGGATGTCCTGAGTCTGCAAGGCCTGAGCAAGGCTGTTGGTGATAATGACGTGGAGGTCTGTCATTCATGGGACCATCGTAAGTCAAAGTCCAATTAACAACAGTTAACAACAACAATGGCTGCAAAATCTAAAATGTACACTGTGTTATATCACTGACTTCAGGGCTTTGTGTGTAACCATGTTGTTTTACTGCATCCTGTATCTGAAAAGTATCACACACCAGATGCAATGGTCAGAGTAAGGATGGGGAGATTTATTCTCACAATAGTATGTTGACATAATAAATGGAACAGTGGGTACTTTCTGGGTCACAATGCAAACAGGTGCAGGAATATATGTATAACCTTCTTCTTTATTCATGGTTATGTACAAAACTGGATTCTAAAGGTACTAGAACTAAATCATAAAAGACAGCAAAATGTGTCCTTTCCCTCTTTTCAGACATGAACATATCAACTTTCATTACATGCTAAAGCACATTAACACTGCCATGGGTTTAAACTGCACTCTCAGCAAAGCTGATGCATTTTCACCCCTGTCTCCTTTACAACAACTTTTATTAATACAAGACAACACAAAATAAGTAATACTTTTAGTACAATTTTCTTTCTGAGTCACTATATAGTTGGTTCACATACTTATTGTTAAACAATATGATTTGCTTTACAATCCCACAGACATCATGGACAGAATTACCTTGAAGCTGTAACCTTGATCTACTAAAAATCTCTGTCGCTTGGTTGAGTATGCCATTTCTTGAGTGTCTTGGGAAACCAGAGAATAAAAGAAGGCATTGTATTCCTCTGCAACCATTCCTGGAGGAAAGGTTTATTGAGACGTTAAGCCATACAAACAAGTCCATTTTTTAAAAAGAAATTAAACATTCCCTGACTTATTGGTCTCATGTGGCTTACTAAAGATTACAGAAATTAAGTAAATCACAAGCTGCAAGTACTCAGAATTTTCCTCAAGAGTCAGGTTTTTATCATACACCATTCAACGTCTTTAGCATTGCAGAATCCAGATTGTATGGACCACATACTAAAAGGTATTACAGCATTGCAGCCCAGTTCAGGGTTTCAAGCAAGGCAGCAAGCAGGTGTCTCTGCCCTTAAAGTCAAGGTGAGGATTAGCCAATTCAAAGCAAAACAAAACAAAACCAAAAAACCCACAAGTATCCCTTCTATTTTCTGGCACTGAAGCAATAACAAGAGAAAAACAAGTAACTAATATGTTGCTTCAATTTATGGGACCCATTGAAAGGATTGACCGTGATCACAATGAATACATACATACAGAAGCAACTGGTTTGTTTTTCACACACTTAAGACATCAATTAACCAGCTAGATTTGAGATACACTCAAAATGTAAAGCAACATACAGCTGGATATCATTCAGTAAGAGATCACACAGATCAAATCATAGGTAGCAAAATCTAGTTATTTGTTGTGACCATTCCAATGTCTCGGGGTTCACAAGCAATACTATTCATTTCCATGCAAAACAGAAACTGTCTTTAGACTTTGTTTAAAAGAAAGACCACCCTTTCCCAGCTGATATAACTGTGAAGACATTTTCAAGCCAAAGGCAATTTCCACTGCAGATCTTGGCATTGTTTTCCAAACAGTTCCTCCCCATTACAGCTTTGTTTAAACAATGAATAAATCCAGGTTCTCCCAGCAAAGCGTTTCACATATTCCATGCCTTTCTTCCTACAATAAACATTTGAAACACACAACTATTTTCCCTCTCCATGCTGTCTTTCTGCTAATATGTGAATATCTTTTTATTTAAGGATGTTTTTCAGTTGGTCGTGTTTTATTATGTTTTCAAGGAAGGTTTTAACTGTTTTTAATGTTGTTTTAAAATATAAATTTAGTTTATTTACTTACGACATTTCTACCCTGCCTTTCTCTAGCCTGGAGGCAACTTTTATTTACTTTTATTTCTGTATTAATCCTTTTTAATTGTATTGTGCTTTTAAAATGTTGCACACCACCTTGGATCCCATGTTGGGAGTAATATGGTATATATTGTAAATGAATTGAAAATATATAAATAAACCTGTATTTAGATTGATCAAATATGCCCCCCACATCTATCACGTTTTCCTTATTTCTTGATTTCACACATCTAAACCTACTTATGAAAAATTTCCCATATACTCTCTTCCAGACAATAAATCATGCTTTTTAGCTTATGCATATATCAGGGACAGAATACTGCAGGAACCAAGTATTTAAAATTTTGCTCACTGTAAGTCACATGTAGTACAAGAAAATAAAGCATTTTTCTCAAAGCCCAGAATTGTATTTAAAAATCATCGAACTAAGTAAGAGTCATCTCAAAATTGCAACACTTTCAATCCTGCCTTGAAAGTTCAATAAGAACAGAGCCTCAGGTCTGCTAAGTGTGACTTTTAAAGACATACAAAATACTAATACTAACTGTCATATGAGGACTGATTAGGCAGGAAAGGGAAGGAAAAAGATGGCCCCCTACTGCAGCATTTTTTATAACCAACCTTGAATTTTGTTTTAACCTGTGACCTTGAGCTGGCAGTGACAAACTGGGACAATAGCAAATTGTACGTGCTTAGTCAGCTACATGAGTTGACTTATGTTACTTTCATGCTTGAGTGTTCCATTAAATTTACAGATTCCGGGGACTTGGTTTACCTTTCTTGGCTCTCAGCACTCGGCCCAGTCTTTGGGCCTCCTGTCTCCGAGACCCACCATGGGATGAGATCTGGATTAGAACGTTGGCTTCTGGGAGATCAAAGGATGTGTCACCTACCTACGACACAGAAACAGCAAGACTTACAGGACTCACATAATTTTGTGGGCTACAATAAAAATGTGTCACTATTACAACGAATGAACAATCTTTGAAACCACTATTGAGATATTCCAAACTAACTCAGTGGTTTAAAAAAAGCATTTTCTCTCTTACCTTGGAGATGAAAATTGTGTTGATTTTGGGGTTGTGTTTGAAATTCTGTAAGATCTGCATCCTCTCTCCCTGCGCTGTAGGCCCATAGATATATGGTCTTTAAAAAGAGATACAAAAATGTCATGATTCTTTGTCCCATGGGTTCAGATTAAGTACCCCTTACTCTGGATTCCAAAATTTGAAATACTTCAAAATTGTCCACATAGGTGGTTGAGACAATGACACCTTTGTTTTTCTGATGGTTCAATGTACAATTTTGCTTCATGCCCAACATTATTTAAAAATATTTTGTATAACATTACCGTTGGGTTGCATATATCAGGAAAGCATGAAAAATAAAGGAATTTCATGTTTAGACTTAGGTTCCATCAATGTTTCACAATGTAGATGCAAATATTCCAAGACCCAAAAAAATCCTCAATCCCAAAGCCTTCTGAATCCAAGCATTTCTGATAACGGACACTCCACCTGTAGCATATTTTAATATAATCCATGATGCCCACTTATGCTTTACTTCCCAGAAACACTTCCTTTCTTTGTTATCTTTGTAGGGGCCTTTGTTGCCTGTATGGCAGATCCACCCATCTGGAGACAAACCCATTTTGTCAGACACCCCCTTCCACAGAAATAAATCCTGACAGTTGTAAATGTTATCCGCTTGATGTGTGCCTCCTGACTCAACAGATCAGTGGGCTGGATATATCTACTAATCCTAGATGAAAGGATAGAAGCAGCTGTTAAAATAAAAAAAGGTGTTTTCTTTGGTTCAGTCCACTGAGCTAGCAGATTAACAGCTGTGTTCCCATTCTTCCTCCCCACTCGTGTCCTTGCAGAGTTTATGGTCTCTCAGATGAAAATTCCTCCAGTTTCAGAGTGTGAGATATATGTTTAAGATTGTGACCACTACTGAAATCAACATATAAGTAGTATCTGTGTTCCTTGTGATGTAGTACTAAGACTGTTGCTCTGTATAGAGCTTTGTGGGGAACTGCACTAGTGGCATAATTTCTGGTTAGTTTTCAATCAATTCCATGGGACTTGCAGTGAAAAAAGTGGCTGAAAATTTATTTTCTAATGGATTTAAATGCAGCACTTTGGGGTCCTGGCTGTTGCATACAGGTCTGTGAATTACACTTCACTCACCCTTAAACTAAGGGCTCCATCCAACATCATGCTGTCAGAAAAGCTGGATTTCCACTCTTCACTTTCTCCTCTGCCTTTATTGTTTTGTTGTTTATTTGTTCAGTCGATTCCAACTCTTTGTGACCTCATGGACCAGCCCATGCCAGAGCTCACTGTTGGCCGTGGCCACCCCCAGCTCCTTCAAATTCAAGCCAGTCACTTCAAGGATACCATCCATCCATCTCGCCCTTGGTTGGCTCTTTTTCCTTTTTCCTTCAATTTTCCCCAGCATCATTATCTTCTCCAAGATTTCCCGTCTTCTCATTATGTGGCCAAAGTGATCAGTTGGGCATTATTTCCTGGAGTATGGACTGGTTTGATCTTATTGCAGTCCAAGGCACTCTCAGAATGTTCCTCCAACACCAAGTTCAAAAGCGTCTATCTTCCTTCACTCAGCCTTCTTTACGGTCCAGCTCACACATCCATAGGTTACTACGGGGAATATCACTTCTTTAACTATGTAGACCTTTGTTGCCAGTGTGATGTCTCTACTCTTAACTATTTTATCAAGGTTGATCATTACTCTCCTCCCAAGAAGTAAACATCTTCTAATTTCCTGGCTGCGGTTTGCGCCTGCAGTAATCTTAGTGTCTAGAAATGTGTTTGTCACCGCCTCCACATTTTCTCCTCTGCCTTGCTTCACTCAATTCCAAAATCTTCTCCAGAAAGCTCCTCAATCCTTTGGACTATTTTGGAGAACCTCCTATGTGAGGGAGGATGCAGAGCAAACACCAAACCTATTCCACTGGCTATGTTGTTCCCTATCACTCTATGCAACCCTTAGTATTACAATTCTGATCTGTCATTGCACCATTTATGGTAAAATAAATATCTACTCTATCTCCAGATAGTAATAAAAGGAGAAAAAAACAGGCCCTCAAATATGTTGACAATGTTGAGCCCATTGTCCCTAACAAACCAAATACTTCACCCATCCATTTACAGTTTTAAGCACCTACATTTTTAAAAAAAATGCAACACTAATAATTGAGTGTAATAGTACTCTTTCAAGAATTATCATTAGATACAATCTCTGTCCATACATGGTTCAATAATTAGAATGAAAACAGATCAGCAGGTTCAGAATCTTAAAATTAAGAAATGGTTTGTTTTTTTTTTCTAAATTGGTATATTGTATATTTTTTCATAGTAACCTAATTGCAAGTTTTTATTTGGATATATTGTTCGTTTCCTTTTTCTGGTCAAGAGCTTCAATTTGAATCAGCCACAAGCATTTACAAATGTGAAGTGTGCAAAGAAAGGGGAGAAAACAGGACAAAAAAGGCTGCATTGTATGTTTTGAGGTCACAAAAAACTGTTTGTCCCATACATTGCCACCAGAAACTCACTATTATGTAAAAGTATCACATAAGCAGCATTTTTCTTCAGTCACCACATATCTTGAATATAAATTATCACACAGTACTAACCCTTAATTATATCGTTTTACATGATATAATGCACGGGGCTGCCTTTGGAAGTTGTTTGGAAACTTCAGAGGACTGAAAATACAGCAACCAAATTGTTGACTGGGGTCAGTTATAGGGGACATATAACTCTTTTCCACACTTGCTTTTAGAATATCCATCAGTTCGGATCTAAAACTGTTCATCCAAGCATAACTCTTCTGCAAATGAAAGGGCTCCTTCCATTTAAAGACAAAATTTGCATACTAGAGGAAGATGTATGATTTTCAAGGATTCTGGATTCCAACTGAGAGATATTCTAGAAGTGGATGTGGAAAAGAGCGGATACAAATGCACAAACCAAATGTCATTTTGGTCCTGGCATATTTAAAAACAATGGAACTTGGACTCAAGTGTGATTTTAATACCCTAATTAGCCACTAATTACACATAATCTTCTTGGATGTATAACTGTTTCACAAATCAGAGCACAGTTGTAAGGATCACTTCAATGAGTTTTACGTTGTAAATAGAACATATATCGTATATATACTGCCACATCTTATTGCAGAGGCCCAAAGCAGGAGTTAACAATTAATTGCGACTTTCCAGAGAGTAGCTAAATAGATGCCTGTAACATCCTCACACACAACAGCATGCATAATTCTACTGTAATCTAGTGACCCCAAGGCATAACTGGTCTACTATAGCGATTATTTATGACTGTTGCTTCAGAAGTTGCTTATTATAGGTGGCAAGGAGCCCCCATTTTAAATCTGATACTTAAATTCAGTATTTTGATGTGAGTGAAAGGAAGATGATATTAAGGATGTAATCACCCAAAGAGCAAAGTCCTGAAAAACAGGTTTATCAATACTGGAATAAAGACACTCTTTATTCATCAATACTTACTTGCCAAGCCGAACCGCATACTCCTTCAAAGCGAACACATTGTCTGCAAAAACTATGATCTTGTCATTCCTTCGCTCATGAAACTTAATCAGGAACTGGCAAGCCCTGAATTTGTTTGGATTCATTGTATAGAGCAATATCCGTTTCTTTGTTTTAATAGCCACATACTCTCTGTAGAATTCAGGAGACATTGGACACCAAACCTAAGATACAGATAGTTAGATAAAATCAGATTATCAGATATTAATAATAAGGTAGAGGTTTCCCCTTGACATTAAGTCTAGTTCTGTCCGAATCTGGGGGGTGGTGCACATCTCCATTTCTAAGCCAAAGAGTCAGCATGGTCCGTAGACACCTCCAATATCATATGGTCAGCATGACTGCATGGAGTGCCAATACCTTCCCACCAAGGCTGCTCACATATCTACTCACATTGACATGTTTTCAATCTGCTAGATTGGCAGAAGCTGGGGCTAACAGCAGGAGCTCACTCCGCTCCCTGGATTCAAACTGCCGACATTTCCGTCAGCAAGTTCAGCAGCTCAGTGGTTTAACCCACCTCGCCACAAGGGGCTCCTATAGTTCTAATAATGCTTCAATAATGAATCAGTAGGAAAGCATGAGATAGTTAGACTTACAAGATTTTGATGTACTATTATAAAGAATGAAACATTTATGTAGTTATGGAGGGTGATGCAGGGAGTGATTTTCTAAGGAGGCTTGAAATCCTTCCAGAAAGAGGGGACACCATAGACAAGAAACAAAACGCTGGGCTGCATTTAAATAAGCAATTGTTCATGAGGAACTGATGTCCTCCTCTCCAAAGCAGACGACACTAAATTGTTCAGGGTAGTTAAAAATGAATCTGATTGTAAAGAGCTCCAGAAAGATCTCTCGAAATTGAGTGAATGGGCAACAAAGTGGCAAATGCATTTTAACCTAAACAAGTGTAAAGTCATGCACATCGGGGCAAAGAACCCCAACTACACCTACCAATTGATGGGGTCAAAGCTTTCCGAGACAAACCAGGAAAGGGATCTTGGGGTTTTGGTGGACAGCTCTATGAAGATGTCAACCCAGTGCGCAGCAGCAGCGAAAAAGCAAATTCTATGCTTGGCATGATCAGGAAGGGAATCGAAAATAGGTCGGCAAATGTTGTATTACCTCTCTACAAATCTATGGTAAGGCCACATTTGGAGTACTGTGTACAATTCTGGTCTCCGCACCTTAAGAAGGATATAATGGAACTGGAAAAGGTACAAAGAAGGGCAACAAAAATGATCCAAGGGATGGAGCAGCTCCCTTATGAAATCAGGTTGCAGCGCCTTGGTCTTTTCAGCCTTGAAAGACGGCGTTTAAGAGGTGACTTGATCGAAGTGTATAAAATCATGCATGGGATAGAAAAGGTAAATAAAGAAAAATATTTTCTCTGTCACCCAACACTAGGACTAGGGGCACTCCTGAAGCTCCAAGGTAGGAAAGTTAGGACTAATAAAGGGAAATATTTCTTCACCCAGAGGGTCATTGGGTTATGGAACTCACTTCCAGAGGAGGTTGTGACAGCTGTCAGCCTGGACAGCTTCAAGGCAGGATTAGACAGATTCATGGATACCAAGGGAATCAGTAGTTACTGAAATGGACATCCAAGTGCCACCTCTGTGTTGATGGAGGCAGGCAGGATTTTCCCCGGGTACTGGTTGTGGGGGGTCAGGAGCAGGTGAGGGTTTTGCCCTCCTTTCTGCTAGAGATTCCTGTGTACAACTAGTGGGCCACTGTGTGACACAGAATGCTGGACTAGATGGGCTGAGGCCCGATTCAGCATGGCTCTTCTTATGTTCTTATGTTCTTATGTTCTTAAAGCAGCCATCTTCATGAACCCAAAGGCTTCCTTTCCTAAGAGTCAGAGGATTCTCACTAAACACTCAGGATACTCAGAGAAGGAATTAAGGAGAAGAGGTGAATCAAATGAAGTTGGGTAGAGACAGGGAGGGAAACAGAAAGGAAATCTTGTGAGGATTGCACTTCCATCAGAAATGTGAGGCATAGATCCCTTTGTCTAATACTCCTTTGCTGCTGCTGCTGCTTCTTCATATGTGAAGCAATCCTCAGCTTGAATAAGAAAAGCTCTTGAGGAATACATGACATTTCTCAATACCACTCCGCAAAACACAACCCTGCAAACTTTTCTTAGTGCTTTTGTGAAAGCCTTCTAATTGACTCTCAAAGACTTAACAACTTAAGGGTTTTCCACCTCAGCTTTTCCAAAAACACACAAACAATAAACTTAGTGTTTTACGAGTATACCTCTAATCCATGTGTCACAAGTTAAATAATTTTGAAACAATTAACCAGATTGTTTATCCATTATAGACCAATTACAGCAGATTACTGGCAGCTCTCTGTTCTGAATGTTCCTCCAAGGAGCATCTAAGTACATGCAAGAGAGTTCCAGCAAAACTCTTCGGCAAATTGGTGGTCATCTTTCGGTGTACCTATAAAATAGCTGTACTAGTGTGCACTTTTCTGGCATTCTATCTTGGTATGCCAGAGATAAAAGTGAAAAAAGATATATATATATATCCACTTATATATAGAATTACAGAATCACAGAGTTGGAAGAGATCTTGTGGGCCATCCAGTCCAACCCCCTGCCAAGAAGCAGGAAAATCGCATTCAAAGTATTCCTGACAGATAGCCATCCAGCCTCTGTTTAAAAGCCTCCAAAAAAGGAACTTCCACCACATATCGTGGGATCTTTATTTTTCCAGATGCCTTTGGTTTGCAACTGTCATCAACCAACTCAGCATAGCCAATAGTAAGAAACTGTAGTCACAGTCCAAAATATCTGAAGGGGCAAAGAATGTATTTTGTTGTTGTTGTATGCTCTCAGGTTAACTCCCGTTTGCAGTGACCCTATCATAGGATCCCCTTGGCAAGATATATTCAAAGGAAGTTTGCCATTGCCATCTTCTAAAGCTGAGAGTATGACTTTCTCAAGGGCACCCAGTGGATTTCCATGGCTCAGCAGGGATTCAAATCCTGGGATCCCAGAACCCTAATCCAACACTCAAACCACTAAAGAACTCTGGTTCCTACCTTCCCCTAAACGTAAAGGTAAAGGTTTCCTCTGATATTAAATCTAGTCGTGTCCAACTCTTGGGGCGAGGGGTTGCTCATCTGAATTTCTAGGCTGAAGAGCCGGCATTGTCTGTAGATGCGTCCTAGGTCATGTGGCCGGCATGACTGCGTGGAGCGTCGTTACCTTCCTGTCAAAGTGGTACCTATTGATCTACTCACATTTGCATGTTTTCAAACTGCTAGGTTGGCAGAAGCTTGGGCTAGCAAAAGGAGCTCACCCTGTCCCGCAGGTTTGAACCACCGACCTTCTGGTCTGCAAGTACTGCAGTTTAGCAATTTAACCCACTGCACTACCGCGGCCCCACCACTGCATTAAACTAATAATTGAAACATCTCCTTCCGATGTGAATTCAAGGATGCGGAATGAATGCTAGGACATAATACTTTGTGGGTCTGAGAAATCTACAAGGTGTTTTCAAAAGATGGAAACAGATTTGAATTTGCGGTGTCTTTGAAACTACAATCTGCCCATAAATGAAACTCTTTCCACTTGAAACTATGAGGCAAAGAGTTTCAAGTGATTGTTGCTAGATGCTTCTTTCAGCTCAAAAACAGCTCCTAGCCTCACTCATTTGTAAGAAGGCGACCCTGCAACATAAGGCACAGTTCAGCAAGACTGAATCCGTAATTGCAGTTCAGTGTGCATTTCAATGGCATTTTAAAACTCTATGCCTCATCCTTTTAAGTTAAAACTTTCACTCATGGGTGGTTTGAGGTTTCAGAAATAGAGTGATTTCAAATCAGGTCCATCTTTCTGAAAAACCCTGTAATTAAATGAATTCTCGCTGTTGCCTGTCAATTGGATTCCCTGTTCTGGCGTTTACACACACCATCCATGGGCCCTTTCGCACAGCCATAGAACCCAGACTATCAAAGCAGAAAATCCCACAATATCTGCTTTGAACTGGGTTATCTGAGTCCACACTGCCATATATGCCAGTTCAAAGCAGATGATGTGGGATTTTATTCAGCTATGTGGAAGGGCCCCATGAGTAATTAATCTGAAGTTTTCAGCTCTAGGTACTTTATATATAATCACAGATAAATAAATATGCAGACTCTACCCTGACAGATAAATAAATATGCAGACTACCCTGGCGGAACAATCCATTTACTGGCAATGCAGACAGGAACAGTAACATATCTTCAGAAGTGACTACCTACATTTCTGAATGAGTCACATATTTGGGCTGATTTCCTTCCAATAGAGAACCATAACTTGGAACCCTTTGACACTACAGAATTACAGCACTATGAGAATATTTCAACTGTCATGACAAAATCCTATGGAAGCCTTCAGTCTGTAATTAGGTTAGATGCACCACAGGAACTCCCTGGGTGAGAAGTCAAAGTACTGCTCCTTAAACAGTAAATCTCACCATTTCACTGGATGTTGACACGGCAGTTAAAAGGGAATGTTAGTGCTGCAATTGTGTTAACAGCACCCCAGGACACAGTTAGAAACTAGATAATTTTTATACTTGAGTTATTTGCAACTTCCAGATTCAGCTCTGGTAATTTGGGATTCAACTCCAGATTTCCCAATCAATATGGTCAATACTAAGGGATTCTGGGAATGTATTCATACAAAGAGGATCAAATATTCTCCACCCTGTTTCAGTCTCTGAAACTCTGTTCACTTTTTTCTGTGAAACTAGAAACTGGGTCTCTGAATTAAATTCAAAAGCAAGAGTACTTGTGTTATCAGAGACTTAGGGAGCTCTGTATTTTGTGATAACGCAGTTTCTACAATTCTTGCCTCTCCCTACTCTTTTTGCTTGGCTTATCAATCAACGAAGTCTCTGGGCATAAAGCTTATCTATTATTCCCATCTATATTTACATATCCATCAATCCTATCTGTGTTAAATGGAGGAGAATTGGTTTCAGGGCTTTGCCTGATTATACAACAGGCACTGCCCCCTGCAGACAGACACTCAGAAGGACAGCGTGTTCGGGGACAGAGAAAGTATTCTTCCTGGAAAAAAATAGTGATCCCAAAATGCATGTCGCTCATAAAAGGTTTTTATGCACTCGGAAAAGTATTGTACCTGGAGCAGCTCTATTTCTGAGCTCAACTGTAACTGGTGAGCAACCAAATGGCTTAACACAGAATTTTTTCTGCCTTTTTAGAATTTGCATTTTTAAATTCTTCATGGGAGAAAATGTTACTGCCCATTCAGAACACAATAAAAGATAGGGAGAACTGAAATTTTAAGCAGAAAAAGCAGTTCTAGATATAAAATAATTTTACAGTTGCTCTGGATGTTTATAAAGACATTCTGTACCCCAAGAAATACAACAGCATTACGAAATTAGAGATAATGTACCTCAGCACACTGGACTTTAGCAATATAACCATTGTTCTGCAACTCCATCCAGTTGGCCTCATACAGTTTTGGTCCAATGAGGAAATTCAAGTCTACAATTTTGTCATCTTCCCTGACAAGGGTGGCCGTCAGTCCAAGTTTGCAGTGGGCTTGAACAATGGTGAGCACACGCCTGAACATTTTTGCTGAGAAAATCATGCAAGGACACATGGTTAACCTGTTTCAGATTTAGAATACTATGATCTATTTGATTATTGGAAGCCTATAACATATTATATGAGCTTATTTGCTCTTTATGTTCTACAAACATAAAACACTTTAGATGTTTTGCTTTTGCCATCACATTATTCCCAAGGTTATGATACGAGAGAAAAATTAACAGGAATTTAAGACTAAGGGGAAGTGGACAGAGGAACAATTCATATAAGAGATGCTCTCTTTTTGAACACTCATAATCTCAATGATTTTTTTTTCATGTCAGGAGCGACTTGAGAAACTGTAAGTTGCTTCTGGTGTGAGAGAATTGGCCTTCTGCAAGGATATTGCCCAGAGGATGGCTGGGAAGCTGGAGCTGACAGACAGGAGCTCACCCTGTTCCCTGAATTCGAACCACCAACCTTTTAGTCAGCAGTCCTGCTGGCAGAAGGATTTGACCCACTGCACCACCAGAGGCTCCATTCCAATGGTCATACTGATCCCTTTGGGACTAAAACTCCTAGAGTTTTAGTCCCAAAGAGAACGTATTCAAGCTCTGTTCCATCTGGTAAAGAATACTCACATCTATAAAAACCTATGCTATCAACGTTGTTCTTTCAGTTAGTCTCAACCATGCTGTCAGATTCCTTTGAATACTTATTAATGCTCTGTCAGAGATGCCGCCATGCTCTCCTTACCAGGTATTGTGTGTACTTCATCAAGGATCATAAGGCCCCACTCTTGACTCTTCAACCATTCCATGACTTTCTCTGCCTCCCAAGACCTCTTGGTTGTATGTCCCAACATTGAGTATGTACTAATGGCAATAGAGCAGCCAATTGGCTTATCTTTGGCATCAGACGTAAATCTGCAGATTTGGCTGTCATCAATGGTGGACCACATTTTGAACTGGGCTTTCCACTGTTCCACAGAGACAGCAGAATTGCCCAGCACCAAGCATCGTTTACGGACCGTGGAAGCAGCTGTTACTCCTACAAGTGACTTGCCAGCACCTGTAATTAACAAAAAAGAGGTAATTTTTTTAAATCACATGTAGAGCACAAATATTTACAAGATAAAGGAAAACATGGGAAAAAAAATAAAAAGAGTATATAATGACGATTTACATTCTTAACATGAAAAGTGCTATACAGATGTACAAAATATAAAATGCATAATAACTTAGTAAAGTCAAAGCCCAACTTACATAAATTTTAGAAACATTTAATGTCAACTTGGCCAACTCACCACAGGGAAGGACAATAACACCAGACCGAGCACGGCCATTTCCAAACATTTTTCTTAAGCTCTTTTCCTGGTATGGTCGCAGAACAGCTGTGGGTTTCAAATCAATATTAATATCAGGATTCACGGAATCATTTCTGAAGTCGTACTCAGCAAGCAGGGGGTACTCCAGCTGGATGCAACGCTTCTGAAGCTCTTCAATCATGTCCTAAAAAAGAGAATGGGATAGGTTCATTTTAACATTTTACTACGAATTATTCAGAACTTTAGGAAAACACTGCAATCCCCCATAAGGCATGAAGAAGTATGTCGTGTTGCAATCGAAATAAAGCTACAACAAAAACATCCAGTCCTATCCCCCTGCCATCCAGTCCTACGTGCCCCCCAAGAAGGAAAATCGTATTCAAAGCAGAAGGAAAATCGTATTCAAAGCACCCCCGACAGATGGCCATCTAGCCTCTGTTTAAAAGCCTCCAAAGAACGTTTTGGCACACCCTCATATATGTGGTGAAATTGACTGCTGCCTTCAAAATTTGCTACAACATAAATCACTTTTCAAGATATTTCTCTTTCTGTTTTTCACTCTTGATAGGAAACTGTGCTGTGCTTGTACAAAACTCAGTAGACAAGTTTCCATTTCAGACTTTAGTAGCTAAAGCTCAGTGAAGGCTGTCAAGTTCCACAATCATAGGCAAAGAAAACTGCTATCTAAATTCAGTGGAAAAATATGTAACAATCAGTGAGGCCTACATCCGACCATTAGTTATTAACAATTAATTGATACTCAATTTATCATGGTTGTTAAATGCAACTAACAGCAATTCCGTCATATTGGTTTTCAGCATGCTTTATTTGGAGAAGGTGTCCCGTTGTCTGAGCAGGGGTTTAAATCCTGGTTTTCCAGAATACAACACTCATCACACCACACCACACCACACTGACTCATTAATTCTCAAAATCAGTTGTTGGAAGAGACCATTATGGCCATCCAATCCAATCCAACCCAACCCCCTGCCATGTAAGTAACAGTATGATATTTTACCTGCTTGACTTCAAAAGAGACTGTCTGTGTTTCTTCCTCCTCTTCTTCATCCTTGTCCATTTGTTCATAAAATTCAAATAAGTCAGCAGGGACATCTGGTTTATTAGGAACATCTGTCCCTTGTGAAGTGGACGGACCACTGCCACTCTCAGTGGACTTGGAGATCTACAAGATATTCAACAAGGAAAAGGAGGATGCAGTCAAAAAGGGGACAATAAGCTCCACCAACAGCTGAGGGCCTATAATAGCTAAATGCCATATAAAAAGTAAGTAAATGGAGAAAATGATTTAAACTGGCACCAAAATATAACCATTGGACAAGATAAGCAGAGAGGCTCAACTGTCATCATATATGCAGAAAAACAAATGTATGTTTATCAGTAAACAATAAAGAAAGAATAAGCCATTTACAAGAAATGTAAATGTTCATAACCGCAACATACAGCTGATTTGCTCGTGAATGTTTCTGTTATGAGTTCTGTTTCTTCTCCTTCTGCATTTCTCAGTCGACAGTCTCTAATAACTGGATCTTGGAGAAGCTGCTGAATGACCTCTGGGTGGGCACTTTCTACAAAATATCTAAAACGTAGAAAACAGGGAAAGATGATACTAGAAAGAAATACAGGTTGAGTATCTCTTATTTGGAAGATAGATAGATAGATAGATAGATAGATAGACACCCCACGAATTTCATAGGGTTTTCTTAGGCAAACAATACACAGAGATGGATTTCCTCTGAAATATAATAATATTAATAATACTAATAATACTAATAATTTTATTTCTTACCTGCTCTCCTTGTGGCTTAAGATGGGTTACAGCAGTCTTTCTCAACCAGTGTGCCGTGGCACACTAGTGTGCTGTGACGGACCTCCTGCTGTGCCACGAGAAAAGCTCTCTGCCCCCCTTCCTCCCCCCCCTCCTGGCGAACTCCTGCTGCTTGAGGGAGGAGGAAGGGCCAGGCAGTGGCGAAGAAAAAGAAGAAGGGACCGGGGCGCTGCCTCCTTCGACCGTTTCCCCAGCCAGCCTCCAATCCGCCATGACTCCCACCATGACTCTCGCCCCTCGCTCGCTGAAGCCGCGTGGAGGAGGAGCCCCACCCACTGAAGCCCGTCCACCGCTCATGCTCCTCCTCTGTAGGAGAGCTGAAGCTGGGGGGAGGGGGCGGGCCATGGCGCGGCCTGGCTCTGCCCCCTCCCCTGGCTTCGGCACTCCCAGCAGCTGCTCCAGCCTTGAGGGGACAGTGCCAAGCCAGCATTGTGCTGGCTCTGGCACCGCTGGCTTGGCACTGCCCCCTCAAGGCTGGAACAGCTGCTGGGAGAGGTGAAGCCGGGGGTAGGGGCGGGGCATGGCACAGCCTGGCTCTGCCCCCTCCCCAGCTTCGGCACTCCCAGCAGCTGTTCCCAGCAGGCCACCAACCCCCAGCCGTTCTTTACTGTGTTCGAGTGTCATTTAGTGTCATTTTGGTTGGTGGTGTGCCCCCGGATTTTTTTAATGTTAAAAGTGTGCCGTGGCTCAAAAAAGGTTGGGAAACACTGGGTTACAGAATAAATTCATAATCCACACAGTCACTGGCATAACTGTCTTTTACAAAGCAAGCTAAGAGAACTTATAGGCTTATATCCTACAATACTTGGTATTCATTAGTAATCTCCCATCTAAGTACTGTTTACCTTCCAAGAACAGATGGGATCTGATGCCTTTTTTATTTTGTGTCAAAAGCATTGCATCAATAAGTATAAAACTGACAGAAGGAGCACAAGTGGCTAAATAATTTTAGATAAAAAATGGGCAACAGCAACGACGTTGTCTGTAGCTTTAAACAGTTCTTCCCCTGTGCATGAGACACGGCACTGTGGGCAAGCATACAGATGCTGAGTTGTGTGTTCTGATCCATAGTAGCATAAGGTGGGGGATTCTTCTAGGTACTGCCATTTTGCTAGTTTGTCTTTTGATCTGCTTCTGAGTCTATTCAGGGACTTCCAAGTTGCCCTTTCTTGGTTTGCTCCTGAAGGCAGACCCTCGTGGGGGTCATCCAGTTGGGATTTCATGGTTTAGCTATCCCGCTCTTGCTGTTGTTGGGGGAACATTAAGAGGAGTGGGGTTCTCATGAAGCTTTTCCTTGATTTGAGTCTACTGGGAGGAGGCTGATAGCCACAAAGTGAGTAGCTTTCAGTGTTCAACCTTATTTCTCTCAGTTAGCAGCAACTTCCCGTCACACGTGTGTGTGTTGGGGGGGGGGGGGGCAATTCCAGCTAGCTTGTAGAGTCTATCAACAGGTGTAGGCTTGAGACATCCTGTAACTATTCTGCATGTTTCGTTCAGTGCCATATTCAACTGCTTCACGTGGGCAGACTTGTGCCAAACAGGGTAGGCATACGCAGCAGTTGAATACGACAAGGCCAGAGCTGATGTTCTTACTAATTTTGGGTCTGCACCCCATGTGCTACCAGAAAGTTTCCGCAGGATGTTACTGTGTGCAGCTACTTTGTGCTTGGTGTTCATAGGGTGTTTCCCAAATGTTAGTGTTTAATCTAAGGTGACAACAAGATTATTAGTATTGCAGCACTGCTCGAGCTCTTGACCTTCCCAGGTAACTTTCAATTTCCTGTTGGCTTCACAGTTACGTAGGTGGAAAGACACACTTGTGTCTTGGCAGGGTTAGGCTTCTGATGCCTTTAGGACAGTGCTTCTCAAACTCTGCTCCTCCTGGTGTTTGGGACTTCAGCTCCCAGAAATCCCAGGCATCTTACCAACTGTTAGGAATTGTGGGTGCTGAAGTTCAAAATACCTGGAGGAGCAGAGTTTGAGAAACACTGTGTTACAATATTCAGGTCCTGGACATGACTGTAATTTTTAAAGATCCAGTCCTGGTCTTCACACATAATAAGAAACAAGGCATCATGTGTTATTAAGCCAGAGTCTGATTAAGTCCATACATACAATCTTTCTCCCCTCTTCAAATGTAAACCAGCAAGTCAGAAATAGCTTAGGGTGTTATCTGAATCTAGGATTATGGTTTATTGTGTTTAACAAACAAACCTTACAAATCCTGTTTTGTTTGGTTACAAGTAACTGCAATTACAGGCACAAATATCACACTACCTATCCCTGCTTGGTCTGTACACTAGTTTTTACTATGAGATGAGGGAAACAGATGTGAATAGCTTACATTTACTAACATATAACTCAGTTACGTTATGGTTTAGTAAGACAGAATTTCTGGCTCATTATTATGTGTGAATGTAGCCAATGTGTTAATGATATTATGGCTCCAATCATGCCCACTTTTGTGAAGGCATTCTATGAAAAGAAACAATCATTTATAGCATCCTGACCAAAACTTTAAAAATGAAAAAAAATCAGCAAAGGCTTACCTGTTGTGTTTCAGAACCAGCTTTACTTTTCCATAACTCACAGTACACAGCTGCCAAACAAAAGTGAAAACACTGCTTAGAAAAGCACACATGAAGAATCAATTTCCAAAGCCAACTTTCCTCATTACAATTAAGATGCATACCTGGAACAGAGGTGGGCAACACATAACCCACATTAACTCAATGTCCATTTTCTGCTTCCTGGTGCTGATAAATTAAATGCCACACCATCATATTTCAGCAACACCCCTCCCCTCACATCCCCATTTTCACACTTCTGGGAAGTGTGATTCTTCTCTTAAAAAGGTGTGTGCTTCCTATAACATTGAGTAAATGAGAAAAGCTGGTTTTCCATAACCCAACAGAGGGTGTGTCCCCCAATTCCAGTGTTGCTAAATCCAGAACCAACTATATATTCAATGGGGGACTATGGGAGCTGCAGAACTATGACTTTTGGAGAGTCATGGTTTCCTCACTTCCTAAACTAAATTACATTACTGTGCTGACAAGTCTTTCTAGCTTATCTTTTGAAAAACAAGTGGATCTATGCCCTGATGCCCTGTGTTAAATCCAAGAATGCCTAGACAGTACAGTTCTCTGTTGTGTTTAATCATCTCTTCAGTGTCTAGCCCTCTGTACAAGAAGACAAAAGAATGACAGTTTACCTTGATAAACTGAATGATCCCATCAGGCACACCAGTTTTACTCAGTTTCCGCAAATACTCTGTGATATCATTTGTTTGCAAACCCACACTGACAGCCGCATAGAGAGAGTAAGCAGTCAATTTATATTCATGTATATGGGAGGGTCGGCAAACTGGCTCAGCAATGGCAACCAGAAAATCCTGGGCATATTTGTAAACAGGTGAAAAGGCTTCAAGGAAAATATGGCCATCAGGAGCCTATGAAAGGACAGAAGAATTGCAATATTATTACTCTGCAAACAACATAAATGCTTTATACTACTGCTTTTAAATATACAAAGCATAGATAGGCATGTGCCTTCAAATTGCCTGTTGACTTACGGTAACTCCATTAATTTCATAAAGTTGTCTTAAGTCAAAGGTAATATGTCATTGACTTCCTATAGGACCGAGGGTACGTGTCCCTTCCAAGTACTAACTTGGGTTTTTGGCACACCCCAGAGGTGTTTTACTCAACTGTTGTTAAATCAGCTTTGGAATAATATTTGCATTTGTGCTTCCCAACTAATGGTAGAATTTTTGGCCTTTGTCCCTGTGTCAAAGACAAATCATTTTTTTAAAATTTCCTGACAGCCAGAATCGGTTCATGATCTAGCATTTGGGAAAAGAAAAGCGACAAAAGCTTGCTATTCACAGAATGGAGAGAACTCCCAGAAACGTAACTAGCTACATATTGATTTTAAGTATTTCAGAATCACTTGACTGAAGTTTGTTGAAAATGCTAGGATCAAAATTCTCTTCCACTATGAACTGGAAAATGAAATCTTGGAAATGTAGGTGGGATTTTTGGATTCTAGCTCCCAGAATGAGTTCTGATTCCAAGTATGATCTTGGGGAATTAGCACACATTAATGGCCATAACTTGTTGATATGGAATCATGGGAATTGGAGATTGATGAGGCACCAGAACTCTTTGGCAGGGAAGGTGAAAGTCTTTGTCAAATTACCGCTCCCAGAATTCCACAGCATTGAGCCATGGAAGTTAAAGTACTGCAGAATTGCCAGTAACACTACAGTGCAGATGCACCTTTGGTCTTTGACTTCCAGAAGTGAATGAGTAGGAATTGTAAAAACTGTACTCCAAAGCATCACCAAGGTCTAATCTTCCTCAGCCATTCTCAAAACATACCAAAGTAAGTTCAATGACAGTTCTTTCAGCACAGGCAAACACCTCGATAGGTTTCCTTTACCAGAACAAGAGCAAAGCTCTTACGAAACCTCTGTGTTTGATGGGGCTTACCACCCACAGCGGGCGAGAGGAATGATCATCCTTGAGATGCATCTGGCTCCTGTAGTCCTTTGCCCCATATTCATCTACTTTTTTCCCAGAAACTTCCACTTGCTTTCCTGCTGCCGAGGGAACTGCTTCTTGAGAGTCTCTGCCTGGGATGTCGTATTCTTCCTCATTCTCCTCCTCATAGTGCCGCTTCTTAGACTTTTTCTTATCTGAAAACCAATGCAGATATGTTTCCATACATACACACATAAAAGCTTTTTATAGTAGAAATTTAAAATTGCAGACAACTTTAGACTGCATAACCTATCCTGACTGCTTGTGACAAGAGCTAATGGGATTTGCAGTTTAGTATGATCTGAAGGTATTTCCCATGCCTAGTTTAGACAACAAAACATGTTTTAATGGTTAAGGGATAATGGCTTCTTTTAACTGCTCAAGGCAAATATGGGGACTATTGTAATTCTTCCATATTCCTATTAGTTTAATTCTGAAGATCCTTTTAGCATCTGCCCAAGAATCTGGAATAGCTCCCAATATTTTTTTAATGAGGACATTGAGGACTGAATCCAGGAGAAAAGTGTGTATTCTTACCATCTTAACCCAACCCACATATTCTATACTCCAGTAGTTCCCAACCTTTTTTTGACCAGGGACCACTCTCCAACATTAGTACCAAAAAGGGTTACAAATCAGTTTTTGGTTTTGGGTTCAGTTTGGGGTGCTGATTCAGAAAACCACATCAACTCTACTTTCTGATACAGAACATATGCCATGGACAGCGACAGGGATGGAGTGGCAGGCAGTGCAAAAGGAGCAGAAATAAAATAAAGAGAAAGAAGGCTTGCAGACCAGATTTTCGTTCTCATGGCCACTGGTGATCCGTGGACCAGAGGTTAAGAACCACTGCTATACACAAGAGAGATACTTTTATTTGGATAGGTTCAGCTTACCTATCCAAACACATCTCCCTTTATGAGCTAGCTAGATCTCTGTCCCACCGCCTTCACAGGTATGATTGGTGGGGAGAAGAGACGGGGCCTTCTCAGTCGTGGCCCCTCTACTGTGGAACTCCCTCCTCAGCGAGATTAGATTGCCCCCTCCCTCATAGCGTTTAGGAAATAACTTAAGACTTGGTTATTCAAGCAGGCATTAAGTGAATGACAGAAATAAGGAAATATCAAAGCAGATAAGACACTGGGATCGATGCAAGTCCTAAATGTTTTATGTTGTGCTGCTACAATTTCATAGTTTTTATGGTTTTAATTTATTCATTGCAGATTTGAAGTGTGATGTTTATTTGTATGAGGCATTGAATTTTGCCATGGATTATGTTGTGAACTACTTTGAGTCCCCCCAGGGGTGAGAAAAGTGGTATATAAATACAATAAACAAATAAATAATTTAAAGGCTCAGGCAGAGAGACATTAGTTATATATTTGTAACTAATTAGGAAATGTAGTACGTGGGCAAACTTCTTTATGTGTAGTTAGCCTTAGTTACAGTAATGATGCCTTCTCTACCCTGTTAGATGTTTTGTAATATATTTCTCATTATCTTAAACTGGCAAGGCAGGATGGGAGTCATATAGTTCAACTCATCCAGAAGGAAAATTCAGAGCTGCAATAAAGAAAGAAAGACTTCCCAACAGAAAATAGGATATTTTTATTTGGAAAAGGACAAGATGGAGTATTTAGAAAGAGGAGCTTTCGGTGAAGCTTTTGATGAAGACACTTTGCTGCAATGACAGGAAGACTAACTTTTATTGAGTCGTGCTAATGTTTACCATCTGTCTTGTTTTTAAATATATTTATTTATTGTATGGTCTTTTATATAATGTTGAAAGCTGCTTTGGGTCCTGTTTAGGGAGAAAAGCAGGATATAAAGATTTATTATTATTATTATTAACAAAACAAGATGACTAAGCTGGCTATTGTATTGAATCACATGCTGGACACTTCCCAAGTGTCTAGGACTGTGTGATATATCGGCGAATAATGTGGGCAGATCCCAATAGGGTGGCCTTTTGCTGCTGACAGATGGTAATTGTGTCAGCACTGATTGTGTTTAAGTGCAGGCCAAGGTCTTTAGGCACTGTACCCAGTGTGCCGATCACCACTGGGACCACCTTTACTGGCTTGTGCCAGTCTTTGCAGTTTGATCCTCATATCTTGTCAGCTTTTCCAGTTGATTGCAACAGCAATGATCCATACTTCATTTATTAACACAATCATAAGGTCAGGAGTATTGTGCTTCAAATTCTGAATTCGGAAGTCCCAGAGTAATTGGATGTGTTCATTTCCTGTAATATTTTCAGGCTTGTGATCCCACCAGTTCTTTTTCACAGGCAGATGGTATTTGTGGCACAAGTTCCAATGAATCATCTAAGCAATGGTATTATGCCTCTGCTTGTAGTCTGTCTGTGCAATCTTTTTGCATCAGCTGAGGATGTGATCTATCATTTCGTCTGCTTCCTTGCAGAGTCTACACTTGGGATCTGTCGTCGACTTTTCAATCGTGGCTTCGATGGCATTTGTTCTAATTGCCTGTTCTTGGGCGGCCAGAATCAGGCCCTCCTTTGTCTCCTTTTTCAAAGTTCCATTTTGAGCCACATTCATGTTTGTTTGTTTTTTTCCTTTTTCCATTTTGCTCTCAATTTTCCACAGGAACGGTGCACGGAGAGCCTTCTTCTTCTGCTCTGCATTACATTTTTACAGTATTCCCTTTGTCTTGTGTACTTGAGGCGGTTAACTACTATTGCCTTCCATCGATGTTGGTTCTCGACTGCCTTTCCCATAATCTGCCAGTGCATGTTTCTCTTCTACTACTGTTTGTTTCACGTGCAGAAGCCTCCTGATTTTTCTGGGCAGGTAAAGTCACTACGTGAGAATAATGAGTAGTGGATTATTATTATTATTATTAGGAATGTGTTCGAACTGGAAGAACAACTATGCCTAAACCAGGGGTGCTCAGAATGGTGATCTCGATCACCAGGGTGATCTTCGGGCCTCATCCTGGTGATCTTCAGACCCCTGACCAGGTTTTTTGCTGTTGGTCCTCTTCACGCGCCCCTGCACCTGCAAATAAGTCCTCCGCCATTGCTCCTCTCCCGCTCCACGCCGCCTCCAAAGCTCCAGAGCCAAGAGGCAGAATGGGCCCCCTCTTTTGGATTCCTCCTCCTCCCTCCGTCCTTCCTCCAGCTATTCAGAGTCATAGGAGACCAAAGGGGCGGGCCTGGATGACGCGATGCATGGCTGGCCCCGCAAGACATGTGCAGAAGCGCCCATTCTGCCTCTCGGACTTCTCGTGAGCTCTTGGAGGCGGCATGCATGTTGGCGGTGTGGAAATAGGAGCAACGACGGAGGAGAAGAAGAAGGTCGCTTTGAGGTCATTTCCTTACTGCAACTCAAAGGTCGGTCTTTTTACTTTGGGGTGGGTGCTTGATTGTTCTGAGGCATGTCTCTTTGTTTATTTTTAATGTTTAAAAATGGCCTTTTAGGTCCAAAGCCTCTCTGCTTGCTTTGTTCCTTGAGAAATATATGTTGGGGAATATGGAAATGTGGGAGAAATGGGGTGGTTGGATGTATTTTTGCATGCCCCTTTGTTTACCTTGCTGACTATTAAATGGCCTTGCAGTCCAACAGCCTCTCTTCTTACTTTCTGGCTGATAATGTGTGTGGCAATACGGCAGTGTGGGAGAAATGGGGTGGTTGGATGTATTTTTATGCTCTGTTTTATATTGTTGTTATTAAATTGAAATGTTGATGTTCTACAACTTCGTTTTATGTCAACTGCCCCGAGCCTGCTGGAAGGAGCGGTACATAAAAATGAATAATAAATATAAACAAATAAGAAAATAGTGATACGTTTTACATTTCTGGGCAGGTGATCTTTGGGACTTGGTTTTTTTAAATCATGCTGAAAAAGTGTGAGCACCCCTGGCCTAAACAGACCTCTGGCTAAAAAGGAAGCAACTTATTATGTACTTCCAATGAAACCAACACAAGACTAGTGTTTTAGCACAAAAGGGACAAAGGTTCCTCTGAATCTGGTAGTCCTTTTTTGAGCAAAGACTCTAAACATACTGATGTCCTGCTATGGGACTAACATTGGCAAACCTTGGCCTTCCAGGAGCCTTGGACTTCAACTCCCACCATTCCTAACAGCCTCAGGCCCTTTCCTTTTCCCCCTCAGCCGCTTAAGCGGCTGAGGGGAAAACGAAAAGGCCTGAGGCTGTTAGGAATGGCGGGAGTTGAAGTCCAAGGCACCTGGAGGGCCAAGGTTTGCCCAGGCCTACTATGGCCTCAAAGGGAACGAGGCCTCCCTCTAGCCTAGTCACTCACCGCCGCGCTCCTTCTTGCCCATCTTGCCAGGCCGCGCCAGTCTCCCTCTCTCTCTCTCAGGCCGCTTCCGGGGCAGAGAGCGGAGCCAATCCGCTCTCTCCCGCCCCTGAAGCCCCGCCCACCCCCGGGGGGAGGGGGGAAACGCGGCAGCAGAGGAAGCGGTGGCTCGCGCGCGCAAGGGAGCCGCGCGCTCAGAGGGGTTCTGCTTGTGCAGAAGCTAAAGGATGCAAGGTCACTCTTGCGCGAGCGTGTTGTCCATAGGGATCGCAGCCTTCATCCCTGAATCCCCTTCTCAGTTTGATCGTCGGCGTGCTTCAACGTGTGTGTTCAATAGTTGCAATACTGCGCCGTCGTTTAATTTCAGTCAATGATTTTGTTGTTGTTTGTTTTTTCGTGCTTGAGAAACTACAAGTCGCTTCTGCTGTGTGAGAGTTGGCCGTCTGCAAGGACGTGGCCCAAGGGATGTTTGACCATCCTTGAAGGAGGCTGCTCTCATGTCCCTGCATGTGGAGCTGGAGCTGACAGTGGGAGCTCGTCCGTGCTCTCCCGATTTGACCCTGCGAGCTGTCAGTCTTCAGTCCTGCCGGCACAAGGGTTTAACCCATTGTGTCCCCGGGGGCTCCAGTCAATAGTGGCAGCATTGCATTGCACTTTAATGTTGATCTTTGCTTGCGTTACATTTCAGCCTTGGCCTTTGCTGCGTTTTCAGCAATGCAGGGGAGCCTTGCGTTTTAATTTTGATCCTTGGTTTTGAAGGCCATAGTGCCAATAACCTAGGAGCATTTGAAGCTTGATTGTTGGTGTGTTTTTAACGTTGTGTGTCCTAAATAGTAGCAGTACTCCCGGCCGTGACGCGGGCTCTCCAAGTCCTCATGTCATTCAGGCAGTCTTGTAAGACATTCCTTTTCCAGCAGGCTTTTGGCCTATAAGATGTCCTCAGCGTAGGGTTCCCATATGTCCCTTATTCTAAGGGACGTCCCTTATTCTGGCCCTAAAATTTGTGTCCCTTATTTTCAGGCCCTGTCCCTTATTTTTGACTAGCAGGACAGGACTGGGCGGGGTTGACCAGAGGAAGGTGCGCGCTATGGTTTCCACGGCAATGCCTGCCCAGGGATTCCAACTCACAGGGCAGCCTGCGTCCCCGTTGGAAGGAAGAGGCGATACAGGACTTTTTCAAAGTACAGTAGACTAATTAACCGTTACCCAAGGGGAATGTTGGATCATGTTGGATACAGATAGTTTCTGGTTGCTTGAGAGTTACTCTTAAAATAGGCCTAGCTGTGCATCCCAATACTATACAATGCTGTGTATCCCATACTATACTATACCATTAACTATTGACATAATAATCATGAAGATGTACTGTCTTATAAATTTTATTTTATTTTAATGTTTAGACAGTGCACTTTTAAAGTCAGCAAAGTCAAGTACTAAATACAGATGGAGAAAATAAGGTAGTTCTAATGTTTTTTCTGCATGACAAGGCATGCAGAAACATACCATGTACTGTTAAGAGGGTGTGAGTCAGTTTCTTTTTTGAGTTTCAATCATTATCTTATTCTGTTAATAAAACTATTTCTACCTTACATTTGAGTTTCAAGTTTTTAATGAAGTGTCCCTTATTTTTGTGAAAAATCCCATAAATGTCCCTTATTTCTTATATCAAAAAGTGGCAACCCTACCTCAGCGCCTAGTTCGCCTGTTATCGCTGCGTGACACTGCATTGTGCTGTGCCTTGTATCCTCTACAGCACATCGTTGTTTCAATCTTAACTCTGAGATTTTATAGTTGTAGTTTAATTGTTTTTATTGTATCTCGTTTTACTGTGAGCCGCCCCGAGCCTCCCGGGAGTGGCGGCCTAGAAGTCTGAGAAATAAATAGTTGCACTGCATTTTAATATTGGCATTTAGCTCGTAGTTGTATGCCATCATTTGCAATTTACAGAGACCCTATCGTGGGGTTTGCTTGGCCGAGGCAGTTTGCCTGTATTGATCAAGGTCACTGTAAGTTGTCTTACTTTTTGGGCACTTTGGAGAGCTTCCTCTCTGGGATTACTCTGATCTCAAAGAAAAAAAGGAAAGGGAAACAGCACCAAAAAGCCCTCTGTATCAGGGCGGATTACAATGTGCATATACCTGGCAAACATTCAATGCCATAGACACACAACATATTTCATTTCATTATTTCATGAGTCGCCCTCCACCAAAGTGCTCTGGGCAACTTACACAAGACATATAAAGACAGACACTTAGAGGCTATTTAATATTCCAGCTTATGGCCACCAGGGGAGCTGTTGCTTCACTGTCCATTTGTGACACTGAAGTACTTCCTCATTCTTTGCATACTTCCTGGAGATTTTATGGCCTCATAAATCAGTTAAATTAGCCCCCCCACAAAGTTGTACCTAAATTTCCTACTTGACAGATGTAACTGTCTTTCGGGTTGCAAAGGTCGACAACAAGCTACACAATTGGCCGAACACTCACTCCAACCTAGGCTGGCTTCGAACTCATGATCTTTCAGTCAGTAGTGATCTTAATGCAGCTGACTCCCATACAGCTGCGCCACAGTCCCAGTGCAATGACTACGCATATGGTCATTGCAGTTCTCCTATTGCATAGACTTTAGATTGTATTTGGACAAGTAGGCCTATTGCCGGGCATCTCTTCTCTGGTGTGGCCAACCATGTGCAGCCGCAGCTCCACCGCCTCTTCAAAGCCTCCCAACAGCCGGACGGAGCAGGCAAATCCCTGGAAGCAGGCTTGTAGCTTCAGCGCCCCCCCTCCCCCGAGAAATTGTCCTGTTCAAGACAGGTGCATCAGGCTAACTCTGTAGATTATTTCAGAGTTGTAGCGTTCATACCATGATAATTTGCCTTTTTAAAAATTGGTTTGTTGTGGAAACTAGGATTGGTGATAAAAGTTTCAGCGGAGACACCTTTTCCCCGTGGAAACTCAGGAGCAAATGTCCATTCCTAGAGGTAGATTCTATCGGATCTTAGGGGGATTAGAAGGACCAAAGATTCCAGCCATAGATCTTCTAAAAACCACTTTATCGAAAATAATCTCCGGAGACAAGTCAATTCGAGATATACGCCAGGAACATCCGGATTATGTGTTCACAGCGATGCAATGATTTCAAAACAAGTGATCAGTCAAGTCAAACCATCTCAGGCTCAAGTGAAATAAGGGAGGAATTGGTATCCAAAGGGAATGGTAATATGGACGGCTATGTCGAAACGTGTAGAACAGTCACGGAAGGACATTAAGGTTGGCCGCCAACAGTGGAGCTGCAAGGCCTGACCCGTTACCCGTCATCAAGAGGCTTTCTCAAAGCGGAAGGAGTGTTAACCAGCTAAATAGCAGGCGTCCCGATTAATCTAAGAGACCTATCAAAGGATACATTGAAGGCATCTCATCTTAAAACTATAAGATAGCTATAAGATCCATGTAACAATAATATTTACATAACGTTTTGAAATCATTGCATCACTGTGAACATATAATCCAGATGTTCCTGGGGTATATCCCGAATTGACTTGTCTCCGGAGATTTGTCTTACCATTACATCATCCAGGACTCATTGGGAGGTACTCCGTGATCTTGCGGCTTATTTTCGGCATTGAATATTTGTGTCCATTTGAAGAGTGGGATCATTTTGTTGTATGTTATATGTTGAATAATATCATTATATGTGAAATTTGATATATTGTTAATACAAGATTTATATGACTCTAGTCACTAGTCTTCTCATTCTTAGCTTGTGTGTACTTAGTGTACTATAGCTCCTTTGTTGTTTCAAGTACATGGGGTTGCCATAAGTCAAAAGGTGGTTTGAATGAACACATACGCAGCACACTGATTAAGGCAACCAATAGGATTCTAGTCCCAGTTCTGCTTCTATCTCTGTGGTTGAGTGGGGACTTGAACCTTGTCCTCCAGAATTGTAGTGTCCTGCTCAAACCATGACATCATACTGAATATAACATATGTTAATCTAAAACAATATTAATATAAAAATAACATATAATATATAATAATTACATTATATAAAATACTAATATAGAATAGTAAATATAATAATCTTCAATAATTATATAGATGGTGAAAGTTGTTAAGCCAAGGCTGGATGTCCATCTGTTGAAAGGGATTGAATGGGATCAGACTGGTTGGTCCCTTGGGGCTCCTTCCCACTCTTAAAATTCTATAATAATATTAATAATAAATATAATTCTATGAGAATATAATACTATAAAATAATAAGATAAAACAATATAAAATAATAAAAAGATATAAAATAACAGTAATATAAATTAATATATTAATATTAAATATTAATACAATGATATAAAATAATAGTAATATAAATTAATATAATAAAACAATGAAAAATAATATGGAATAAAATATAATAATACAAAACACAATTAATATAATAGAATAAATTAATTATTGTAAAAGAATATAAATATAAAATAGTAGCATAATATATTGTAATAATAAAATGGTATAAAGTAATATAACATAATATAGAAAACAGAATAAAATTAATACAATATAGTGAAATATAATAAAATAAAATTAATACAATAAAACAAAACAATAAGATAACATAAATATAAAATAAGGGTCATATAAACATATGTTGCAATAATAAAATGGCATAATATGCTATAGAATAAAACAGAAGAGAATTAATAGAAGAGAAGGAAACATAAAATAAAATTAATATAAAATAAAATAACAAAACAACGTAAAATCTTAATAGGTTATTATTTATTTCAGATTATTAATTTTATTATTCAGTAAAATTTCAGATTATTTTATTCATTAGAATTATTTCAAATTATTTATGTATTTTATTATTCACTATAGGTTATTATTTATTTTGTATTATTTATTTTATTATTCATTATAGATCCTAATCATTCTAATGTATTATATATAATATTAATAATGTTGTAATATATATATACTGTATATATAGAGAGAGGACCCCCTGGAGACGCAGTGGGTTAAACCACTAAGCTGCAGAATTTGCTGACCGAAAGGTTGACAGTTTGAATCGACGGAGTGGGGTGAGCTCCTGCTGTTAGCCCTAGCTTCTGCCAACCTAGCAGTTCAAAAACATAATGCACATCAATGGGTACCGTTCTGGTGGGAAGGTAAGGGCGCTCCAGGCAGTCCTGCCACATGGCCTTGGAGGTGTCTATGGACAACGCCAGCTCTTCGGCCTAGAAATGGAGAGGAGCGCCAAAGTCCCAGAGTTGGGTGCGACTATTTTATTTATTCTATTTATTTTATCATAGTGTATTTCTCTTTATAGCAAGGAATCCAAAAAGAGAAATACATTATGATAAAATAAATGCAAACAAAGACTTGGGCACTATTTGACAATGTCAGGGGGAAACCTTGACCTTTACTTTGTCATTATTTCTGAGGGTGCTGACGATGTTTCTTTCTACCCGGCGGTGTTGTAGTTGGCGGCAGGCAGAAGGAGGCGCAGGCACTGGACCAGGAGCTCCTTGAGGCCTACAAGTTCAGCCTGGACCAGTTGATGGAGCTGGCCGGCCTCAGCTGCACCATCGCCAAAGTCAGGGTGGAGAGGGGCCTACCTGTGGAACTCTCTGCTGCAGGGAGGAAGGGGCGGTCCTTATACATACACCCACACCCATTGAGCTCCTCCCCTCCCCTGCAGGCCTATCCAGTGGGCTTCTTTGCGTCCAACCCTCTGGCCATTCTGGTCATCTGTGGCCCTGGAAACAATGGAGGCAAACCTTCTCCTGGGCTATTTGCATTCACCGAGCAACCCAAGGCCCCCATGAGGATGGGGAGAAGCAGGAACAATAATAGGAACAATAATAATATAGATGCTTAGTGAACCTAGGGCGCCCAATGGGATTGGAAGGATGTAGACTCAATAATAATAATAATAATAATAGTTCCCATTGAGATTGGGAGATAGATTAATAATACCAACAACAACAACAACAATGTAGACTCAATTATAGTTATAATGTAAACTCCATAATAATAATAATGACAATTACAACAACACTAATAATAGTGCTTTGCAGGCTGGGACATGGAGAAAGGGCATCCAGCCAGACCTCATCTCGCTGATTACAATAATAATAATAATAATAGTAATTGGGCTTGAGAGATGCAGGATTAATAATGATGATGATGATGGTGGTGATGCAGGCTGTAATAATAATAATAATAGTTCCCATAGGGATTGGGAAGATAGCAGATTAATAACAGCAACAGCAACAATAATGTAGACTCAATTATAATTATAATAGAAACTCCATAATAATAATAATAATAATAAAGACTCAATTATAGTTATAATGTAAACTCCATAATAATGACAATAATAACGATAACAATACTAATTTATCCTGTGCTTTGCAGGCTGGGACATGGAGAAAGGGCATCCGGAGGGCATTCAGCCAGACCTCTTTATCTTGATTATAATATTAATAATAATGTAGACCAGGGGTGCTCACACTTTTTCAGCATGCGAGCTACTCTTAAAGCAACCAAGTCCAAAAGATCTACCTGCCGCTGGGCGTTCCCGCGCGCTCCTGCCGCCGCACGCTCCTGCCACTGCGCGTGCTCCTGCTGCTGTTTTCCGCCCGCGCAGTGCTTCTTCCGCCTGCGGGGCATTGCAGGAAGGGGAAAGCACGAGGCGGGGCATCCAGAGGAAATGCTCCGCCCTGCCTGTCTTGCCGGCAATGGAGGCTGCACAGCTGCTTCTGGACGAGAGAGGCAGGGCGCTCCCCCGAGGCCCCGCCGCATGCTTCCTTCTTCCTGCAATGACCTGCAGGCGAAAGAAGCACAGTGAGAGCGGAAGCCAGCAGCAGGAGCGCGTGTGCGCACAGGGTGTGCGCGCACATAGCAGGAGCACCCCATTTGGCTGGTGAGGCCCGAAGATCACCTGGAAGAGGGCCGAAGATCTACTAGTAGCTCCCGAGCTACCTAATGAGCACCCCTGATGTAGACTGTCCTTGGTATTGAGAGAGGCAGAACTAATATGAATATTGTGCTTTTTGCAGGCTGGGACGTAGAGAAGGGGCACCCCGAGGGCATCCAGCTGGACCTCATGATATCGCTGACGGCCTCCAAGATGGCAGCCAAGCACTTTGGGGGCCACTACCATTTCCTGGGGGCCCACTTTGTGCCCAAGGCCCTGGAGGAGAAGTACGGCCTCCACCTGCCCCCTACCCAGAGACCGACTGCGTCCTGCGCCTTTCCTGAGGGGTGGGAGGGGACCCCGGAGGGCATGCAGACCTCCCCACAGATGGGTCGCAAGGCTCTTTCCCCAGATAGGTTTCTCCATGTTTGGTTTTCAAAACATCCAGAAGAAATGGAACTCAGGTCCTCAATAAAAGATATTTTGCAGTCATTCCTAGAATGCCCATTCGTTTCCATATTATTGCACAACCAAACGCACCACAGCCACATTACAATAGAATATCCGTGGGAGTGTTGTGCATGATATTTTATATCATTTATATTTATTATTTTATAGTACAAGTAATATTACTAATATAACAGTATGGTACAATATAATATGTAATACTGATATTGTGCTTTGCTAATAATATAATGTGTGTGTGTATATATACTGTATATCTCTCTCTCTTGTAAGCCACTCTGAGATAGAAATGTCATAGTGTAACCATGGGAGTATATTATATATATTATGTCCTGAACAGCCCGAGGCCATCTAGACCATCTCACAGATGGGTCACAAGACTCTTCCCTTGGATGCATTTCTCCACGGAAACACAAAACAGACCCTCCATAATAAATATTAATACTATTGACAATAAATATTATTTATTACCCACCGCTCTCATCCACGAGGCCCCTATATTCTTTTCAATATTTTACTATTGAATTAATAGATACTAATTGTATCTATGACCCAATTCAGAGCGCAAACAGCTCGCTCCCCTTCTATTTTATATAGGCCCCATATATATAGTCTTTGGCTGCCCCGGAGGATTAATAATGAAATAGTAATCATAGATGCTAATAATGACTCACCACTCTCCTCTACGAGGCTCCGATCCTCCTTTCTAACCAATGTAATCCTGAGGATCAATACTGAAGGGGAAGCAGGCCACCTTCCAATTCCAGCCTCTGTTTATTATTCCCAACCCAAAGACAGTGAATTATTATAAATCCCCCAAAGAGTTATTTGGATCTCGAATGATTGGCATGTCCTTTGGTTTTCCTCTTGGCCTTCATTCGTCCTTGGCTTAGCTCCTCGCCCACGTTCTCCTCCTCTTCCCCTTTTCTTTCTCTTCTTCTTCTTTTTGGGCCTTTCTTCTTGTTGTTGTTCTTCTTCCAGGTTCTCGATGGCTTCTTCCTTCCTCCTTTTGGCCCTTTTCTCCTCCTTCTGCTCCGAATTTGGGGCTTTCTGTGGAAGGTATTTGGCCAGAAAGGCCGTCTCCTGCTCCTCCAGTCGGGCCAATTTGGCGCTCATGGTGCAGCCGTGCCTCGCTCCCCTACGAAGGGAAAAGTAAAGGGGGGCGCAGAGGCCATCAAGACCAAAGAACACATTGCCATGCATGTGGCAAACTCCACTGAATTCAATAAGAGTCAATATTTCTAGGCAAAATAGGGGCCTTCTTTCAATTTCTCCATATTATCATTATTACGATAATTATTATATTAATATTTTATTATTACTATCACCGATCATAATTTTTACTATTATTTATTATTACTATTGCTATTATTTTGACTTTTTAATTTATTATTATCATTATTAAAATCATTACTATTTTTATCACTAGCCATCCCCTGCCACATGTTGCTGTGGCTCAGTCTATGTATATGTGCTTTGTGTGTGTGTATGTGTGTGCATATATTTGTGTATATGTATATATATGTGTGTGTTTCTGCATATATATGTGGTTTTGCACATGTGTTGTAATTTTTTGTTTTTGGGCTTTTTAAGTCCCTTCTGCTGTGTTTTTCAGTGTTTTTATGAGTGATGGTCACTTGTTGGCCTGATCGGTGTCTTGTGTCCAAATTTGGTGTCCATTCGCCCAGTGGTTTTTGGGTTATGTTTCTCCCACAAACAAACATTTTTATTTATATAGATGATAATTACAATCACTATTGCTATTACTATTTTTACTATTATGATCATAATTATTCCAACTATTGCTGTAATTATTTTACTTTTTATTTACTATTATCATTATTACAATCTTTGTTACTATTAATTACTATCACTATTCAAATAATTAGTTTTACTATTATTTTTAATTATTACAATTACTATTATTAAGACGATCACTACTATTATTTTTATTTACTATTACTTTTAATTAATAGTAACTTAATTAAAATAGTGAGTCTCCCTTTGGGGGGAGAAGGCTAGGGTAAAATTAAAGGAAAGGTATTACTACAGTCATTATCATTAATCATTACTATTATTTTTATTTACTTTTAATTATTATAATTTTCATTATTATGATTACTATTATCACCCCCAAATGCAGGTGTATTGCCCACTCCATCTTCCCCACTCACTCACTTGTGGGCAGTGCGCCCCCCGCAGGCCTTGACCAGCTCCTCATCGGTCAGTCTGTGAAGAAAAAGGGAACAAAGGTGGGCTTCTCCTTGGCACAGAAGGCCCCCAAAGGGTCAAGCAGTCACTGCTGGGCAGACTGACCTTTTAGCTGAGGACAGGTCCAGTTTGGCCTCTTCTTCCTCACTGCTGCTGTCCGAAGGGTGGACTGGGTTCACGGGCTCTTCTCCTTTGGACGTCAAGGTGGATGCCTGGGAAAGACCCCAAAAGACACAGGTTAAACGAATGCAGAAAGACGGGATACGCCACTCTGAGTCTTTTCGGTGAAGAGAAAAAACGGGGGTAAAGAAACATGAATAATAATGATAATATTATTAATAATAATACATTCTAATATTAACAATAGATGCCAGTGGGTTGTTAGGAATTGTGGGAGTTTAAGTCCGAAACACCTGGAGGGACGAAGTTTGCCCATGCCTGGGTTAACCCACATTACATATGATGAATGTGATAATATAATAAATATAACAATCTGATACCTATAATAACAATAACAATATGATAAATACAACAATGATCATAAATATGGCAATTATAATATAAATATAATAATACAATACGATAACTATAATAAATATAAATATAAATATGATAATAAAAATAAGATAACTATAATATTAAATATGACACTTTTAATAATATGATAAATATAACAATGATCATAAATATAGCAATAACAATACAATAAAATAATACAGTATGATACATATAATAATGAATATAAATATAATAAAAATATAAATATGATACATATAATAATAATCCGGAGAATCATTATGCCACTGACCTTGATGAAGCGCCCGTACAGCATGTCCTTGCGCTTGAGAGCTTTCCGGGGCTTTTTATTGCGGGCAGACGGCTCTTCCCCGTCCTCAGAGACCTTTCCCACTTGGACACCATTCTGGAGGGAAGCATTAGTTTGCAAACTCAACCTGGAGCTGTCTTTGCCTGCATGGAGGCCCAGAGAAAGCCAGGGCGGACTAGATGGCCTCTGGGGGCCCCTCCCTCCTTCCAGTGGGTCTCCCTTACCTGTCCTTGTTGGATGGAGATCTTGGCGGCGGAAGCGTTGAAGAGGTGGTCCCACCAGTGGAAGGAGAAGGCCTCCCCCGGATCATGGCCCACCTGCCAGGAAGGAAGGAAATAAAGACAGGAATATTTAATTATTTATCTAATATTTATAGAATAATAAATATAAATATTTATTATATTTATTTGTATATCTATATATAAAGGAGACGTGGTCGTGCAAAGATGGATATGCACGGCCAAACCATAACCCCCCCAAACACAAATCCCACGACACACATTCCCCCAGACCACGAGGTACAGACATAACACTAAAAACCCACCTCACTAACTTGCAACCCCCCAAAAACAGCCCCAAAACCGCCCATTGACTCCCGTTCTGCGCTGCCCGCGAGCGCAGAACACAGGGAGAACACCGCAGGCGCACTCCAAAACCACCTCCCCCCCAACATACAAACCCATCCCGTCTCCCTCTCTCCCCACTCACCCTGAACCTTCGATACGCCCTCCGCCGTGTCTCCCACGGAAGACCCCTAAAATGCCCCCCCAAAACCCCATAGCCACTAAGCGTAGTGGCGCTGCGGCGCACTCACCCACACCCACCCACCCACAGAAACATCCCCTCGCCCTCAGTCCTCGCTCATCAGGTTCCCGGTCCAGGAGCGGCTGGAAGGCGACAGAGGACGAAAAAGCCAGCGGAGGAGGCACCCACAACGCCACCCGGGTTCAGAAGCGCCGGGAAACAGCGGAGGCAGCAGACACGGCCACGGGACTACATTTCCCAGAACGCCCGCACGGCTCAATGGCAAGGAGGGCGAAGGAACCGGAAGTCGCCGTGCAGTGCCTTCTGGGAAATGTAGTCCCGTGGCCGTCTCTGCTGCCTCCGCTGTTTCCCCGGCGCTTCTGAACCCGGGTGGCCTCGTGGGTGCCTCCTCCGCTGGCTTTTCGTCCTCTGTCGCCTTCCAGCCGCTCCTGGACCCGGGAACCTGATGAGCGAGGACTGAGGGCGAGGGGATGTTTCTGTGGGTGGGTGGGTGGGGCCCGGAAAGAGGTGCGCTGCTGCTTCTCCTTCCCCCTCCAAAACCTTCTTCGCCTCCCTGCTTCCATTCCCCACAATGCTTTCTCCCTTCGAGGAATGGGGAAAGGAGAGGAGGCTTCTCTCTCCTAGGCCAGGGCAAACCTCTTCCTCCCTTCCCGTCTCACCCCCCAAACACACACACTTCTATGCCACTCCAACCCCAAACCACTCTTCCCTTTTTGAAGTTTCCTCCTTCCTCTCCCAAACTTAACTTCCCCCCATTCTCCAGCCCCTCTCCCTCCACTTCCCATTCCCATCCTTCACCACGTTCCACCCTCTCCCATGTCATTCCTCCCCCTTTCACACACATATATACATACATACACATACATACACACATATACACATACACACAAATATATACATATAGACATATTCACACACATATACACTTACACACACATACATACACACATACAAATACACACACATATATACATATACACACATTCACACACATATGTACATACACACATATACAAATACACATACATACACACATATACATGCACACACCAATATACACATGCACACCCACATACATACACATATATACACATGCACACACATATATACCTGCACACATATACACATGCACACACATATACACGCACATATACATATATAGACATGCACACACCCACCAAGACCATAAGTAACATCTATTCCAACCCTTACATACTCATACTTTCTCACATCTCCTAAATAGGGCACAGCAACGCGTGCCGGGTACAGCTAGTTTTGTATATTTCTGGAATGCTATTTCGGACCGGCAATATTTTAACATGGCCTAAAAGAGATGGAGTTGTTGGGACCCTAAAACGGGATCTTTCATGGGGGAGCCTGAACGGCCTGAGGGATTTTGCACTCATGGTATCATTTGAATTGATTAATTGGTTAAATTTGGCTTGCGAAGGGAGTGTTTCTGTTTACTTCGCTTCTATGGTGTTTTTGTTGCATTTTTATGTTACGTAATTGTGTTGTTTTTTACCCTTGTACACTGCTTAATAAATAAACAAGGGAGGGGAGAGACATAGCTCAAGGAGGTAGGAAAAGGCTCCCTTCCCAAAAGTTCACAGAGAGAGAGAGAGAGGGTGCTCACCCCGGCCGAGTCACACTTCACCTTGACCCGGATGGCCTCTGAGATGCCGGTCTCACGCTTCCCCAGCCCTTTCCCTGAAGGAAGAGAAGGAAAGAGAAAGGAGAGGAAGGAAAGAAGGAGGGAGGGGGAGGAAAACATAAGGTTGAAATCCATTTAAACATTGTTATCAGCCATAGAGTCCTGTCTGAGTCAGATTCAGCGACCAATGAGCCCATCCAAAGCCTGTCCATAGTCATTTCTCAACAGCCTGTTCCCCAAATGCCTGGTCCCAAAACCATGTTGTGATCTTCTTTCTGAAGGAGAGGAGGGATGGAGCTGACCCAATCTCACTAGCCACCGTGTTCCGGGGGGACGCGTTTGCAAGGAAGGCGGGAGCGAGCGCAGGGCCTCCCCAGGCGATCTTAAACTCCGAGACAGGATGTAGAACGAGATGTGTTCGGTAAAGGAAGCTCAGCCAGAACCGTACTGAGCTTTATAGGCTATGACCAGCCCTTGGAATACATATACGCCAACTGCTGCTCTGGGACCCGATGAAAGAGAGGGGCCAGGAAGACGCTTCCACCTTGTCTCATCCACTGTGCTAATATTATAATATGATATGATATATTGTATATACAAAGATCTTGGGAGTCCTCCTCGTGGACAGGAAGGGGAACATGAGCCAACAATGTCATGCAGCAGCTAAAAAAGCCAACGGGATTTTGACCTGCATCAGTAGGATTCTAGAACCTAGATCTATGGAAGTGCTGCTCCCCATGCTCTCTTCTGCCTGGGTCAGACCATGTGACCTGGAATCACACTGTGTCCCATTCTGGGCAATTGAAGGGAGATGTTGACTCTAAGCTTGAATGTGATCATTGAATGGAAAGCTGCTCTGAGATCAGAGTGAAGGGAGGGGCCAGGAAGGCACTTCCATCTTGCCTCCTGCACTGTGCATATAATCATTCATATATTATATATATATACACACACACACACATATTGATAATATTATAATGTAATACAATAGAATACTACTAATAATATATTATAATTATATAATTTATATTACATGTAAAATTACTAATATTACAGTATGGTTGTAGTACAATGTAATATATAATATTAATATTGTGCTATGGCAATAATATAATATTCAGGGTGAGAAGGGCGGCATATCAATGTCACAGAGAAATAATAAATAAAATAAATGTGTCCAGAGAAAGAGGGCGACTAAAATGATCCAGAGGGGTCTGGAGAACAAGCCCTATGAGGAGCGGCTTAGAGAGCTAAGCATGTTTACCCTGAAGAAGAGAAGGCTGAGGGGAGACATGATGATGAGGGCCAGGGATCAAGAGGTGAGTCCGGGGAAGTCCCAGGGAGGAGGAGGGAGCAAGCTTCCTTTCTGCTGTCCTGGAGGCTTGGAAGTGATCCTGGACTCATCGCTGAGCCTGGGACCCTCGGTCTTGGCGGTGGCCAAGGGAGCATTCGCACAGTTAAAGCTTGTGTGCCAGCTGCGCCGATACCTTGGGAAGTCAGGCTTGGCCATGGTAGTCCACATTCTGGTTCCATCCCGTATAGACTACTGGAATGTGCTCTCCGTGGGGCTGCCTTTGAAGACTGCGCAGAAGCTCCAAATGGTCCAATGAGCAGCGCTCAGGGAGCACACTACGACTCCTCCTCTGTTGCGCCAGCTCCACTGGCTGCCAGCCTGCTCGCGGGCACAATTCAAAGAGCTGGCTTTAGCCTATAAAGCCCTCAACGGTTCCGGCCCAGGTGACCTGTCCGAATGATCTCCCCTTATGACCCTCCTAGGGCTTTAAAATCATCTGGGGAGGCCCTGCTCTCGATCAGTCTGGCAGGGACGAGAGGCAGGGCCTTCCTTGTCAGTGGTGGCCCCTCTTTCAGCTGAGGAATGCCCATTCCAGGGATATTAGATCACCCCCCTCCCTCTTCACATTGCGTAAAAAAGTTAAAACCGGGCTTTGAGAGAAATGGACAAATACAGAGCTATGGAACAATTGATGGTGCGACTGGAAAATGATTTTAGTAAGAAGACACTGAAGATTCCTGTTTTGATTGGCTTGTATCGTTTTTATATTATATGCTAGATGCTTTTAATTATCTTGTGGAGGCATCAAATTGTGCCGACAGGAAACCACCCTGAGTCACCTTCGGGCTGAGAAAAGCGGCAGATAAAGACAGTAAATAAACAAATAGGACACAATGAAACAATGGCTTCCAACTACAGGAAATGAACACGAGGAAGGACTTTCTGAGTGTGCGGAGAGCTGTTCAGCAGTGGAACTCTCTGCCCCTTGTGGAGTGTGAAGGAGGCTCCTTCTTCAGAGGCTTTTAAGGAGAGGCTGAATGGCCATCTGTCAGGAGGGTTTTGAAGGTGATTTTCCTGCTTCTTGGCCAAATGGGGTTGGACTGCATGATGGCCTCTTTTAACTCTAGGATTCTATAATACTAATAATACTAATTATTAACATTGTTAATTATACTAATGCAATATTATAATTGTATATTTTATACGGCATATAATATTACTAATGATATTATAGTATCGCCGTATAGTACAATAATGTAGAATACTAATCTTGTGCTATGGTAACATCATAATATGTTGTATTGACGTGTTGCGTGTCAGGCGCCCCGAGTCCCCTTCGGGGTGAGAAAGGCGGGACATACCTTGAAGGAACATGGTACATAAATAAATACTACTATTATTAATTGAATCTACATAACCTAGAATGCCATGCTAGTTTGTGGGATTAACAGGACTCAAAAACCACTGGGTGAATAGCCACCACGTTTGGACACAAGGCGCCTACTTCCCCAAGGAGTGACCGTCGCTCAAAAATAGATTTTGTCCTTTGGGATTTGTAGTTGTTGGGATGCATAGTTCTGAACCACACCAACAACGGAATTGAACCAAACTTGGCACACAGAACTCCCACGACCAACAGAAAACTCTGGGAGAGTTTGTTGGGCATTGACCTTGAGTTTGGGAGTTGTAGTTCACACCTGCATCCAGAGAGCCCTGTAGACTCAGGTAATAATGGGCCTGGACCAAACTTGGCACGGATACTCAATGTGCCCAAATGAGAACACTGGTGGAGTTTGGGGGAAATAGACATTTGGGAGTTGTAGTTGCTGGGATTTATAGTTCTCCTACAATCAAAGAGCCAGCCAGAGAGATAGAGAGGGGATAAGCAAAACCCTGAATTCCTCCGACCGACCTTGCTTCCACCCGCGGCGGCGCATCTCTTTCTCCGCGAAGGCCCAGCCGCCGCCGCCCCTCGCTCCCGCCGCCATCCTCAAAAGGCCGCGCCGGTAACACGCTTCCCCTCGCCTACTTCCGGGGCGGAGCCGCGAACAGCAACCCGCTGCTGCCCGACAAAGCCCCGCCTACTTTGAGGGAGGAGCCACTAGGAGGCACGCCCCCTCTGCCCGCCCGCCGCCAATAGGAAGCCCCTTCTGTGCAGACTACAACTCCCGGCATGCCCCCGGGAAGAAAGGCATAAAGCAGCAGCCTGGGAGATGTAGTCCCGAAGGAGATATGGATTTATTTCTTTATTATTTCTTTATTCCCCGCCCTCTCTCGCCCGACAAGTTAGATGTAAACACAACATAGCATACTATGAGCACAGCACCATGTCAGTATTATATATTACTATATACTGCCATATTATTAGTAATATTACATGTAATATAAAATTATTATATTGTATTATTATTAGTATTATATTGTATTACATTATAATGTTATCAATATTAATATTACATGTAATATATAAGTATAATATTGTATTATTAGTATTATATTGTATTATTCTACTGTGTTGTTAGGTTTTGAGATTGCCGTTTATTTATGTATTATTATTGTTGTAGTTATTATATTATATATTACATATTATATTTATATACTATATTTATTTCCCCCTGTTTGATCTCTCCTGAAGGACACTTGAAATGGCGAGGTCAAGGTCAAGGTTTTCCCCTGACATGAAGTCCAGTCATGTCCAACTCTGGGACTCCGGCGCTCACCTCCATTTCTAAGTTGAAGAGCCAGCGTTGTACATAGACACCCCCAAGGTCATGTGGCCACTGGCATAACTGCATGAAGCGCCGTTACCTTCCCACCGGAACAGTACCTATTGATCTACTCACATTTGCATGTTTTCAAGCTGCTAGGTTGGAAGACGCTGGGCTGACATCAGGAGCTCACCCCACTCCCCGGATTTGAACCTGCGAACTTTCGGTCAACAAGTTGAGCAGTCCAGTGCTTTAGCAACCCACTGCGCCACTGTGGGCTCCTTTAAAATGGCTATGTATCTATTATTATTAATATTATTTTAGTATTATTTTATATATAATTGCAATTATATTTACTTATACCCCGCTTTCTCTCTCCCGAAGAAGACTCAAAGCAGCTACGAGGGCGGGTCAATAAGTCTGTGACTTTTGGAATGAAACACATGTTTTTGGAGAAAAAAATCATTTTATTTTTCAACGTAGTCTCCTTTGAGCTTTATACACTTTGTCCAACGTTTCTCCATTTTTTATCCATTCCAAAACATAAGATTTGTCGAGGTCATTAAAATAGATATTTGTTTGTGAGATGATTTCATCATTGGAGTCAAATCTCTTTCCGCCGAGCCATTTCTCCAGGTTTGGAAATATGAAATAGTCACTCGGGGCTAAATCCAGAGAATATGGTGGATGGGGGATCAATTCATATCCCAATTCATGGATTGTTGCCATGGCAACTGCACATGTGTGCACCCTTGCATTGTCCTGGCACAAAATAACTTTTTTCTTGGCCAAATGTGGTCGTTTTTTTCTCAAATTCTCATTAAATCAACCAAAGAAGTTGGCATCATATTCATCATTTATTGTTTTACCCTTTTGAAGGTAGTCAATGTGGATTATACCATGTGCATCCCAAAAAACAGTCGCCATGACTTTATTGGCTGACAAACCCACCTTGGCCTTCTTTGGTGCCGATTCACCCCGAGAAACCCACTGTTTTGACTGCTGTTTGGTCTCTGGTGTGTTGTGGTGGATCCACGTTTCGTCCTGTAGCAGCAAATTGGGAGTTATGGAACTCCAAGTGGCAAGTTACCTCTTACCAAAACGGCGGCATGGACGTGCGGGCGCAGGGATGAGAAAACACGCAACAACTTCACTGCTCAACATGAAATCAAAGATTTATTGCTTTAACACCAGCTGGTGGGGTTGCCCACAGAACGTGCTGCGATAAGGGGCAAACGGCCCCGGTCATCCTTAACACAAAGCTTATAAACCCTTCATGGCAGCATCCTTCATGAACATTTCACAAACATCATTGGCTGGTGTTACAGAACATTTCATTAATCCAATTAAACATAACATTTTCATTTGCATCACATCTTAATCCCCTCCTATATGTTAGAACAATGAACATTTCTATGGTAGTCTTTCCCACAGTACGTCTATCAGTGGCTGGGATTTTCATGTTCCCAACTAGCAACATTTGGCTTCTGCAGACTCCTTGCCAGCAACGGAGGGGGCAGAATCCCTCTGCTCATGCGCAGTTCTTACCCATTTAGCACTAAGGTAAACAAACCTCATGCTTTGCACTGTTTAGACCAATCTGAGCCTACGTTATCTTACGCTAGGCACGGGGTGTACTTTGGCAAATCACAGCATTGGCCAGAAGCACCAATCACAGTGTTACATTCACGGAGCCTGTGCCTGCCTGATTCTTGGCACAGAAACCCACTTTTCTAAGCTCTACACGTGTGCAGCATCACTCTCTGACTGTACTCCTGTTGGAAAAGTACCAAAACCGCTTTAGTCCAGTTACAAAACGGCGCAAATACTCATCCATATTGCGGTTGAACAACACCAAACAGTCCTGCGAAATTGTCACACGATTGCGTTTGTGGTCTATTGTGAGCAAACACGGCACGGCATCTTGCAGAAAGCTTTCTCATACCCAAGTGATCATTTAAAATTGAAACCACTGAGCCATGTGAGATGTCTATGGCTTCCACAATCTCCTGCACTTCCAATCTCCAATCGGCCAACACCACGCAGCCATCCAGTGGTTCCAGCCATAGAAGCCTTCCTTCAACAACACGTTTTCAATGTATGTTTCTCACCATAGACTCTTCCTTTGATTCCTTCTATGAGAAAAGACTACGGCTATGGATGAATAGTATTGCTATGGATGAATCCAACCTATTCTTAATTTCTCATTCAATCTGGTCCTTGTCCCGGGTTCCCTTCCGGCAACCCGATGTGCGTTCAAAGAAGCTCCATTGAAAGGCAGTGGTGAGCAAACAGGACCAAGCCCTAGAGGGCCATCCCATTGCCCCGCAGGTAGACTCGGGAATCATTATGGGAGGTCAGGGAGGCTGGGTGGGCATCTGTCGGGAGGGCTTTGGCGGCCCCTTCCTTCATAGCAAAAGAAGAAGCTGTTTTGGACCGGAGAGCCTTTGGCTTTTCTTCCGACACAAGGATTCTATGGGTCCTCCCTCTTGAGACAGAGGCGGTCAAGTGGGTTGTTCGAGATGACCCCTGGGGAGCCCCTTCGGCCCAAAGGCTATAGATCAGACATGGGCAGACTTCGGCCCTCCAGGTGCTTTGGACTTCCACTCCCACAGTTCCTGGCAGCCGGTAGGGAGTTGGGGAGTCCAAAGCACCCGGAGGGAGGGCCCAAGTTGGCCCCTGTCTGCTGTATAGGAATGCATGGCTTGCAATGAAAAAGGATCAAGGCAAGGAAGTAAGGAAGAAAACCTGGATCATTATTATCATTATTATTATATTACTATTATTATAATAGGAGGCTCAAATGGCTTTGGATCTATTATTATTATTATTATTATTATTATGAAGTAGCAACAAGCACATTGCCCCTATGCAAGATTCTCGTGCATTCCGGGGCTGGACTAGATGACCTTTGGGGGACCCTTTCCAGCCCTATCTTTCGGTAGGATTCCCTTAAAGGAGAGGAGGAGGCTTACCTGCAAGCAAAACCACCAGGGCAGGCAGGAAAGGCCCCATTTTGCAGCCACTTCCTATTCAGGCCTCAGATTGAGAAACCAAACTGTACTTGGTTCCTCCCTCAAAGGAGGAGGAGTGATGCGTGTGTGCCCCACTTCCCTTTATGATATCTCCTCCTCAAAGAGTATTTCTTTTTTTTTCCATTTGGGATTTTGCAAATTATCCAATCCTATTTTGCACCAATACATTCCCAAGTACATTTTGTAAGGAAAGTATATCCCATTTAATTTGATTATTTGCAAAGGATTGTTACCTGGTCACGCTGCGGGAGCTTGGAAACGAGACCTGGGCCTGATTCTGTAGGTCAGATCACAAACTTTTCATTGCACAACTTGGACGGACAAGAGACCTCTTCCAGAAAATTAGAAACGTTGTAGGTAAATTTCAGGCAAACATGGGCGTGACCAAAAACAAAGATGGCAGGGACCTAACAGAAGCTGAAGAGATCCAGAGAAGGTGCCAAGACTATACAGGAGATCTGTAGAGGAAGAAGAATAATTTCGAGGATAGTTTTGATGGTGTGGGAATTAGAACCAGACGTCCCGAGGAGTAAGGTTGAATGGGCCTTAAGAAGCGTTGCTAACAACAAGGCAGCAGGAGACGACGGGACTTTCTGAAAGGCTGAGAAAGGCAGTATACAAATACAGTAAATAATAATAATAATTCCAGCTGAACTGTCTAAAGCAGGGGTGCTCACACTTTCAGCATGTGAGCTACTTATAAAACAACCAAGTCAAAGTGATCTACCTACCCACTACTCAGAGAGCCATAAAAGCAAAATATTTAGAAATTTGTTTCAGTGAGAGCCATATAATATATTTTAAGACTGAATTCAACTAAATGTGAGTACAATAAGCCCCTGAATTTATTCATAATAATGATGATAATATTCAGTCTCAGCTGCTACTAATAATAATAATAGTGACAACAACAATAGATTCTTAGATGGAGACCTCCAAGGGCCATCCAGTCCAACCTCCTTCTGCCATAAGGGAAAAACACAATCATAGCATTCCTCACAGATGGCCATTCAGCCTCTGATAATAATAATAACAATGGGTTCCTAGAATAGGAGGAGACCTCCAAGGGCCATCCAGTCCAACCTCCTTCTGCACCTGGGCGGCGTCGGGAGCCTGTGGGGTGGGACTGAGCCTTCCTCCCACCCTGCCTGCGATCTACCAGGACGCCTTACGCGATCTACCAGTAGATTGCGATCTACCTAATGAGCACCACTGGTCTAAAGTCTTGAAAGATGATGCTGTCAAGGTGATGCATGCCATATGCCGGCAAATATGGAAGACACAGGAATGGCCATCAGATTGGGGGATGGGGGGGGGGATCAACGTCTATCCCCATACCAAAAAAGGGAAATGCTAAAATATTGGGGGAAATATAATTTAATTATTTGCAAAATATTGGTGGAAAAGACAGTTTGAGGATTTGATTTGGCAACGAGCCACCTTTCCTTCAGAAGCGCAACCTGAGACCCACCTGAGAGGAGAGGATGCCTACCTGGTTGCCATGGAGATGGGAAACCGATCCCCCCTGGCCATCATTCTCGGAGCAAAGCATGCCTTCCTCCTCCTCCTCGCAATAATTAAAAGGAGACTTGAAATGCAAGGAAAGAGGGATCCTCTGCAAAAGGGTTGGGGATCCTAAAAGGCATTGGCTTGGTCAAAGTCCCAGGACAACTTGGGAAGAGCTGCAAAGGAACCTCAGAGCGCTGCGAATTCTCAAAGGGATTTGGAGAAGGTGTCTCCTCCGGGTGAGTCCTCTCTTGTTGTTGTGGTTGTTGTTGTTGCTAGACTCATAAGAGTTGGAAGAGACTACAAAGAATCATTATTGTTATTACTATTATTAATAATAAACTCATAAGGTTGAAAGAGACTATAAAGAATTATTATTATGTTTAGTAATAATCAACTCGAAGGGTTGGAAGAGACTACAAAGAATTATAATAACAATAATACAAATATTATTACTATTAGAATTACAAACTCATAGAATTGGAAGTGATGAAAAAGAATTATTATCAATAGAGTCAAAGAGTTGGAAGAGATTCTACAAATTATTATTCTTTATTATTATTTTATTACTATTATCATTATTATAAGTATCATTGAATGGCAATGGCTCAATGCTATAGGACACTGGGAGTTGTGGGAGAGATAACACATTATTATTATTATTGAATGGCTGTAATTCAATGCTACGGGATGCTGGGAGATTAGTCAAAGAGTTGGAAGAGACTATAAGTTATTATTATGTTTATTAGTATTATTAGTATCATTGAATGGCTGTGGCTCAATGCTATGGGATGCTCGGAATTGTGGGAGAGATTACTATTATTGTTATTACTATTATTAGCATCCTTGAGTTAAAGGCCCTTTATTCCTATAGGAGTGTTGTTGAACTCTTCCTTCTCAGGCGGATGGCTTTGGAGGAATCCTCCCAGCAGAACGGCAAGGGGAAGCAGGTCCGGAAGAAGGCCCAAAGCGAGCGTCCGGCTGAAGGGGAGCCGCCCGAATCCAAGGTGGAGTCCCTGACGGCGACTGGCCACCGGGCCTTGATATCCGGCCACAACAGGAAGGCCTTGTCCTGCTTCAGGAAAGCTTTAGCCCTTTCTTCGGACGCGGGTGACCTCTCGGCCCAACGGACATGCGCCCTCAACCTCGGGGCGGCTTACGTCCAGGCCGGGAAGCCGGGCAAAGGCCTGCCGCTGCTCCTCGAGGCCCGGGCGATGACCGACGACCCTTCGGGCGACCTCTTCTTCAACATCGGGGTTGCCCAGCAAGGCTTAGGCCACTTTGGTCAAGCCCTGGACGCCTTCCGGGAAGCCCAGGCCCAATACCGCCGCACCCAAGCCCAGAGTGAGGCTGGAGCCGGAGTCAAGATGGGCCAGTGCCTCGTGGCCATGGGTGACGAGACCCCAGCTGCCCGGTGTTTCCTGGAGGCCGCAAAGGCTGTGTCAACTGCCAGAGGGCCGGAGGAGGAAGTGGCTGCGGCCCTCGGAGAAGCTGTCCGGCTTGTGTTGCGCAAGGAGGAGGAGGAGGAGGGAGAAGTGGCAGCCGTGTTGCACGAGGGGCGGCAGCTGTGCGAGGGTATCCGGAACAAGGCCCTGCGGGGTAGGCTTGGTCTAATATAATATTATATAGAAGGCTGCCATGGATATACTATCATAGTATTATTATAGGTAACGGTTTTTCCCTGACATTAAGTCCAGTTGTGTCCGACTCTGGGGGTTGGTGCTCATGTCCCTTTCTAAGTCGAAGAGACGGTATTTTCCGTAGACCCCTCCAAAGTCATGTGGCCAGCATGACTGCATGCAGCGTGGTTATTATTATTATATATTATTATAAGTATAATAACCTAACATAATAATCTATATATATAAAGGAAGAGTCGTCATGAAACGACCGTCCCAAACAGAGAAACCTTACAACGCAGAGACACCAAACTTGCCAACAGAAATAGGCCTCAGACAAGGTAGGTTTGTAGCAAAGAAACTTCCCCCCCAAAACCTAAAAGGCCCCCAAAACAATGAGTAAAAAAAAATACATTTCCCAGCATCCTCCGGGGCTGCCAACGACTCTCCCAGCCTCTACATTCTGACAACATGATTGGCTGCCAATAAGGGCGGATTTGCATAACTCCTGTACTGGCCAGCCAACATGAACATTCCGACCCATAATAAACTGTCAGAGGAGGATAAGGCAAAGGGCTGAGGCACAAACACAAACACCCAATTCACTTCCCACAGAAAATTTACACCCCAACAAATCACAGACCATGCCCAAAATTGACAGTAAGGCTTCATTAACTTAATTTCCCTGACTAGGCCTCACTTAATGGAATGCTGTTTACGCTCTGAATTGACAGTGAGGCTTCATTAACTTGATTCTCCCGACTAGCCCTCAGCTCATTGGACATTGTGTATGGCCTGAATTTACAGTAAGGCTTCATTAACTTACTGTTCCTGACTAGGCCTCAGCTCATGGGACATTGTGTATGGCCTGAATTTACAGTAACCTACCTTGCCACACAGAGCCCCTATGACCCACGCTACATTCTACTACAGTTTGGAGGAGGGTGGACCATGGATTATGAAGTACCTCCATGGATAATGGGATTTGTAGTACTTCAAAACCCATCATTCCCCACAGACCACTGTGTCCCAGAACCAAGACTGATAAAGACCAAACTTGGCAAACAATGCCCCCCATGACCCATACTCCATCCGATTGCAGATTAGAGGAGGGCACACCATGGATAATGGGATTTCAAGTACCTCCACTCACTTCCAAAGTACCCCACCCACACACGCATCAACCTCTACATCAACACAGCAGACGGAAAGACAAAAAACATTGTATATCCACAAGCTATGCAGAACGCCCGCAACACCACACAACAACTCCACAGGACTCCAACATCCCACCCACCAAAACAACCCACAACAACACAGCCATGACCCCAACAACACCATAACTAACAACAACTCCAACCCTTACATACTCAGACTTCCTCGCATCTCCAAAATAGGGCACAGCAACGCGTGCCGGGTACAGCTAGTATCATATAATAACATTATATTATACAGAAAATTCCCATGAATATATTATTATAATATTATAAGACAGCATTATATTATAATATAATTATATTATAGCAATATAATAAACCTAATCTATATAAATAAAAATGTAATGTTTGTTTGTGGGATTAGTATAACAAAAAATCACTGGACCAACTGAGACCAAATTTGGACACAAGACACCTCTCAGGCCAACGACTACACTCATAAAAAACACTGAAAACCACAGCAGGAGACTTAAAAAGCCAAAAAAAGTAAAAAGATGCTACAGCGCATGTGCAAAACCACATATATACACAAACACACATATATACACATATACACACACACATATACACACACAAAACACATATACACAAACTGGGCCACATTATATTATTATAATAAAATAACATTATATTATAATGTAATAATATATTAATAATAATAATAATACTTTAATATTTGTGAGTCGCCCTCCACCAGAGGTGCTCCGGGCGACTTACATCATTTAAAAACCCTAAAACAACAGTGTACAGCAGTTTAAAACAGATACAAGTCTGAGGAAGGCTCAGACATTCAGAGGTACCGATCAGGCCCCAAACGCTAGGCGGAAGAGCCAGGTCTTTAGGTCTGACCGAATCTAGTTAGGGTCAGAGTGGCTCTGAGGGCAGGTGGCAATGAGTTCCAGATCCTGGGGGCCGCCACGGAAAAGGCTCTCCGCTGGGTTTCCATCAGCCGAGCCTCTCGAACCCCGGGGATGGTCATGCAATCGCCATTTATGGCACGTGCTGGCCTCACGCTGCGTTGGGCCGTCAGCCGGTCACTCAAGTAGGCTGGCCCAATATTGTGCCGAGCTTTAAAAGTGAGCACCAGGAGTTTGTAGAGCACTCTGAACTCTAAGGGCAGCCAGTGGAGATCTTTTAAGATAGGAGAGATGTGGTCCCTCACTGATGACCCCGAGATGAGTCTGGCCGCTGCGTTGTGGATGAGTATAATAATAAACCTAATGATATAATATAATATTATACAGAAGACTCCCGTGGATATACTATTACAATCGTATAGCACCCAACTGGGGACAATGGAGTTAATGCAGCCCTAAAGAGTTCAAGAGTAAGCAATACAAGGAATGATCGGGGATGGATTCTGCACAATCGATAGGATATTTGGATCAGCCTGGACTAAGATGATTAGATTGTGTGATTTTAATGTTTATATTAAAGCAGTTTTTGGTACTTTCTGTGGAGGAGAAAGGTCAGAGAGTGATGCTGCACACGTGTAGAGCTTTGAAAAGTGGGTTTCTGTGCCAAGAATCAGGCAGGCACTTGTTCCGTGAATGTAACACTGTGATTGGTGCTTCTAATCAATGCTGTGACTTGTTAAAAGACACCCCGTGCCTAGCGTGAGATAACGTAGGCTTAGATTGGTCTAACAGTACAAGATGTGCTATTGGGTGATGTTAGTGCCAAAGGGAGAAGAACTGCGCATGTACAGAGGGATTCAGCCCCATCCTTTGCTGGCAAGGAAAGGCAGAATGTGAAATGTTGCTAATTGGGTACATGAGCGTCCCAGGCCACTGATATGTACTGTGAGAAAGAACTAACTTAGAAATGTCCATTGTTCTAATACATAGGTGGGACTTTGAGATGTGATGCTAATGAAAATGTAATGTTTTATTGGATTAATGAAATGCTATGTAACACCAGCCAATTATGATTGTGTAAAATCCATGAAGGAGGGCGGGCTTTTCCGAGATGCCGCCATGGGGGTATATATGCTTTGTACTGAGAGTGACCGGGGCCGTTTGCCCCTGATTAACAGCCTGTTCTGTTTGGCAACCCCACCAGCTGGTGTTATCAATAAATCTCTTTGATTTCACACGAGCAGTGAAGTTGTTGCGTCTTTTCCTCATCCCTGCCGCCCGCACGTCCGCGCACCCGTTGGTAAGAGGTCATTTGCCAATCCGGAGTTCCATAACTCCCTAATTTGCTGCTTCAATATATTGATATGTTTGAATTCTACGTTTTAATGTCAAATGATGTTGTTGTTTTTATGTGTGTGTTTTTAAGTTTATATTGATAACTAGCTGACCCGTGCACGCGTTGCTGTGCTATATGTGTGTGTGGATGTGTATTGATGTATATGTATATATGCGTGTGCATGTGTGTATATGTGTATGTATATATGTGTGTGGATGTGTATATATGTATATATATATATATGTGTGGATGTGTATATATGTATATTTGTGTGTGAATGTGTATATATGTATGTGTGTATGTATATATGTGTGTGGATGTGTATATATGTATATGTGTGTATATATATGTGTGGATGTATATATGTGTGTGGATGTGTATATATGTATATGTGTGTATATATATGTGTGGATGTATATATGTGTGTGGATGTGTATATATGTATACATGTGTATGTATATATGTGTGTCTGTGTCTAACCCATTTCTGTGTATGTGTTCCTTTCTTTTCTGGTCCTTCCTTCCTTCCCTTCATATTGTTTTCCTATTCCTTCAGTCCTTGTATACTTTCCTTCCCCGGAAACTTTCTTTACCTTCTAAAGGGAACATCCGTGCAACGCTGAGCCGATGGCATGTTTCCTCGAACAAAACAACATTTCCCTGCATGCTTTGCAACAGGACACGCCCACCGCTGGGAGGGAAAGGAAGAGGCCGGAGGGGAGGAGCCAGCCAAGCCTCCCCCTCCGGCCTCTTCCTTTCCTCCCAGCGGTGGGCGTGTCCTGTTGCAAAGCATGCAGGGAAATGTAGTTTGCTTTTGTTCGAGGAAACATGCCATCAACTCAGCGTTGCACGGAGGTTTGCTGTAAATAAGGTAAGGAAAGTTTGTGGGTGTTTGGTGTTGTGTGTGAATACATGGTACTGGGGTTGTTTGTGAGTGCATTTCTGTGCGTCTTTTTGGTTTAATGTTGTGTGGGTGTTTTTAGGGTCAATGTGTGTTTTAGGCGCGGAAGGAGGTGGGAGGGGCTGGGGGAGGGGAGGCGTGTCCATGACCCCCGCCACTCTTCCTTACCGGGACAGTGGCGGGGGGCGCGGGGAGGAGGTGGGAGGGGCTGGGGGAGCGGAGGGTGTCCCCGCCTCTGCCACGCCCCTTACCACTCTTCCTTACCGGGACAGTGGCGGGGGCGGGAGGAGGTGGGAGGGGCTGGGGGAGCGGAGGGTGTCCCCTCCTCCTGCCAGCCCCGCCACTCTTCCTACCGGGACAGTGGCGGGGGCGCGGGAGGAGGTGGGAGGGGCTGGGGGAGCGGAGGGGTGTCCCCCCGCCTCTGCCACGCCCCTACCACTCTTCCTTACCGGGACAGTGGCGGGGGCGCGGGAGGAGGTGGGAGGGGCTGGGGGAGCGGAGGGGTGTCCCGCCTCCTGCCACGCCCCCCCGACACTCTTCCTTACCGGGACAGTGGCGGGGGGCGCGGGAGGAGGTGGGAGGGCCTGGGGGGGAGCGGAGGGGTGTCCCCGCCTCCTGCCACGCCCCCCCGACACTCTTCCTTACCGGGACAGTGGGGGGGGGCTCGGGAGGAGGTGGAGGGGCTGGGGGAGCGGAGGTGTCCCGCCTCTTCCCACGCCCCCGCCACTCTTCCTTACCGGGACAGTGGCGGGGGGGGCGCGGGAGGTGGGAGGGGCTGGGGGAGCGGAGGGGTGTCCTCGCCTCCTGCCACGCCCCCCGCCACTCTTCCTTACCGGGACAGTGGCGGGGGGGCGCGGGAGGAGGTGGGAGGGGCTGGGGGGGAGCGGAGGGGTGTCCCCGCCTCCTGCCACGCCCCCCCGACACTCTTCCTTACGGGGACAGGGGGGGGGGGGCGGGAGGAGGTGGGAGGGCCTGGGGGGGGAGGGTGTCCCCGCCTCCTGCCACGCCCGACACTCTTCCTTACCGGGACAGTGGGGGCCTCGGGAGGAGGTGGGAGGGGCTGGGGGAGCGGAGGGGTGTCCCGCCTCCTGCCACGCCCCCGCCACTCTTCCTTACCGGGACAGTGGCGGGGGGGCGCGGGGGAGGGGGGGCTGGGGGAGCGGAGGGTGTCCTCGCCTCCTGCCACGCCCCCTGCCACTCTTCCTTACCGGGACAGTGGCGGGGGCGCGGGAGGAGGTGGGAGGGCTGGGGGAGCGGACGGGTGTCCCCGCCTCCTGCCACGCCCCCCGCCACTCTTCCTTACCGGGACAGTGGCGGGGGGGTGCGGGAGGAGGTGGGAGGGGCTGGGGGGAGCGGAGGGGTGTCCCCGCCTCCTGCCACGCCCCCCACCACTCTTCCTTACCGGGACAGTGGCGGGGGAGCGCGGGAGGAGGTGGGAGGGGCTGGGGGGAGCGGAGGGGTGTCCCTGCCTCCTGCCATGCCCCCCCGCCACTCTTCCTTACCGGGACAGTGGCGGGGGGGCTCGGGAGGAGGTGGGAGGGGCTGGGGAGGAGCGGAGGGGTGTCTCCTCCTCCTTCCAGGCCCCCCCCCCGCCGCTCTTCCTGATCAAAGGAGGAGGCGGAGGAGGCGCTCTGGCTGCCATGTGCGAACGTTCTAAACGTTTGCGCTGGCAGCGGAGAGGCTGGGGTGAGAGTTCCGTTGGCAATTTTTTGGGGATCGTTTTTTGGGGTGTTGGGGTAAGTTTATATTGATAATGGTATGTCATTTCATTATGTGAGGGTTCTTTATATAAGGCATTCGATTTTGCCACAATTATGTTTGAACCTGCTCTGAGAAAAGCAATATACATGTGAAGTAAATAAATAAACAAACAAATAAATAAGAGGCTGGGCAGGAACATCTGGCTAATCTATTTTTGGGCATGTAAAAAAATCAGTTGGTAAGTGTGTTAACTGAAAAATGCAAAGCACGAAGCTGATTGGTTGGGCTAGGCCCGGGGAGCTAGCTGAGCCTGGGAGTTTTGGCGACAGTTACATTTTCAGGCTTGAGCTGTGCAGGAGCAGCAGAGAGACAAGTCTGAGTTTGAGTTCTTGCTTCAGGAACTGCAGGAAAGAGAATATGTAGCAGCAAATCTGGAGTCCCAAAACTCCCAGGTGTTACCTTTTTACTTACAGGTTGCGTAAACGTGCGAGCACAGGAACGAGAGAAAACGCAACAATCGTACTGCAGGTACAATGAAGCCAAAGTTTATTTGCACAACGTCAGCTGACGGGACCTGCCCACAGAACTAGCTGCCTCAGGGCAAGAGCCCCAAGCAATCTCTATCCCTTATATACACTCTATGGCGGCAGGTCCCGTGCTCCTCCTTTCTTCATCATTATCATTGGTTCACAGCTTCAACACATTTCTATTATCCAATTAAACATCATATTATTTGGCATTACACTCTACTTGCATTCTTATTTGCTAAACAGCATTGCGCAGTATTAATTCTTCATTCTCACAGTATGTTATCTGCTATATGAGCATCCTGTACTGAATTTGCAACATTTCTAAGACGTCCCTCTGTGCCAGCAGGGAGGAACGGTTTCATTTGCCCATGCGCAGTTCCTACCAATCAGTAACAATGTAAACAAACGCACGCTGGGGCTAGCTAGACCAATCACGGCCAGTATTATCAGAAAAGGCACATGATGTTCCCTGGCAAATCACTGCGGGTGCCTTACGTACCAATCAGAGTGCATTATTCTCGTCTTGGCTGCCAGCATGATTTCTGGCAAGCTATCTCGTTATACTAAGGTCTGTGCTTGTGCATCACTCTCTCCTGACTGTACTTCTGCTAAAAGCGCCAATTCTGCTTTAATATTTTCCACATGGACACCTCAAGACAATTTTGAGCCAATGCAAGTGTTGACATAATTGTATACACGTTGCTCTGTATTACATTCTTGTCCTTTAATGATCGTCTGGATGGCATATTTTCGTGCTCTGGCAAGACTGGTAAAACGTGAACTATGCATGATTTTCACTGAGCCTGCCATTGACGTGTGGCTGTTCTCTTTCCGATTTTCCAGGGAAGCTCCACCTGGAGATCGGCCTGGGCTTCTCCCAGCTGCGCATCTTCTCCTTGGCAGCTGAGAGCTTTGCGAAAGCGCTCTCTTTCCTGCAGGCGGAGGAAGAAGGCGTTGGCGGGGACGCCCGGGCCTTGGAGGCGTCCGCCCTGCAGAACCTGGGGGCCGCGCACAATGCCCTCCAGAGATACCACTCCGCCCTCGGGCTCCACCGCAAGGCCGCCGACCTCCACAGTCAGTAGGGACACCCCCGCGGGGAGAAATGCAGGGATTTGATCATTTGCAAAATATTGGGGGAGGGGGAATATTGGTGAAAAAGAGGATTTGATCATTTCCAAAATATTGGGGAAAATATTTGCCAAATATTGGGGGAGGAAAATAATTTGAAAATATTTATGGGAAACGTGATCTGATTATTTGCAAAATATTGGGGAAAAAATGGTCTCATTGTTGGAATTATTTGCAAAATATTAGGGGAAAATATAATTTGATTATTTGCAAAATATTGGGGAAAATATCTGCAAAATATTGGGGAAAAATAATGATGTGCAAAATATTTGGGGGGGAAATAATAATTACATTATTAATTACATTAAAATGGCTTACACCAGTATTCCTTTAAAATCTATTGTCGTAGCCATGAAGCACAAGAGGGTGAGCCAGCGTTCCAACAGGTTAAAATGTCCTCCTCCTCCCGGTATGCTAAAGTGTACAAGTGCATTTTCAGAGGTTTCTTAAAGGAGAAGAGGGTGGGGGGCGTTTTTGCTTCTTTTGGGAGGGAGTTCCAGAAGTGGGGAGCGGCCACGGAGAAGGCCCTGCCTCTTGTTCCCACCACCCAAGCTCATGGCGGAGGTGGGAATGAGAAGAGGGCCTCCTTTACTTATCGCAGTGCCCAAGATGGCCTCTAGAGGGAGCTGTCTTTTGACAATTAGCCTGGACCTGAACCGTTGAGAGCTTTATAGGTATTGGTAGGAAAATAACAATTTGCAAAACACTAGCCATCCCCTACCACATGTTGCTGCGCCCCAGTCTGTGTATATGAGTTTTGTGTGTATATATATTTGTGTGTATATGTAGTTTTGCGCATGCGTTGTAATGTGGGGTTTCTTTTGCTTTTTAAGTCTCTTCTGCCGTGTTTTTCAGTATTTCTATGAGTGATGGTCACTCATTGGCCTGAGAGGGGTCTTGTGTCCAAATTTGGTGTCAATTCACCCAGTGGTTTTTGAGTTATGTTAAACCCACAAACGAACATTCCATTTTTATTTATAAAGATTGATGGAAATTAGGATTTGATTATTTGCAGAACCTTGGTGGGAAAATAATGGTTTGGGCCCCCCTTCCGTGCAGGTGAGCTGGGGGAGCGTGGTGGTCAGGGCCAGTGCTTTGCCAACCTGGGCCAGGCACTGTCGGCCTTGGGGGCCCACGAGGAAGCCGGGGAGTCCTACCTGCATGCCTTGCAGGCCTTCCGGGACGCAGGTGAGGGGCCTCCCTGAGGGGGGGGGCGGGATTCGGACCCTGGGAGCCCTTCCGGATGATGTCCTTCTCTCCCAACCTCCCCCGCCCCCAATAGGCGACTTGTTTGGCCAGGTCCGCTCCTGCGAGGGCCTGGGGTCCACGCGACTCCTCCTGGGGGACCCCCAACGAGCTGCCTCCGCCTACCAACAGGCCCTGGCCCTGCTCGCCAAGACCCAGGTCAGCAGTACAAACTTCGGGGAGCAGACAGTGGTGGGAAAGAGATCTTCCACTACAACCATGTTTGTTGTCATTGTTGCCATTTACCCTTCAGGACGCTTCGGAGGCGGTGCAGGAGCGGATCGTGGCCCAGTTGACGCAGGCCCTCCAGGCCAAGCTTTCGATGGCCACTCCCAGCCACGCCTTGCCCACTGACCCTCAAGTGAGTTATGGGCCATACCTTTGCTTCTTCTCTGCTTCTCCTTCCTTTCTGTTTTGTCTCCGGCCGATTGGTGCTTTCATTCCTCTCTTCTTTTCAGCATCGCTCCCCAATGACCGCCAGCTTGGCCCGCTTAGACGCATCATCGGCATCATCCTCATCGCTGCAGCGGAGCAAGAAGGGCTTCTTGCCCATTCCACACCATCCGAGCCAAAGGTCAGTTCCAGGCACAAACAGGGAAGGGTCACTGCGGAATAGGAACTGAGTGGTCTCTGCTGAAATAATAATGAATGTAATATAAAATAATGAATATAACATGATAAATAATAGAACATAATAATATAATATAAGCTATATTAATGTATAATTTACATATATAATATATATTATATTAACATATAATATAACATAACATAGTATAGTATAAAATAGAAGACAACAAAATATGTAAAATAATGTAAAACACAATCGTATGAAATATAATAATATAAAAAATAATTATATTTTATATCAATCAAAATAATTTATAATATATAATAATATATTATATTTTATATTATATTTAATGTATTCATAATAATACAAAATAACATAGCATATATTATATAACCTATAATATAAAATATAATTAGATAATAAGATAAAATATGAGAAAAATGATAACAATACTATAAATGAAATGCAATTGTATATGAAATATATTAGGGTCCATCTAAGATTGGAATTACAGTCTCTTATCATCTTACATCAGTCCAGCTTTCTGGGCAGGGTTATGTTGAATTATGACTGAAAGTAAGATGAAAACAAACAAACAAGCAAGCAAATACAGTAAATAAACTGTATTTGGGTTTGGGTCTTCCTAGGTGCTCCTGGATGTCCCGATGGGCCCTGCAAGGGAGGGGAGCAGCCCAGAAGGATGGCGTGGGCCCGAGGCCCCACCAGTGCGGATACAGAGCCTCAGGTGAGCCCATCCACTTTGGGTTCTAGTCCGAACTTGGCAGGAGGAACCATAACAGGTTGAAGGGGGCCTGGGAAAGTGACAATGGCTGGAGATGCACTCATGCTCCCTCCCTCCCCTTCAGGTCAAGGGCCAAACGGGATCCCCAATGGAGAGGCCATTCCGGCCAATGTCGGGACCCTCGGACAGAACCCAAGGAGGGACAGGTGAGGAGCCATGTGGACGATAGCCATTGTGCTGCTGGGAAGAGAAGCCCCTTGAAAATGCAAAGAAAGCGCTGTTTGTGGCACTCAAATAAGAAAGGGGCTCCTTGAGGTCATCTCCTTGCAGGCCTTCTTCTGTTTTATTAAAATGCAGTTTAATGAAGCAGGGACATTGGAGAATTGAGGGAGGCCGGCACCACTTGAATTGCCAGGGCTCCTATTATTATTGGTATTATTATTTGTTTTATTGCATTATTAGTATTACATTACTAATACTATTATAAGTATTATATTATTATTCCATTAGCATTAGTATTATGACATTATTATAATTACTATTGGTATTATGACATTATACTATATTATTATTATATTGTTACATTATTATATATTATTACATAATACAATGATGCTATTATTACATTATTGTTGGCCTCATTATAATTATTGGTATATTACTATTGTTGGTTTATTACATTGTTGGAATTATTAATAGTTTTATTACATTTTATTATATTGTTTTTACATTATTATTATAGATTATTACATAATAATAAATGATGTTATTATTACATTATTACTATTGTTGGTATCATTACATTATTATAATTATTGGTATATTTTTATTATTGGTTCATTACATTGTTGGAATTATTAATATTATCACATTTTATTATATTGTTGTTACATTAATGTTATTATACATTATTACATTATAATGTAGTGATTTTATTATTATTATTACATTATTACTATTCTTGGTATCATTACATTATTATAATTATTGTTATATTATTATTATTGTTCATTACATTGTTGGAATTATTAATATTATTACATTTCTATTATACTGTTAAATTATTATTATTACTATTATCATTTGATCCCAAGGAACTGGCGAGAGGAGCTGAGATCTGCCGTCTGCGCTGTCATGTGACCCAAAGAAAGGTCACGACCTCCTTGGGCAGGAAAGATGTCCATCAGATTGGCCTCCCTTATGGATCCCAGCCAATCCTGTTCAGATTAAAATCCAGAACGGATGTGAGGCACCGGATGCTGGAGGACGAAGGAGGGGATGTGGAATCAATAAAGTCCTCTTTGCAGGTGGCTCTGCCTTCATCATCATGATCATAGCTGAGGCTGGATGGCCATCTGTCGGGAGGGATCAAGTGGTGATTCTCCTGCTTGGCAGAATGATTGCGTCGGCCGGATGGTCTCTCATGGGCTCCCTTCTCAATATATATCTATATATATAAAGGAACAGTCATCATGTGAAGACTACCTGAAACAGAGAAACCTTACAACGCAGAAACACAAAACTTGCCAACAGAAATAGGCCTCAAGCAAGGTACGTTTGTAGCAAAGAAACTTTCCCCCCCAAAACCTAAAAGGCCCCCAAAACAACGAGTAAAAAAAACTACATTTCCCAGCATCCTCCACGGCTGCCAGCGAATGCCATTGGCCAACATCGGCCCACACAAAATGCAGAAAGGAAGAGTAACCATAGCAACACTGGCAAGAGCCATCCAAGGCTAGGATAGAATGCTGAGAGATTTCAGTTGTCAGTTGGTGTTTGAGGGTTAAACTGTCAAAACCAAACTCTATGAGGGAGCAATTCTTCAGCAATTCCTACCCACACAACACAACTTCCAATCACAACCCATCCCACCAACCTTACGGGACCCCGTACACACAACACCTACCACCACCACAAACAAAAACCATTCCTTCCTTCCACACAGACAGAAACTGACCCAAAAGACAAGCCATGCCTTCTAAAAATAACAGCATCGGACGACACACTCACAACGCTACATACATCAAACAAAAAAGGGCAGAACAAACGCCAGAACAGAAACACACTGCGCAGCAGAGACACAGACAACAGGTCACTGCACGACGCACAGCTGAGAACCAAATGCAAAGAACTGCACGACAAGAAGAAGCGCGCAGCCAGGAACAACAAAGATGCAGAAATGCAACACAACAGCAGCGCGCAAGGAGCGCAGAAACACGACGTCGCAACACAGAAAACAAACTTCAAAAACACCACAACCAATTTCACCGCCTAGCCTTCAGATACAACGCTGCAGAAGACTACAGCATGGCGCCAGAGGCCGACATTGGCACCCTAACGCACATCTGCACACACTGCAAAGCCCTGAAATACCCAGCAGAAACAACAGGAATGTGCTGCCTAGCCAGTAAAGTCTCTCTACCACCACTTGCCACTCCTCCACAACCACTACAGACTTTGCTGAGTGGAGACACTCCAGAATTAAAACACTTCCTCCGCTATATAAGACAATACAACTCATGCTTCCAGATGACATCATTTGTAGCACACATAGAAAGTGCGCAATTCATGCCTACATGACCCCACCAAGACCGTAAGTAACATCATTTCCAACCCTTACATACTCAGACTTTCTCGCATCTCCTAAATAGGGCACAGCAACACGTGCCGGGTACAGCTAGTATATAATCATAATCATAATCATAAGATACTAGTCATCTAAATATAATAATATAGAACAATAATAATACTATAAAATATGAGTTTTGATAAAAAATAAGGCGCCCCCGGTGGAGCCATGATGGGTTGAATCCTTGTGCTGGTTGGAGGCCCGAGTCTGGGGAGAGCACGGGTGAGCTCCCTCCGTCAGCTCCAGCTCCCTCTATGGGGACACGAGAGAAGCCTCCCACAAGGACGGCCAAACACCTGGGCGGCGACGCCCCCTGGGCAAAGGCCTTGCAGGCGGCCCATTCTCTCACACCAGGAGCGACTTGCAGTTTCTCAAGGCGCTCCTGACACGAATATGTGTGTGTGTGTATGTATATATATATCCCTTAATCTATGTATATAATAAAAGTCAGTGTTTGCGGGCGGTGGGTGGTGCGACCGAGCGAATATGTGCCAGCGTTTCGATTGGCTCCCACTGTGGGATAATTTGCATAAAGGACTCCCATTGGCCAGCCAACACGAACATTCCAACCCTTTAAAGTGCCAGAGGGGGGTAAGGAAAAGGCCTGAGGCAGTCAGGCATGGTGGGAATTTCAGTCCAAAACACTTTGCAGACCCCAACAATGAGACAACAAAACCAAACTTGGCACACAGAACCCCCAAGACCCACTTTACGTCTTGGTGCAGTTTGAGGGAGGATGGGCCATGGATTGGCCAGCATTCCAACATCCCAAATCTCAAAGGTACAGGAATTCTTTACAAAAAGGCTTTCTTTACCCGATTTTACAAACTAGGCCTCAGCCTGAATTAACAGTAAGGCTTCCTCAACTTGATTTTCGAGACTAGGCCTCAGCCTGAATTGACAGTAAGGCTTCCTCAACCTGATTCTCCTGACTAGGCTGAAGCAGATGAGCCGCAGGAAAAGAATCCTTTTAAACAAAACCCTTTACCCTCTCAGGCTGCGTTACGTGCAGGCAAGCAGGAACGAGGAGACGGACAACTTGGTTACTTTTCCAAGAAAGCAGTTTATTAGCTTGAAGCTACAGCTGTAGGGTGTCTGCCTCCTTTTCGGCATAACATGATGCAGGAGCAGAACAACCCCTCCCTTCAGTCATTCAGTTTTATACAAACAATGGAGTTCGTTTAAGCTATGCCTCCTTCATTCATTCTTACTGGTTAACACTTATGATGAGCATTAATTCTAACCAATTAACAATGCATTAGGTAATCTAATGATTCATTGGCTGAAAGACACTACACAGTTTATTTGCTGTCCAATTGTTAAAGCTATCTCTATGTGCGTAGCTTGTCCCTATATTTGTTACTTTCTGATAAGCTTTCCCACTGGTCCTGCCAAAATGGGTGTTTTTATCAGGCTAACACATGCGAAGTCTTCTAAACCAATCTCTGCCTGGTAAACAAAGTACACATGGTGTTCTTCTAAGCCAATTGTAATGCATCTAGGACAATCAATAAGGTGGCGTCTTCTCCTAAGCCAATCACTGCTGTTCCCTATCGTGCTTGCTAATCCCTGCAGTCTTCTCTCTGCTTATGCTTAAGTAGCATTTTCTCCTGACGTTTCTTCTGCAACTCAATGAGTCTCCTTCAGGCCTCCGCCTGAATTGACAGTAAGGCTTCCCCAACTTGATTCTCCTGACTAGGCCTCCGCCTGAATTGACAGTAAGGCTTCCCCAACTTGATTTTCGAGACTAGGCCCCCAACAATGACAGAACAAGACTACAGTTGGCACACAGATCCCCCCCCCCCCAAGACCCACTCTACATCCTGGTGCAATTTGGAGGAGGATGGACCATGGATTATGGGACTGGGGCCGGCTGGAGCTGGCTGGGGCTGGCTGGGGCCGGCTAGAGCTGGCTGGGGCCGGCTGGGCCTGGCACAGGCTGGCTAGGAGCGCATGTGCAGTCCGCGAAGGGGAAAGGCCCCCGGGTGTCTGCAGCAACCACAACACGGCGACGGTTGGAACGTCCCTCGTGGCTGAGTTTGAAGCCGTGCGCAGGCGCAGTGAGGGCAGGCAGGCGGGCCCATTGCTCTCTTGCTCCCCCCCCCCCCCAGGAGTTTTAGGGGTCTCTTTATATTTTAATTTTTTAAAAAAAATATATTTATTAGGTTTTATCATAAACAGGAAAAGTGGGGGAACAATTGTAGGTATAGGACAGTAGGAACAAAGGAGAAAAAAGAGAGAAGACTGGGAGATGGGCTCAGGGTGATGAGGTGGGGGTCGAAGGGGAGGGGTCGGGGGAAACCGGGTGAGGGAGTGGTGAGGAGGGGGAAGGGGGGTGTGCTGAGTAGGCTTCCGGCACTACTATGTGATCCCATTCACTCTGTCCTCGTGAGGGGGGTGGAGGTGGAAACGTGAACGTCATTGGTAATGAGTGGGGGAGGTGCGGTGTGCTCTTGGTTGGCCTTTGGTAATCTCCTTCCACTTTCATCAGGTGTCCCGAGTGTTTTGACCCATTACCTCTGGTCCCTTGGGGTGGGTGGAACTCTTTGGAAGCTCATGGTTTTGGAGTTGCTAGAGCCAAAGGGTTCTCCCGGGCCTTCATATAAGACAGAAATGGTGACCAATCTGTCCTTTTTAGCGCTCCGCCTTCTGCCTCACTTAGAAAATAGGAGAGCTTGTCCATATTCAAGATGTCCCACACTTTGGTTTCCCAGTCCTCGAGCCGTGGTGCAGTTGTAGCCTTCCAGTTCCTCGCATAGACCATCCTTGCAGCCGTGGTCAAGTAGACAAACAAGCGTTCCGATTTCTTGTCCGGCATTTCTTCTTCCGACAGCAGACCCAGCAGGTAGCTTTCCGGCTTCCTTTCTAACGTGGTGAGAAGAATTTTCTGGATACTGCTGTGGATGCCCTTCCAGTAGACTGTGGCTTCTGGGCAGGTCCACCACATGTGGAAGAAGGTTCCAAGTTGTGACCCACACTTCCAGCATTTCGATTGGGCATCCTTGTACATCACCCCCAGCTTCTGCGGCGTCATATACCATCGGAAGAACAGCTTATACCAATTCTCTTTGAGGTCTGTGGCATAAGTGATCTTCAGCTGTTTCCTCCAGATCTTTTCCCATTCATACAGGCTGATGGTACGCCCTATATTCTGCGCCCACTTGACCATACAGGTTTTTACTACCTCGGTCTCCGTGGCCCATTCCAGCAGCTTTTGGTAGGCTCTTGTAACTAGTTTCCGTTCCCTTCTCAGGAAGTCCTTCCAGAAGGTCTCCTTATCCTCAAAACCAGCCCGGTCATCCTTCTTGAACCATGCCCTTATGTGGAGGTATTGTAACCATGTGAGCCGTTCATATTTACTTTGCAACTGTGCCAGCGGTTTTAGGCATCTCCTCCCTGCTACCTTGGTGGTAAGCTCTTCGTACCTTGGCCACATCTGCCATCCCAGGATACCCTTTTGGTGTGCTTCCATGGATGAGACCCAGAGGGGAGTATTGATGAAAACCTCTCCCTGTATCTCTCCCATATCTGCAGGAGCGCCGCTCTCAGGAGGTGTTTTTTAAAGTTGGGGTCTGTTCTCGCTCCCGCCATAAGTATCCGTGCCATCCCGCTTTGAGGTCAAATCCTTCCAGTGCCAGGATATCTTCTCTGATCAGGGCTATCCAGTCTTTTACTTAAGATCAACCCGCACGCGTCGTGGTACAACTTCAGGTCCGGGAGACCCAGACCCCCCCTCCTTTCTGTCTATCAGGGTTGCATATCTGATTCTAGCTTTCTTGGCGTCCCAGATGAAGTTGAGGATGTCCTTTTTCCAAGCCTCGAAGATGACCCTTGACTTGATTATGGGGATGTTTTGGAACAAGTATAGCAGCCGTGGTAGGATGTTCATTTTGACAGCCGCTATCTTGCCCATGAGGGAGAGGTTGGCGCTTCTCAATCCCTAGATCAATTTGCACCTTTTCCAGAGTTCCTCATAGTTGTTCTTGAATAGGTGGCAGTTCTGTGCAGTTATCCGGATGCCCAGGTACTTAATCGACTGGAAATTGCATTCCTGACACAGATCCCAGCAACTCCTGTCGATTTTTAGATACGTTTTTTGTTAGGATTTTCATCTTCCTCCTGTTTATTCTTAGCCCTGCTAGTAAGCCAAATTTTTCGATCTCGGCCAGCCACAGGTGCATGGAGTCCAGGGGCCTTTCGACAAAACAAATTATATCGTCTCCATGAAGGCCTTCACCTTGTACTGGTGTTTTCCAATCTTCGGGCCGCGTAGCTGGGCGTTAGATCTTATCGCTCTCAGCAGAACTTCTGTAGCAAGTATGAAAATCAGAGGCGAGAGAGGGCATCCCTGTCTGGTCCCTTTCTGTATCCGTATTCTTTCCGTCGGCCGCCCATTCACCCAGACTTTTGCTGATTGCTCCTGGTAAATCGCCCCAATAGCGTTTTGGAATTTGGGGCCCAAATCCATCTTTGCCATGAGCTGCTGAAAGAAGTCCCACCGTAAATTGTCGAATGCTTTCTCTGCGTCTAGGGCGAGGAAGGCGACTTCTTTTCGAGGGTGTGCTTCATAATATTCCAACAAGTTGATAACAGTCCTGACGTTTTCTTTGCCCTGTCTGCCTGGTAAGAAGCCGTTCTGGTCTGGATCTATCCAGTCACCCAGCCAGACCTTCAACCTCGCCGCTAGTATGGAAGCCAGGATTTTGTAATCGATGTTCAGCAATGAGATGGGCCTGTAATTGGCGACATTGGTCTCATCTGTGCCTTCTTTATGGATGATGACTATGTTGGCCTCCCTCCATGTGTCTGGGGCCGTGCCCTCCGAGAGAACTCTGTTGTAGATTTTTTTCAGGAAGGCGATAATTTCGCCGCTCATGGTTTTGTAGAACCGAGCTGTCAGGCCATCCGGTCCTGGGGCCTTACTCGGGTCTAGGTTCTTTATGGCAGAGTCTATCTCCCTCTCCGAGATCTCTCTGTTGAGAATTTCTCTGTAGCACCCTGAGATCTTGTCTAGTTTCTGGTCGCCTAAATACTTCCAGATGTCTTCTTTGCATTCGGGGTCTGCCGCATATAGCTTGGCGAAGAATAGGTGGAACTCCTTTGCGATGTCGTCTTCTGCCGTGACCGTCCCGTCCCCCGCTTTGACTCTGGTTATGTATCCCGCCTGTTTCTTACGCTTGATCTTTCTCGCTAGCCATCTGCCCGGCTTGTTGGCATTCTGGAAGGCTTTTTGTTTTATGAACTTTAGGTCCTTAGCGATTTGGTCAAGGTCGAGATGGTGTTTTTGTCTTTGTAACGCTGCCAGCCGCATGACCGTGGCTCGGTTGTCTGGGTGGGTCTTCAGAGTCCTTTCTTCTGTTGCGATTTTGGATTGTAGTTCTTCAAGTGCCCTTCGCCTCTCCCTGTTCTTTATCGCGTTGTGCTGTATGAAGTGGCCTCTGAGGACCGCCTTGCAAGCATCCCAGACCACCTCGGGGCTGGTTTCCTGGTTGTCATTGATCACAAAATAGTCCTTAGTTAGCTCCCTATACTTTTGTATGTCCTCCTCCTTCTTCAGAAGGTTATCGTTGAGTCTCCAGCGTCGTGCAAGTGATCTTTGATTAAAGCTCATCACAATCGGGCAATGGTCTGAGGCATCTCTTGGCAGGATCTTTATTTGTGTTATTTTTGGAGCCAGAGAGTTCGAGGCCCAGACCATATCGATCCTAGACCAGCTCTGGTGCCTGTTGGAGTAAAAAGTAAAGTCTTTCTCCCCTGGATTGTGGAGGCGCCATATATCTATCAGGGAAAGGTCCGTCTTGAGGCGCAGGAAAGCTCTTGGGAGTGTGCTGGAGGGGTCCGGGTCCGTCCTTTTACATTTGAGGGCGCTCTGGTTCTTATCCATATGGGGCACTAGGATTCCGTTGAAGTCTCCTAGTACCACCAAGCTATCGTACTCCTGGTCTTCTATTAGGCTTTGAAGAGTCTGGGTGAAGGTGGTCTTGGGCCCGTTTGGCGCATACATATTGCATACCAGTAGGCGCGTCGTGCCTAGCTCAATCCTCACCCCGACGATCCTCCCCTCGGCGTCTGCAAATGCGGGCTTGGCCGGTATTTTCTCGCTCACATAGATTGCCACCCCCCATTTCTTTTCTTCCGCCAGCGAGCAGAAGAGGGTACCCAGTCCTTTGCTTTCCAGGTGGGAAATATGCGCTTTTTTGACGTGGACCTCTTGTAATGCCACGATATCATTTTTTTTCTGAGTAGGCTGAACACTTTTTTTCTCTTTGGGGCCGAGTTCAGCCCGTTTATATTGTTCGAAAAGCACGATATCGGGACTTGGAAGTCATGCATCTGGCATCTCTTCTGTGTGGCTCGATGCGTCGGTGTTGCTTTCCATATTTCTAGTCGTGGCGGTCTTTTCCGTAGCTTGGGGTCCGCGGCTGGGGTGTGCAGGTTCATTCGGGGGAGAGTAGAATCGGCGTCTCTTCGGCTGGTCGTTCTGGCCTTCCTGCGGGGGTGTTCTCTGTGTTTGTAGCTTTTTATAAAACTCTTGAGCCTTGTCCACCGAGGTCAGCCAGTGCTTTTGGTCCTGATAGGTGACCATCACCCCTTCGGTTCTTTCCCACCGAAACCTGATTTTTCTCTTTATCAGCTCCTCTGTGAGAAACCGATAATTCCTTCTCTTGAGCATTGAGGCGGTGGTGAATTCTTTCAGGATGATCACCTTGGCCCCTTTGTGCGTGACCTGTGACTCCTTCTTTATGAGCACCGCGTCCTCTAGTCCTTTACTGAACTGGACCACCACATCCCTGGCCACCTTTTTCTGCTTCGCGTACACTGATGGGACCCTGTACGCCCTTTCGATCTCCTGCCGTGTCTCCCCTTCATCCTTACCTAGGATGGAGGCTGTCAGTTTTCCCACAGCTACTATGAGGTCTTCTTGGGGGTCCTCCTGCAGGTTCCGGAAGCGAAGTCTGGTTTCCAGACTGGACTGCTCCAGTCTTTCCTGCATCTGTTCCAGCTTCGCATTCCTCCCCTCCAGGTAGTCCATACGCTTTTGTATTTCACCCTGCGCCGTCCCGATTTCGTCCTTGTCTAATTTGATGGCTTTAATTTCCTCCCTCATGCTCGCCAGTTCTTTAGTCAGGTCCCTTTTGATGTCTTGGAGTTGTTCCTGGACCGTTTTATTCTGTGACTCTTGCCTTGCCTTGCCGCTTGGTCCACTTTTCTCTGGGTTTGTTCTTGTTTTCTGAGAGTCTCTGGAGCTCTTTCAGGATTTCCTTTAATGTTGTATCCTCCCCGGCGGCTTGCCTCTTCTGGACCCCCTTGGCATCCTTATATTTTTGGGGTGGTCATGTTTCCTTTCTTTCTATACCCTGTCCCAGTGGCTCTGTTGTAAGTGGTGTGGAGCTGCGGTCCTTTCGTGGCTTTCTGCTCTGGGTTTCCTTCCTGTAAAGGGTGTGCTCGAAACTACCCCCGGGTCTCCTGTATTGGGCGCTTGGGTGCCCCCTGTCCGGGACTTGGCCTCCGAGGGGGGGGAGACAGCAGAGGACCCGATGCGAGGCCGTTTGTCCCTCCTGGCCTCCTTCTTCAGACCAGCCTAGCTCCGGCTGAGCGGGGCGTCCTGACTGCAGGCTTGGTGCTTTTAGTGTGGAGGCGTATTAGGCTTGGTACTCTAAGGGTACTAGACGATCCCTGTCCCCCTCCCTGGAGGGTGAGCCTTCCGCTCTGGAGAGTCCTGAGGCGTGTCGGAAGGGGAGGGGAGTTGATGTTCCCAGCACTCCCTTTATGTATTGTGCCTTCTGATCCCCTGTCTGGGATGACCCTGCAGCTTGCCTGGTGGTACTTTGATGTCTCCTCTAGGCCTTTTTCTCTCCCTTCCTTCCTTCTTCTTTTTATTTTATTTTTTATTTTATTTATTTTGTTTTATTATTATTATTTCTTTTTCTTTTTAATTATTATTGATTTTTTATTTTGTTTTATTTTATTTTTTTGCCTCCAGGTAGCTCTCCGTTCTGGCTCCTGCCCTCCTCCTTCACCCCTCCGGCCCCTTCTTTGCCCCAGTGTTTCTAGTTTGGGGCTTTTAGCCTCCCTTGTGATCTCTCCCCCCTCCCCGGGAGCCAGCTGTCTGCTGTCCTCTTCTCCTCCGTCCCTGTCTTGCCCCTCTGTCCCCTTGCACTCGACTGGCACAATTACTCTGGGCAGCCGAGCACTCTCCTTGCTTGCTTCCCGTCCTCTCCTCTCCACTTGTGGGGCCTTGGGGGGGGTCGTCTGGGAGGGGGGGGGAGTTTGCTCCACCCACTTCCCTGCTCTGGGTGGTCCTTCCTCTGCAGGCCGCACTTCCGGTTCGCTCCTTTCCCTCCTCCCCTCGGCTGTCCGTCCTGGAAAGGAGCCCGGGCGTGGTGTTCTCTTCACTTCCGCCCCCTTCGCGCTCTTTTCATTGATTGGTTGCCGCTTCCCGCCCTTGGAGCCGGGCTACAGCTTGAAGGGAAGGTTGTTGTTTCAGGTCGCCATCTTGGGACCTTCCTCAACTCTGGCCCCTCGGCCTTCTTCTTCTCTCTCTTTTCCCTCCTAACTTCGGGCCCACTGGGAAGGTGGGAGAGCGGGTCTTTAGGAGAGTCGCCCCTCTCGCCGGGAGCCCTCCAGCTCCCCCCAAGTCAGTCGCCCTCAAGGTTCCCTTCGTCTGGTTCCTCGCCCCGAGGTCTTCCCTGCTTCCCTCTCGTTTTTCTTCCTCCCCGTACTCACTTCTTCTGTTCTCCTTCGTCTCAAAGCGGGCTGGGCAGGCAGTGGCTGCGGGATGATTCCCGCTTCCCGTGTCCCGCTCCGCTCGCCGTTAGGGTGGCACCGGGCCCTCTCGGCCCCCCCTCTCGAGGAGGGAGCGACCTTTGGGGCCTTCGGTGCTGCCCCTTGGCTTCGCGACCTCTTGGTGGGTGCGGGCCACCTGAGGAGGGGGCGCAGATCGCCCTCCAACCTGGTCAACGGGTGATGTCTTGAGGAGCCTTCAAGACATCCGATCTGCCGCCATCTTTGCCCGACCGGAAGCCATATTTTAAATTTATTTGGAAATGTTTTTATACTTTTTGGTCTTTGATTGTCTTCCTTTATCTATTTTTCCCTTCCATCTTATACTTTTAAAATAATTTATCCATTTTATTTATATGTGTGTGTATACACATACGCACACACACCTATGAATACTTTTTATAGATTTAGCCATCATTCATACACACACACACATACATACATACATATACACACACACACACACACTCCTATGTATACACTGCCTTCAATATCTTCACGACTAGTAAGGAATGTCAAACAAGGCTTCCCGTTGTTGTTTGCTTTTATTTCTTCCTATCCAAACCATAGGCTTTTATTGTAATATCTTGCTTGAATTTTTAACTTAATATCTTTGTTTTTATTTTTAATTATTAATTTTTTGAGGGGGGGATCTTTCAATTGTATGCATTTTGCAAAACACGCATGCAAATCCCGACATCTCTCCAATCCAAACACAAATTTAACATTAACAATAATGAAAATTTAAAATCCATGCAGGCACAGAGTTTGTTCATATGCTTCCGAGGATCACGCCACGGCCTTTGCTCTGACTTAAATTTGCGTCCACACAGTGGAATTAACGTAGTTTGAAACCACTTTAAATCCAGAGCAAAGGCAGTGAGTAGCGCGATCCTCGGAAGCCGCCTCTGCTCAAAGGACAACAAACTAACTTTCCCAGGAAGCCGTAGCATTGAGTGGTAAAGTGGGTTAACTCTACGGTGCAGACGCAAGAGGGTTGAATGTGGGGCAGCGAAGCAAAAGCTTGAAAAAGGACGAAAAGGCCTGTTTTGGGGGTCCGATGTGCTTGTTGAAGGGCTCTTTGCATAGGAAAACATTGATTTCTGCAGCATAACAGAAAAAAATAGTAAAAAATAATATAGAAAATATTCTATTGTTGAAGGCCGATCACACTTGAGGATCACTTGGAAGGGTCAAGGGCTATCTACTCACAGGGCGGCCTTCTCTTAGGAACACCACGGGCTCTTCCTCCCATTGGCAACCCATTGAGGGGCCCTAAAGGCCATCCAAACCCACCCCGTTCGCTCCCCCAGAAGAGAACCATCCTGCCAAAAGGGACAGAAAATTGGTGCAGTCTCTATAATGAAATCCCATTCTTCATAGCAGCCTCGTAATGATACACAGAGCTCACAATTTTCTCTTAAAGAAGTACCCAATCTGATTTATTTTTGGCATGCACCAACGAGTTCTGAATCTGTTTTAATAACATAACTACCTGTGGTGGCAATAAATTTCAGATATATCAGCAGTCCCCAAGTTGCATTTGATTTACAAAGGACTCATAGTAAGAACAGGGGCAGGGAACAGAAAGTGAGAGAAATCCACCCCTAGAAAGGGAAATAAATTCATTCCTGAAAGAGTTACCAGGGGGAAAGGTGTCTCAACTGAAGCTTTATCACCAATCCTGGATTTCAAAATCCAATTATCACAGGGACAGAAAGTGAGGATAAATAATCTGAACAGGCACAGACATCAAAACAAACATTACGTTAACCCTTCCCAAAGTTATCCAAAGCCAAAGAATATACATTTTGGGTGGAATTACTCTTTTAAAATATACCTGTTCCGACTTACATATTAGATTAAGAATAAACCTACAGAACCTATCTTTTTTGTAACTTGGGGACTTGCCTGTACATGCTTTTTCTTGCAACTTGTCTTGATCTTTTCTCAAAATATCCACACACTGGACTTTTGGCATCCCATTTAATCTATATAATGGCAGGCTCCAGACAGTCCAGAGACAGTGGAAACAACAATTTCAAACAGGGCCTCCAACACGGGTTACAACTGCATGTATACAAGCCAAATTTGAAACTGATGGTACTATGCAAAATATACAAAAGCAGCGTTCTGGGAGGCATCGGACATCAACAGACAAAGAAATCGGAAGAGGTGCTGCAGAATTTTGAGTGGTCATCAAGAAAATCTCTATGGCAAATGGCTCACAAAATAGTATCAAAATCGAGAATTCATCAAATGTTAAGGCATGCAAAACTTGATACGTCGTTATATTCCAAATCTAATGCATTCTCTTAATGAGGATGATGCCGACTGTCGCCTTGAATTTTGTAAGTGGCAAAGCTGTGTTCCAAGACTAGGGCGTCCCCTCAACGAGGATGATCCTGATCGGTGGCTTGAATTTTGTGAGTGGTTTCAATCAAAAGTAGCAGAAGACGCATTTTTTGGCAGCAAGATTATATTAAATATTAGTATTTGTATACTTTTTGGATTAGAAGAAAACACACACTGGAAATAAATATTTGTTTTATTAACACTTAAAAGTGCTATTATCTATAGTCATTCCATAAGTTCATAAGGTTACATCCAGTAAACCTTTTCACCATAAACTTCCCAGAATGAATTAAACTTGGAAGAAAAAAAAATCTTTCATCGTATTAATTCTTGCAGGTCCTCATGCACAATCATCCTGACAGATGTGTACCAGCAATATACACATTTCATAAAACAAAGTCATTTGGTCAAACACAGAATATAATATAAACATGGCTTTTTATATCTGATAAAAATCCCAAATAAAATAAAAGCCATTTACCAGCAAGAAAGTAACAGATAAATACATAGGGTTTTTTTGTTTTAAAAAAAATGATTTTATACATTTTGTACAAGCACAGTTTTGAGACTGTAACAAGGTCAAAATGTTCATGAACAATGGAATAAACCACACCATTTTGGGGCCACTGTGAGCTCTTAAAAATAAAGCAAACAGGAATGCCACTTTTTCTAAATGGTTGGTTTTTGATATTCACCAGTGTACTATTTACCCAACATGACAATTTTTAGTTGGCACGTCTGAAGTGTTATACAACAAAGATCCTTTGAAGCCACAAACTTGGTTGTCAATTTAAAATTAAGTATTACTTGGTATTTTTACTCGTACCTTCAACATGCTTTAATTTTCCCAGTATCCAAAAACAAGGAAAGAGTTAAGATCAAGAGACATTACATTCAATGTAAAAAAAAGAACAGGCAATAAAAAGTTCTCTAAGACTGGTTATGTGTCTCAGTTCTCTTAAGCAGCTATAAATTCAAAAGATTGCCTTCACCTTTTCAGAACAGTATTATTCTCTGTATTATGGAAACATTTTTAACTTTTTTTTTAAAAAAAGGAGACAGTCCTTAACAAGACAAACCGTACCATTCTCCAGCCCGAGTGTTTTAATATACAATTCATGTCCAATTTTGGAAATACAAATACATTTTGAATGGTTAAAAACAAAAATTAAAAAAATATTTTCTGAACATCAGCCAGCTGAAAATATATTTATCTAGTAAATTATCTCTCAAAGCTTTTTTATATATTTATCTAATTAAATGCAGTACCTTTAAAAACAATTGTTTAAAAAATGTAGAAATGAAATAGCGGAATAAGTCTGTGGGAAGAGGGAAAGAGAAGAGAAACACAGTACACAGAAGGCATTTTTATGTACCTTATATTTGGGTAGTTCTTAGACACTTTTGCCACAATCCTAACTCCACAGAAACTCTGATGAGTATCTGAAGCTTTCTGGTGAGTAGTGGCTTTCTTTTCCTATTCATACTTATGAAAAAAAATTGATGCGCACCCTGTCGCACCAATGTGATAAGAGCTTGGCATTTGGCCAGTCCCCTGCTCAAATAAGTTATTTCAAATGGTGGCTTAAAATGGTAGATGCGAGGCTTATGGTAAGTGTAGCAGAGAACCAAGTGCGTTGACTTCTGTTCTGGAATAATGAAATTATGCGGTGGTCAGTTGACAATATCTGACTGATCAATCGGCCCAGCAATATAAAAAATGAACTGAGAAAACTCGGTTCACACAAAATTCAACATTAAAATTCCTGCAGTTGCAACCAAGTTGCTGGATTCGGGTTATTGTGGGGAACTAGTAAGCAAAGCTAATGTCCTGAGTTCCTCAACCAAGATAAAGCCAGAAGCTGACACACATTTATACTGAAGTAATTTAAAAAAATAACTTCTCACACATTCAAGACAGTAGTACATTGCACCCATACATAATTTGCATACACTCATAACAGTTGGTCAAAGTATTAAATCAGTGTACAAATTAAACATTTCCAAAAAAATGTGCAAAAGAGTCAACATCAATAGAAAAAAACACCATTGTGTACATACATTACAAACTGTGCCCAGCATTTAAACAGAGTAAAAACATTTACAGACCAAAACCATGGGATTTAATGGATCATTTGACAGCTGCATTAAAAATGTACATTATTAGATCAAAGGAGTAAGGTTTATACATTATTATTATTCATAGCTTGTTGAGAAGTAAAAGTCCATTATCAACTTCAACCAACCTCTCTTCCCCATCCCTACAGAGACATTTTCTTTACATTTAAGATGACAGGCTGAGCACATTTAGATTGCTATGATCCCATTTTCACTTTCTCATAAAAAGATTTAAACTGGAGAGAGAGAGAGAGAGAAAACAAACAAAAGGCAAAGCTGCACAACATTTAGAAAGTTCAGACCCTGTTCCAAAAAAGAAAGCACAATCTTTTTTTTCCTTTTCATATAGTTCATGATTATGTGTCATATATGTAGAGGGAGAAAATCTTGTGGAGAATCCCATTATTAGCAACACATGGTAACCCACATCCCACCTCAAAGCCACCGAAAATCTAGAATGAAGCTTTAACTCCCTAGTATTTTACAGTCCTTTGCCAATGGGGCTTGGGTGTAATACACATTAGAGGACCAGGGGAGATTTCTGTCTTTTTGTAGTTGCTCCTTAGCTATTAAGGAGTTAGCGGATTCTAAAAGGCAACTGTATAAACAGATAAAAAACACCTTTGTCTAAAACTGCTCTATTGACTTAAATCTCCAGCCATTGTTTAGTTTACACTCTTGTTTGCCATATGAAAAGCGCACATAGAAAAGAAAAGGCTTTTGCTGCTAACAGTTTCAGTGGCATAGAAATTGTTCCCCAGGATGCAAGCCTTGTACTTAAACTATTATCAAGATATCTCAGGGGAACTATGGCTCTGAATTATTTGGAATGAGATGGATAACTACCTCACCAAACAGCTATGATCTACTTTGTTATGGCACAAGGAATACTTTGGCCCATTACACCAACTTCAAGGCTCACTGTTCAATCCCCTTTTTCTTCAAACTGCTAAATTAAAAACCACAGAAAAGTTCAGTACAATTTTTTTGACAATTTATACCCAGGAGAAAAATAGTCCAAAAGGACATAAATGGAAGGTGAAGATACCCACAATCTATCAAAATACACTGAATTCAGATCTAATGCCTATCTGCCAAGGACAAGGTATGTGAAAAACATTGCAATCATTTTAATTAAATTTTAGAGATTTACCTGGAAAAAGTGTCCAGGAATTATTTGATATTTACTTTCTTCATTACATATGTTGCAAATTATTGTGAAACCTGTCAAAAGCTTTTCCAGCCAAAATCACTGTGATGTTGTGTGGTTTCCGGGCTTCAGATGCAGGTGAAATGTGAGAAGAAATGCTGTTCAAACACTGCCATACAGCCTGGAAACCACACAACACATTGTGAAACTTGCCCCAAGAACCACTGATATCATTGTTTCCTAAGATCATCCAATGATGGATTTGAACCACAGAACTACATAGGACATTATGTTCATGCAAGAAGGAGCTCTTACTCCCTGCTCTGTGCTAAACATCCTCAAGAATAGGAGAATGAGAAGCTGACTTTTTTCTAATGTAACATTTCTTCTCTTGATTTTTATTGTCAAAAATTACTTCAGATGAATTTAACGAAAACATAATAATTAGCGTTTTTGATTCCAATTTATTTTGTTCTATTTGCCACATTTAAAAAAAGAAGTTAGGTCATTGCATATATGCACACCTTTCATTTGTGACCTTGTTTGCTTCTATAACTTTTGTCCTTAGGTAAAGATTTCCTTCTTCTTCTGGTACAGCTCTAAAATCTTCTTGCTCTTTCATCAAGGCAATTTTTTTAGTCATCATGCTGAGCATCAGTCAGGCTGTGCTCATTAGAAGCCATGACTAGCACCTGTAATTTTGGGCCCAGTATCTTTTGTAGACTATAAAAGGGCTGCATTTTATTATCCCAGGATTCCTTAAAAGGTCACAGAGGATATGGATGCAGCTCTTGGATTGCACACAGCTGCTTCACTGGCACCTCTAAAGATATTGCTGCTCATGCAACCACTTGGACTGAATGTGCAACCGGGCCAGCCCTGGTAGTTGTTCTATTCAGCACAAAGCTTACAAATGGTTGGAAAACTAATAACAGTCACTAAGCTAGATAAATATCACTTTTGGCTGTGTCCAGGGGTAGAAAAGCTTTGGTTTTCAGGGATTTGCAAAGGCGTATGTTATGCACAAGAAACTGAACATTAATAAAGTACCGGTATATTGGCAGTAATATCTTTGCTAATGCAAAAATAATCACAATGTACTTACATTTAAGTACATAAAACCTGTGTTTATCTATAAGTGTAATATATTTGAAATATTTTTTTAAAAAAACAAAAAAGAAACTATATTATGAATGCTGATCAATTATCATGAGTATCTACAGCTGTTATGAAACTGCTACAAAGTTGGCTGAAGTGGTTGCTAATGCAACTAACTCATTAACACAGCATTAAATCTGGACAATGGCAGGAACAAGATTCACACTTGTTTCTTTTGAATAAATTGTTTTAAAAAACAAACAATTTGTCCCTATAGAAGCAATATTTTCACATGCCCCACCAATTTTCCTTCAGAACAAGAGCCTTCACTGAATTAGGTAACCATTATGGCTCACCTAAATTACTGAGAAATCTTAAAACTGCATTCTGAAAAAGAATGAAAGTCAAAAAGGAGACTATATTTAGCAACAAACTATATGGTGATCCCAGAACTTTCTACTTTCCATTCAGAGCAAGAACACACTGAAGGAGAAATAAGAACATTTTCTACTTTCCATTTAGCATTAAGAATAAAGGGGAGAATTAATCCATTGGTTTTCCAATGCAAGCATAACACTGCCTGGATTGTGCCCACATGCCGTATCACTGTTTTCAAAACAGAGCATTTATAAGATCAGTTTTGGTAACATCATTTTTAGAGAACTCTAAAAAAAAAAACTCCCAAAAGTTATTGGAAGCACATGTAGCTGTAGTGCTCGTGGTTAGTTTGAAAAACAAGATACTGCAACCTTAACCTCTGGGACTTAACTTTCTATACTTCAATGAATGTGCCTTAACTCCTATTATAACTGGCAGGTGAACAAATAAAATTAAGGCATTTTGATAAAGGCACTGAGATTGTTTGTTAGTACAACTAAAAAGAGCCAGTGTTGCACATCTGAGTGTGTGCTCTAGAAAAGAAGTGCATCAAACAAAAGTAAAAAAGCAACACACCCACTTCTTTCCTCCTTTTTAAATTTGCATTACTGATTCAGATTTGATTGGATAGCCTCTCCTTTATACATTTTAAAATTAATTATAGCGACTGGTTCCCAAACCGTTTTCTCATAATTGCTCGTAATAATTATACAAAGTACTCATGATTTTTATAAGTAAAAATGGCCAAAGGATATCTCAAATTTCTTTATATTCTTGGAATCCTAGAAAATGTTACGGAGCAAGTGCCCATACAAAACAGGGCATAATTAAAAATGAGCTGACAGACTCATAAAATTCCCAATATGCATTGTTCTGAAGGATCACCATTTTACTTTTGCTCCTAATGAAACTACTCACTACTTGTAAGTTGCCTGTTGATATAGGTACCTGGAAGATAATAAGATAAGCTCTTGTCTGTGCTGTTTAGCAAAGGCTTAGTTGTAAAGAAAATGGTTGTTGCTAGGCTTGCTGCCAACTATGTGCTTTTTGGTTCGGCACTTCAATGAGAAGATCACACAGGTACTGGATCGAAAATGTGCACATTATTTAAGCAATTAAAAGTACTTTCAACCCACCCAAATTGCTGCCTAGTGCAAACTGAAAGTGGTTAGAAGCTGGGTATATAATAGTACTCACATAACCTGCATGCCATTAGATTAGAGGTTGTAGCTAAGAGGTTGCAACTCCTCAATTTTGGCATCTGTTTTTATACTGCCATTGTCGAGAAAAATTGCAGTACTGAAAAAAAGGCACAAAATGCAATCACCTTACTCTGCTAGTCCCCAGCCCCATTCCCAGCCACAGTAAGAAAAATGGCACTACAGTTCAGAGCAGGCATGGGCAAACTGTTGTCTTCCAGGGTGTTTTGGACTTCAGCTCCCACAATTTCTAACAGTGGAAGTTCAAGTCCAAAACACCTGGAGGATCAAAGTTTGCCCATGCCTGGTTTAGAGGAAGAAGCTGCGTGCAGCAATCTGAGTGAATCATGACCAAATCTGAATGTTGTCAAGCTTCGAATAGTTCCTTTTGACCAGTATGCTGCACTTACATTCCCTTTAAAGTCCATTTTCACACTTCTTGGTAAACAAAGTATCCATGTTGAAATTACAGGCGCCTTTGCATGTTTTATGCATACATATTCAGAGTACAACAAAGAAGCATTTCCATTATTTGGCCCTCTGTTGAGTCTGTTAACTCTTTAGAGGAGAGAAAATGGGGAACTCAAGTTCAGCACAGGCAGTACCCGAGTTACAAACATCTGACTTACAAATGACTCATAGCTAAGAACAGAAAGGGAAAGAAATCTCCCCCAAGAAGGGAAATCCACTCCTGAAAGAGTTATCATGGAAGAAAGGGGTCTCAACTGAAGCTCACCAATCCTTGTTCCCAAAACAAGCCAAATTTTTCAAAATCCAATTATCACAGGGACAGAAAGTGTGGTGAAATCTTCTGAAGAGTAACTTTAAAAAAATGTACCTGTTCTGATTTACATACAAATTCCGCTTAAGAGCAAACCTACAGAACCTATCTTGTTTGTAACTTGGGGACTGTCTGGATATTAATTCAGTTATAGACAGTAATACAATTTAGGCATACTAAAAATGTTTTTCCTAATAAAATTATGCAGCAAAGTAAACATAACCAAAATCCATAAGGCATTTTTCACATCTGATTTAGGATACAGAATACACAACGTCGGCGGAATTCCTAGCTGAGAAGCCTGCCAGAGGTACGTACCTACTTGTTTTGCCCTACAACATTATAGTATCCAGATAACCAAAATCCACAGCCACAAAACAACTTCTGCTTAAGTTTGCTGTGAACGCTGAATGACTGAAACTGTGAAAGTTTGCATATTTTTTCTAAGTGAATAGTAAGAGGTATTGTCCCATTCTTAGGTTTCTTGTTCTACATACCTCCTCAAACTCTTATGAATAACCTTTTCACCCCTTCACACAAGCCCTGTCGTACTTGTACCCTATAGATAACACTAACATTTGAAGGGTTCTTCTAAATGCTTAAAATTTAAAGTTTAATAGGTCTCCATGTTTTAGTCTCATACCCCTAATATTTCAGAAACAAGTTGTTTTCAGCATTTTGTCCAGTCTTTCCTCCGAGATATCTCAAGATGTGCACTTATACTTTAGTGTAAAATTGCACTGCTACCCTGAACAAAGGAGAAAGGAAGATATACTGTAATCACATCCACCCTCTAGTCTAAAGACCAACATAATAGAACCGATATTGGTAGATGGGGACCTGCTGGCAGTAAACAGGTTAAGGCAGATCCAAACTCCTGAAAGTATGCCTCTAAGATTTTAAGGATTTGTTTTTATTGCCCCACTTTTTAGAAATGATTCCTGCAACTAAGTTTACTCTCCCATCTCACTTTAAATTATTATTTCTGTGCATCTCTTCTAAAGGTAAAGACTACTGGGACAAAACCCTATCCAGATGATCCGAGATCAAATTACAAAGGTAAAGCACCAAAATACACTGCTCTCTACACATCCAGAGCAATGGCTAGTACCCAGTGATGCTATTCCAGTACCATCAAGTTTTTGTTCTGCAACTTAAAAAGTTTGAAAAAGAACCTCTCACAGCCCAGTCCTGTACAAAAGAAATACATTACTCCTTAATGTATTTAGGATTGCTGCATCAGTCTCCGTTTTCAGGAGACAGATGATTCATGCTTCTCAAATCCTTTTTAGATCACACTTTCAATTCAATAAGTCTTTAGCTGGCATGTTTAGGCTGCAATGATTGTCTGTTTGCTAGATATTAACTAAACAGTGCAAGGAATTGTGTCATAACATAAAACATACATAAATAATTTGGTTTCATTGGGAGACTTCAATTTTCATCTAATATTCTAATTAGCTGAACCAAATGATGCATATTTGCATGCTTCACACAATTTGCATAGCTGCTGCTTAATGACAGTTCAGTGGAATATGAAATACTGCAGATTTTCCTATAAACTCCTGGAAAAGTGGGTTTTAATCTAGAGGAAAACATGTACAAGAGAGGAAAGCACAGATCTGCAGTAGACAACTAAATACTGTGGGCGACAGATGAAATTGATAGCTATGACAAATGAAAAAGAGCCAATCACTTATCACCTGAATTCTATCCATGCCATTTCACAATATCTCCAACTAAAGACAATTGCTCCCCTCTACAAGCACAAAAGCTTGCTTCCTTTAAACAAAGTTTAAAAATGAAGATTTTTAAAAATACACTCCATCTGGCAAGCTCCATATCCATGTTCTACGGAAAATGGCAAGAGTCTCTATCATAATTTTGCTTGATTCTGGAACTTCATTGCTCTACCATAAACTGGTGCAGAGTTAATTAATATTCTTTGTTTTCTTAATCACATTTAGATGATCAGATGCTTACTATTCCTACCAGCTTCTCTACTGTGCAAATTTCCCGTCGGCTGTAATAATCAGCACTTCCTTCAGTTGTAAAGAGTTGAGAACATTGGGTACTGTTTTCTTTAAACTATGGTTAAAATATTTACATAGAGACCAACTTCTCGGCTTTAAACTGTTCCAAGATCTCACTGTATTATCGGCTTGCCTTTGATGACTATACAGGAGGCCACAAGGATTTCCTTAGGAAATATTTAACAGCAGTGTTGAGCTTCTAGAAAACAGTATCCTTTCATTACTTTTATTATCTGGTGACCCTGGAAAATAGAATTATTTCCCTTCAGGGGCTATTTATAATTCTCTGAAGGCATAAAAATATGCAAGTATTCTACAATCATTATGTTCAAATGTGGGTAAACACAGTTCAGACAATTATCTCAAAACTGTTTTGTTTTTAAATTTACTTAGGTCAGGTAAGATACAAACTGCCAAGCCTCCACTTTCAGGGTACCAAATGACAAGACAAGCATATCAGGGGTAATGCAGCTTTTTTCATCCAGCAGAGGCTGGATGGCCATCTGTAAGGGGTGCTCTTACTGTGTCTTTCTGCATTTGCAAGGAGTTGGGCTGAATGGCTGTTGTGGTCTCTTCCAACTATGATTCTATGATCTGTGATTCTAGTCAGGAAAAGTATTTCATTTTATGTTCTTTTCTCGTCATCAGTGTGTTGAAACTGAGCTATATGCAGACTGCTACTGAGCTAAATTTCGCTCTCGATTTGAATGGGGAGGGAGCTTCTATGCTCCATAACAAGATGAAGTCCACAGACAAATTCTGCATGCTCACTGATGCAAGCTACACAAATCTTGCAAATGTTGTTTGTCTAGCAATTCAAGTTTCCATTGTAGACACAAGATTCTGTTCAGCATTAAATTTTAGATACTGCTTGCATTCTTGATACTAAAATTTTAACACAAGTGTGATGGTAAGTAAAGAAAATGTGTCTCATGAAATAATTTCAGGTAGCAAGCAAGGCAACTGGGACAGTAAAAGGGGTAGGCAATTACAAAGAATGAAGACATTATTTTCTCTGTCCACTAGAAGCCCCTCAAACGCAGGGATCTTAACCAAACTAGTTTGCTGTATGGTATGTGTAGACTGTTATTTAACTACAGAGGAATAAGGATCTACAATAATCTGTTTATCTACAATTTCTGCTCAAGAACATTCATGCACCAGACCTACTTGATTGCTCCATGACCCTTAAAACTACTCAACTAGGGGGCACATCTGTCTATTCTTTTAAAATCATAAATCTACTAATTTGGTTACAGTTGATGTGGTAGTTTCTTAGCAGTCTGAATTTTCAGCTGCTGAACATTTCCAATACTCATTTTCAAAGCTGAAACACAACCAAGACCCCTCAGGGCTGCTATCTACACACTACAAAGAACAACTGGACATATTCCGTTTTTCTACGTCCGCTAACAACATGTATGTTTTCCCTGCATCCTGAGTAAGTCAGCAGTGCTACGGGAAAATAAAAAACCTACACACAATTCCTGATGGTGCAAAAGAAGTTGCTTTTACCCCCTCAAATAAGGAATGAATATGTACTAAAGTGCTTTATGCGAACCACATCAGTACATTATTGAAACAAAAAGATCCTAATCCTAAATGGGAAACAAATTCTGCATTGTAAATATGCAGAGAGATAATTAACAATCTATATGAAAACCAGAATCAAGAGAAGTAAGTTCTCTCTTGTCTTTTCTCAACGCTGTGTAAAAAAAGGAAGAAGAAAAAAGTGCAGTCAGAAAATAAATGCAGTAGGTGAGAGATGGGTTGAGGCAGGCCATCAGTGATAATGTGCAAATGTGTGTCTTAGCAGTTCTTCTGCAGATGGTCGCAACTTAGCCTCAGAAAATATCTGCTTTAGAAAATCCCGACCATGGTCTGAGACATGAGGTGGCAGCTGGGGATTGGTTGGCTGTGTGGCAATTTTAAAAATGGCAGCCATTGCTTCAAATTCTGCCCAAGGGGGTTTCTCTGTGAGCATTTCAACCACTGTGCAGCCTACGCTCCTGCAACAGACAAAAGGATGAGTAAGTAACAATCAAGCAGATGAATAATTTCCATAGTATCTGCACAAGTAAGCAAAGAAAATCATTGTTTCAATATAACCTTTTGCAAACATAGTTAAATCGTATACATTATGCCAACACTTAAATTTAGTAAGTGCCTTGCAGATACCAGATACCACAAACTGCTGGTAGAAAGCTGGCAGCAACAGGAAAGACTTTTACACCCACAAACATCTTGCAATGTAGCTATGCATATCTAAGAAAAATATTCTATCCCTGTTTCCACCAAGGTAAATTGGAGCGGGGCATAGCTATACTAATTTGTAATCTCTTTTATGTTCTAAAAACTTACTCAAAAAGGCTGGACATCCACTTTTCACTCTCCGCACAGAGGGCTGAAGTGAGAAACAAACTAGTATGGTTTTAGACTCAGCCATACGTTTCCCAATGGATGGATATAGACTTGCTCTTCCAAAAGGATTAAGCAGAGATCCTTCACTGGATAACCAAATCTCCATTTCCCAGTTGCAAGTCCCTGCCATTATTCCCAAGGGCCTTCTAACCCTCCAAACCCGTTTTTTAAAAGAGAATACAAGGGCCTGCAGGTGAAAATTGCCTCCCTTTGCCTGATACTACCCCTAAGCCAGCAGTATTATTTTGTGTTACTGTCAAAGAACTACTAAAATCTAAATAGGTGGGATACTGGAGTGGACTATAAGACTGTTGAAGACTATACTAACTTGTTTCAAGCAGCTGTTAGGATTTCTGGGAGTTGAAGGCCAAAACATCTGGGGACCCACAGGTTGAAAACCACTGCTCTAGCATGTATTAATAGTCTGTATTAATAGCTAACAATGTCTGTAGCTTTAAAAAAGCATACTGTCATTCTCTCTTGGACAGACCTATAGTTCTCAAACCTGTGTCTACACTGTGTTACTTTCTATTGCGAGTGGTAGCTCTACTGCTCCACTTTGTAGAAATCCTTATAGACAGACAGCTTTCCAAGAGAAGGGTTATAGTCCCTGCCTGCCTGATACATTAGTCTTCTTTCTGAAAAGAAGCTGTGAGGTAGAACTTTTATAAATCAGAGCTGTCACTTGCAGTACGAAATGTCAGCTATGTCAGAATTATTTATCCCCCATTAATGCATCTGACCAGTAGTACTGTCTTGCCTACTGAAGCCTGCCCATAGCTTTCCATATGTAGCTGTCCATATGGAAATGATGGATTCAATCCAGTCTCATCTAAAGTGAACTCACTGAATCATGAGATTGATGTATGTTGACCTTCACTAACTCAATGGTCTACTCCAACTGGGAACAGTAGGCAAATTTAGACTTGTATACATTAACATAAAACAAGTGTTCAATAGAATAGGATGAAATCCATTCAGCATTTTCCAGTACAGTATCCCAACAGGCAAGTGTTTTGTTAGAACAGCACAGACATACCAGATATCTGCTTTTCTCCCATATCCCTCTCCGCTAATAACTTCTGGACTCATCCAGTATGGCGTCCCTGTGACAGATTTCATTCCCGTACCAGACAGGCAAATTGTCTGAAGCCGCTTACTGGCACCAAAATCACCCAACTTAACATTGCCGGCAGAGTCCCGGAGAATATTTGCTCCTGGAAAATAAAAGATATGTTGCACTGTATATGTCTGGCAGTAAACTTTTACCATCAAGGACTGACACCAGCTACAGATTAATTTCATAGTATCAGAAAAATCTTATATAAAATTATAAATGAATTTATTCCATATGCACTTTTAAAGTGTGCCTTTCCCCCAAGTAAATGATGTAGATTATAATCAGATGTATAGAACACTACTTAAGAAATTATTATAATAAGTAAGGTGCTAAATATGCATGTAATATATATGATACTTTTAAGCACCCAAAAGAGCCTTATATCTATGTTTTTAAATTGATGTACATTGATGTATTTTGGGGTTTTAAATGATGTAAGTCGCCCGGAGCACCGGTGGTGGAGGGCGACTCACAAATATTAAAGTATTATTATTATTATTATTATTATATAATAACTATTTGACTCTGTATTGAGGCAGTTTTTCCCTGTACCATCTCTCCATTGTTTACACTCATCTAGCAAAATATCTAATATTCCAAAACTACAAAGGATGAAAAATGGAAAAGGAATAATCTATTCTAAATTTACATAATGATGCTTAGGAACTTGTTCCCAAAGCTTTGGAGGAGATTTAAGATCATATTTCTATTTTTTACTTACAAAGCAGCAGGAATGACATGCTATTTGACTTTCCAAGTTGGCTCACTTGTAACAAAAGGCTTGGCTATTTATCTTGAAACCCTCTCCATAGCTGAGAGAGACTTTTAATTGAATAAGAGTTTGGTAGCATCAATGTCCGTATTTTATCATGAGAATTTAAGTCACCGCATACATTTAATAATAAGGCATCATAAGAAAACTGTTCCCATGTAGATGCTTGGTAATTCCCTCTTTGTTACCTTTAATGTCTCTGTGTACAATCATATTACTGTGCAAATAATGAACTCCCTCCAAAATCTGTCGAGTGTACTTCCGAGTCACATTTTCTGTGAGTGCACCATAGGCCTTCAACTGATCTTTTATCGAGCCCTTCAGGAAAAGAAAAAGGTGAAATATCATAAAACTATATTATAGTAGTTTAAGAATAAGTTGCTTACCTGTAATTGTGGCCCCTTCCACACAGCTAAATAAAATCCCACATTTTCTGCTTTGAACTGGAATATATGGCAGTGTGAACTCAGATAACCCAATTCAAAGCGGATATTGTGAGATTTTCTGCCTTGATCCTCTGGTTTATATGGCTGTGTCGAAGGGCCCTGTGCTTCTTCAAGTGGTGATCTGTGAAATTCACACATATGGGTCTGTCTGTGCATGCACAGTGCATTTTGGAACCTTCTAGATCAGTGGTTCTCAACCTGGGGGTCACGACCACTAGAGCCAATTTGAAGGCCCAGGCCTTCAGAGAGGGTGGCATCAGAGTCCTTGGGCTGCCTCTGGAGGGGGGAACATCCTGGTGTTGATCCCTGGGCACCCAGTCTCAAGTGCCGCGGCAGCAGCCCTCTTCTCCTGTGCGCCTGCTGATGCCAGGAATGGGGCGCACTCCGGCATGGGCTCTCTCCCAAAGCCTGGAGGCCCAGGCACCGTGGAGTCGATTGAGTTGCTTTCGTTCAGCCCTAAGATTACTGTATTACACAAATCTAATGTGCACCCTGATGTTGACAAGTAATTTAGCAAAAAATGGTGATCATTAGATTCAAAAAAATACAGTAATAACTGATTAACAATAGCAAAATTCACAGTTTGGGAAGGCTGCTTTTAAATGTTAGCATCTGACTGGTAGCTTTAAAATGGCAAATTTGTTTCAAAATGTTTTCAAATTGCCTTGAAATTGAAAAATGACCTTTCATAGTTAAATGAGACAAAATGCAAGAATGATACACCTTGCTACAGAAGAGTGGATAAGTAAATACCATAACACAAATTGCAACATCTTTTGTGTGTGACATCTGACAGCATTCTCTCTGGATAGGCAATTGAGGGTCTTTAAGCAGGAAAAAAACTATTTATTTGCAAAATGGATTGGTGATTGACCGAGTTGGTCATTTACCTCAAATTTAGGGGCTAGATTCCTCTCCAATCCCCACTCAAAGTGCTCGAGGCCACGAGGGCTTGCTCACAATCTGAAGGACTCCCTAGGAAAATTATCTTTGCTGAATTGGGAAGTGATTCTCACTTTTTAGAACTTTGGGGGAAAGGCTCTCCTCCAGCATGAAAGAGGATAGAAGATCCACAAGCAGTGGAAATTTTCCATGGTTGCAAAAGTGGTTTTTCAGCAAAATAAATATTTGAAAACGTTTTTTTCTATTTTTTTTAAAGTTTAGAGGTAAGGAACCTGGGGAAGTTGAGGGGCATACTTTGCCAATCCTTACATGACACTACAAGAGATGAAGAATTACTGACTACCTGCTGATCTCTATCTTACCCCTGGCATATATTCCATGAATATAGAGAGGGTTCTTTCAGGAGGATCCCTCAGGCAGCCATAGTACTGGACAATTCTTTCATGTAGCAGATTTTTCAGCAGCTGGATCTCACATTCAAGGGCATTTACCTCCTGAAAAGCAAAAGCACAAAAGCAAGCAATTTAACAGATTCCGACAGAATGTGCAACCTTGAGCCATAAAGACACACATTCAAGGAGCATTCAGCTTGCACTTCATAGAATTATGGAGTTGGAAAGGACCACAAGGGTAATCTAATCCAATCTCTTTCCACGCAGAAACCTAAAGCACCCTTAAGAGATGGCCATGCAACCTATGTTTCAAAAACTCCAAATAAGGAGACTCCACCATTTGCTGAGAAAGTCAATTCCATTACCAGGAGCCCATCGTCCAACTAATTATAACAATATATATGCTGTTCATTGAATTTACAGATTTGATTCATTTAGCAACTAGTCAATATTTATTTTTAGAATTGCTGCTAACTGTGAGGAAGAAAGCACACAATGACTCTATTCCGAAAATCTCTGATATTCATCTTTACATGTGTGTTGCACACAAATGATTCAAGCAGAAACACAAAAACTGTGCATGTAGTAACTATCAATAAAGCTAGGCCATTGGGAGAGAGGCAAGCCAGAATCCCAAATCAGTAGATCCCAACCAAGCAAGCATGAATGGGAGACCCATGGTAAGAAACCATGGACAATCCCCATTTGCAGCATGGTCACGAGCAGTAAACCAGGGTTTCTTTCAATTTCCAGCTTACTGAAAAGTGTGAGGCTCTTAATTATTTTACCTTACTGGTTTCTGGGCTGTCAGGATCAAACTGAACTTGTTTAACAGCCAGCTCTCGTCCTGTGTCTGCATCATAGCACAGATAAACTCTACCAAATGCACCCTGGCCCAACAATTTCCCAAGTCTCCAATTAGTTGGCGCTCGTGGTGCTGAAAACAAAATAAGAAGTAAAATTGATACCATTGATGGTAAAGTATGACAAGAATAAACATTTCAGAATCATTTCAGGTACGGAGAAAAGCCCAACAATGCACAAATCGCTGTGTTTGAGTTTAGTTCATGCTCATTTAGAGAAGCAGATTATCATAAAATCCTGTTGTCAAAACCTCACGGTGAGCATTACCACAATGTACCAAAAAGCTAATGCTCCAATAATGTTTCATTTAGCAAAGCACAATGTTAACTAATAACTGATCAGTGATGCCTCATACCATTTTTCCATGTAATTAAGGAAAAAGAGTTACTAACCAAGTAACTCTTTTATTGATAAAACTACTCTGGGCCGAAAAGATGTCTCACACAAGCTGAAAATAAAGGAGAATCTACACTGTGGAATCAATACAATTTTATACGGTTTTAACTGCCATGGCTCAATGCTATGGAATCCTGGGAGTTGTAGTTTTACAAGATCTTTTTCTTTGTGTACCAAAGATTGCTAGTATCTGACTGAACTACAACTCCCATGATTCTGCAGCAATAAGCCACAAAAATTGTGTCAAACTGTAATAATTCTACAGTGTAGAACCAACTAAAGTAACTACTGTTGGGAAAACCAAAATATTAAAGTTCCATAGTCAGACACAAATCTATTACCTTTACCTTTATTTTTTCACAGCCATATAATGATATTTTACCCAACTGTAATACTCTACAACTATTTCTCCTATGTTCTAAAAGTGCATCTCTAAATTTCCAGTTCTACAATAATTCCACAAAAATCCAGTTCCATAAAATATGCCTGTTTTTTTCCTCTAGGAGTGCCATTATATATATTTTTCTTCTGGTACTGGTCACAGGACATTCCCTGAATACATCATGCAATCCATTCTTCACTATAAGTGGCAGTTGCTTTGGAGCTCCTCTTACAAGTTACTGAAGCTCTCTCTACATTACAAAATCTATCTCGTACAGCATCCCAAAGAACACTGTCTCCCATAAAATTGCTCTTTTGAAACAGCATACTGAAACACAAGCCCTCAGCATCTGTCCCACTGCCCTGTCGCTAAGGAAACTGGGATGCTTATTTCCAACTTATCTTGTTCTGTTTTGCTCATTTTTGAAGTTGAACATTTGTAACATCAGCACAGCCTTCTACCGGGACAAAGAAAATCAAGACTGACCAAACAGAAACAAAGGGGGGATTTATCAATTTCAGATAAAGCATTAAATGGAGTTTCATGTATTTCCTTACAGCGGCTAGGTGGGCTGATATCCATTACTGTCAAAGTAGGATTCTCTATGTCGCTGCCTCTTCTCCGCATCCTTCCATCTTCATATTCTGGAGTGAAAGTGCTGCTCCCACTGCTCGTGCTCAAGGAGTGATCAGTTGGGCTGAAACTAACTGGAGAGCGTAGGCTGTTTCCTTGCGTTCTTCTAGCCCTTGGAAAAGTTTTACGGCCTGCAGGAATGAGTGAGAAAATACTGCAGTACAGTACCACAAAAGATAACTTGGTTTTATTCATTTGTAACACTAAACTACCATTTGATATACTGCATATACTCATTTGCAAGACTAGAAATTTTAATCAAAATATCGATCCCAAAAACCTGAGACGACTTAACCACTGGTCAAAGTAGGATAACCATCCCCTTCTCAGAATAAAGTTGCAAAACTTTAGTCTGCCTTGGGAGAATGTAAAAGGAGCACCAAAACTCCTCTACTGACTCTACCATGATGCAGCTTTGGTCCATTTTGAATGCCTGGTTGAGAAAATAACAGTGATGACAATGAACACCCAACACTGAGGCCTTCCCCTCTCCCTGGAATGACCATCAACTTATCCATTCGTCATATCAAAATCCATAAATTTGTCCACTGTTTATAAATGAGGTTGACTTGCACATGAGTAATTATGGTAATAAAAACCCTGAGAGGTTCCAATGGAAGAAAATGGCAATTGTGCACTGAACAGTTCAAAGGAGCCGTATTACAGATCTCAATGCAATCACAATAAAACACTAGTTCCTCTTTTGGGTACAAATGATTGTATCTGAAAATATTAGACTCATCCCAAATAAAAACTAACACTATACCTTGAAATACTGTTCCAAACTCTTGTTCTTAAAATCTAATGTACTTCAGATATTAAAGAGAATAAGACAGTCTCAACTATATTGTGAGCTAGCGCTGAGTGGAAGATGGATATAAATTAAACAAACACAATCTGTGGAAGATGGAAGCCTGGCAACGGGAATGTCTCTATACAGAATCTTTTATTTCTTTTTCATCTCTTTGACAGCTGGCTCTAGTCCTGTGCCTGCACCATATTACAGATAAACTCATACCAGAATTCAATTATTATCCTTAATAATTGGGGTACGGAAAAAAACTGAATTGATCCAAAACATAATAATGATGGCTCTGAAAACTACATATTCCCACTTGTGTTCAGTAATAAGAGTGAATTCTGATACTTTTATTAAAGTGGGAGAATGAAGTGAGATTCAAATGTTATATTTAAATACAGCCAAAAATAATTGAAAATTATTCCAGATGTCTTAACAGGAAAGTTGCCAGTCAAATCATCAGCCATGACAACTTGAAGAAATGCAAACAATTCAGCTTTCTGAATAGAATAGGGGGCCACAAACTGAACGAATGACTCACCATCACTGTAGTCTTGATGGCTGTAAGAAATATGATACCTTCGAGGGTATGTTCCACCTTTCCCAAATTTCTCAAATACTGGGAGGTCATAATCTGAAGAAACAATAATATCATCATTATTTTCCATCCAGTTGATTGAGTCTGTCAGAGGAAAAGAGCCTAATGTGCTGGTTAAGACTACATAGAAAGCCTGGTGCTATTTTGTGCACAGCAAATTTTAAACCTGAAAGGAGCATATATCCTGCAACATACCAAAAGTTATATCTCTTAGCTTGAGAGCTTACATTTTTACTATGTATGGCTCTTGGAACAAAGCAAGTATTAATGTCTGCTGTCTAACACTACAAAAGTATTTTCACATTTCATCATCTTTCATACATTTCCATGTTGTATTCTTATACTTTTCTACTATTCAGTGATTCTGCCACCTAGGGTATTTTCTTCCCACATCCATACGCAATTCCTAGTTACTATATTGCTCTGAATATACTATTTAATTAGCACTTTATCTTTGAAAGTAAGATGAAATTTGTAACCACTCATTGTTCAATCAGGACAGTGGCATGTAAGTACTGCAACTACCACCACCTCTAGCAAACACAGTGAGTAATGTTGGGAACTGATTTCCAAAAATATCTATGCCTTACCCTCCTCTATTTTTGAGAAAACGAAACTGAATAAACCACCTTCTAGGGTAATTTAAAGCCTGTGTTCTGTCCCCTACTGTATTAAATGTTTATGTCTTTCAAAATTACGCTTAAATGCGCAAGCATCCTTTTAAAATAATTGCATAGAATTTTATTTTTAAAGCTGAAGTTCCAACAGTGATAAATTAATCAAGTTCAGCTCCTCAGGTGAACATGTGTATTTGCATAGCATATTTGCAGAGTACAATTTCTACGATTATTCCTTAACCATTCACTGCAACATGAAAAACACTTGCTAAGAAAGTTTCTGAATTTGAAAATGTATATATTCTGTTCTGTTTAAACCTGATCTGGTACTAGCAAAAGAATGATTTTGCAACAGTGGTGATCTGCTGTTCTGAAGAACTCAGGATTTACAAATATGTGCTAAATTTCTTATTGATATACTGATATAGCCCCCCTTTTAAAAATGCATTTTAAATGGTTGTATGATCATATAGTTGTACAACTGCACTTTTATTTGACAAATAAAACAGCACTAAGTTAAACTTCATATAGTTATCCAGATAAATGTTAAAATTTCATCAGAAAAGTTGACAAGAAAAACTGGATGCTGCATTTGTCTGTTTTACCCACCAGAAAACTCTTGGTGGTTATCTGGATAGCTCTGGGCTCTTGGCATCCGTGACTTGGGGCAATTTTCTCTGAAAGAACAAAACAACAGACAGCTACTAAATCTAAATGCAGTTATATTTTTGTGTCTAACAGTTTTCAAGCATATAGTACAAAGAAGTATGAGTTTTAATAGCTCCTACCCATCCAAAGGACTGTCGAGTGAAGGGCAACTTCCTGAGCCTGAGTTTTCAGGACTACTCAGTGATAATGGATCCAGCATCTGAGGGGAAAATATAACAGATTGACTGAAACACTCTCAGATTCACAGCTCTTCAGACTTTTAAACATAAATAGACAAGTAAGATTATGCCAACAGGTCAAGAAGATCCTACACTCTGGGGACATCCAGAAGGTTATATTTTTAAAGCTTCTTCAGAAGCATCTGGTAGCTGAGAATGAATAGCCAGATAACTAGGTAGGGATGAACACTAACTGTGCAGTTTTCCCAAGAGTAGCCCTTCTATATTTGCAATGCTTCACTTCCTTACTTTGTAAAAAAAAAAGTTCAAAAGGATTTTAAGCTATATACAATGTTTCAGTATAACCAAAGCAGGAAAATAAAAGTACAACTGAAGCAAAAATACATGCATTTGCTGTATGTTTTGATAAATTGACAAAATATGAGTTCGTAAATTTCATCTATATGTCTTGACTGTAACAAATTGTATTTGTAACACTGCAGCATTGTGGTTGGTTCCTTTACATTGAGCTGCATGCCAAGCCAATGAAAAAAGCAAGGTGGCACAAGGCTTTAAAGCTGCAAGTGAATGGCAAAAATGAAAATGTTTTCTTACCTGATCCATGCTTTCTGGAATGAATTCGCCCTCACTGTTGATACTTGTGAATGACCCATTCCGTGCCACTTGGTGCAGCTCATCTGGAATGTATCCTGGAGGGGGAGAGCTTCTGTCCCGGCCATAATAACCTGTTTATTTTTCAAATACAAATAAGCAGAAGATCATTAATATTCCTTTGTCGCCAAGAACTATCTATTTTAGATATATTTGTAAATTTGTAAATATTTGTAGATAATAGGTCTCTATAGTCACTTCTGGACCCACCACAAAGAACGCAACTCTTGGAAGATAATCATACACAGCCACAAGTGATAATCTATGATAATGAATATGGCCTATTTGCAGTTTTTTGTAAGAAAAAATATGGTATTTCTTTGAACTTCCACTTATTGCCTGCAAAGCATACATAATCTAGCAATATAGGGACTCGGTTACATTGCAGGAAGGAATCACTGCAAATCTTAAACATTTCAAAGTATATTTCAACATATTTGTGCCCTCTCAGGCCTGCTGGCATTTCGGAAGGCATGCAAAACACTTCTGTTCCAACAGGCATTTGGCGGCTAAAACCTGGCAATCTTTTGCGTCACCATCTGCCATCTATTTTAATTGTTCAATATTGCTGTTTTAATCTTGTATTTTATTGTGTATTTTATTGCCATGTAGTGTTTTTATTCTGTTTTATGTTGTGATTTTGCTGTTGTGAGTCGCCCCGAGCCGAACGGGAGTGGCGACTGATAAATCCAAATAAATAAATAAATAAATAAATAAATATTTGTCTCTCTTGGAGACTTGATGAGGAGCGGCTTATATTTCCAAACTCTATACCAACAAATATGTATGTGTGCACATACAGACGCCTTTACAACATTCAAGACCCTTTAAAATAGATTGGAGCACAATCAAATAAGACAGATGCATCCTCCCAACAGCATTGTGGAGGGAATTGATTTTCTAAGATTCCTCTTTCAGTTCTTCCCCATCGAATGCAAATTTGCTTTCAATTTTTTTAACTTACAGAAATGTTACGTGGATATAACTCACAGAAACTTGTGCTTGGTCTGAGGAAATTATTACTGCAAAACCATCATTACATGATGTTATCTGTCACACATTTCAGAGAAATAAAAAAACTGCATTTTGCAGAGACTGATCTACTTCCAATTAGAAACATGTGGATTTTTAATGAAGGAAAGCTATAGAATGTTTTTTAAAAGTGTTTTAGAAGAGGCAAAGAAAAAAAGGTGTAGATGTTTACTTTGCAAATAGTTATTTAAAACTCCAAGAAACATTGTATACTAAAAGGTTACAAGAGGAACCATCTATAATTAAGTAACAAATCGGAAGGACAACACTTTCTAAGATATGTCTAAATTTGAAGCTAATTTAGAATGTGTAGCTAATCTATAATTTTGCACAAGCTTTTACACACATGTTTCAAATAAGTATTTATTAAATTTCTCTATTTCATCAGTAAGTGCATATGGTCTCTTTTCCGAACTACTAGAAATGTAATGTAGCAGATATTTGCATACTAAACATACCATTGATTTAGATAATATTTCCAGCAGCCCAACAACTTCAAAAGTGGCAACAGAAGGTCTTATTACCTATTACAGAAAGCCTGTTCTTCCTTTCTGTAACTCTGAAAACCGTATTATCCAAATCTTCCAGAGGCTCCAAATTGCTCTGGAGGGGAAAGCACAGAGTTTTACATTAATTCCTAAAAACAGAAGAAACCCTCTACTCATACAAAGGGAAGTTGGGGTTTTTTTTTACTTGAGCAGTTTTCCCCCCATGCCATTTCTCAGTGAATATGTTGTGAAAGGAACCAAGCAGCAGAATACTCTCAAAACATACAATGCTATTAAAATTCCAAAGATACAAAGGAGTATCTTTCAAAAAGCTAGTTGAAATGTAACACATTGTCTTAAATGTAGATTTATTGCCAACAATAATATTACCACAATGCTCTGACTCATAAATAATGGCAAAGCATAGCTTAGTGTTCCATGTACGATTTCAAATATTTCAAAACTGGCTGGAAATATTTCACTTTTTTGAATGAAACACTTTAATCATTTGATCAAAAAAGCAACCGTTTTGTACTGTTCTTAGGCACAATGATAGGAATCATCAACATAACTTTTCCACCTTGTTTAAACTAGTCAGGGAATCCTTTTTGGTCCAGGGTCAGAAAACAACTCAAAACCTGCCTATGCAAGCAGGTGTTTGGCAAGTTATAGTACTACTGAAGCAGTTAAATGACAACCACGGGTTTGGTGCAATGACTAATACGTCTAAAATGTTTTATGTCCATGTTTGATGTGTTTTGTTAATTTTAATGGTTTTAATTCATAGTTATATGTTATTGATTTAGATATGTTATGTATTGCTTATATATAATATACCTCATACTAAGCCATTCCCTGCCACACATTGCTATGGCCAGTCTATGTATATGTATTTTGTGTATGTATACATATGCATATATGTGTATTTGTGTATATATGTGGTTTTGCGAATGCGTTGTAATGTATCTTTTGTTATTTGACTTTTTAAGTCTCTTCTGCTGTTTTTCAATGTTTTTATGAGTGATGGTCACTCGTTGGCCTGATAAGTGTATTGTGTCCAAATTTGGTGTCAATTTGTCCAGTGGTTTTAGAGTTATGTTAATCCCACAAACGAACATTACATTTTTATTTATATAGATATGCTTGGCATTTAATTTTTTGTCATCTATCATGTTGTACACCGCTTTGAGTCCCCCCAGAGGTGAGAAAAGTGGCATAGAAGTGGAATAAATAAATAAATAATTCTGATTTATTTATTTATTTAAAACTTTTATATCCTGGCTCTCTCACCTCTGAAGAGGGACTCGGACCGGCCTCACAGCAAAATTCAATGCAGATTAATACAATATTAAAACATCATATACTAAACAAAGTTAAAACACATATAAATAGCATAAAATACAAAACAATACATTAAAACCATCTTGGGGATATATTCCAACAGTGGTCAAGGCTAAGGGCATAAGGTGAGTCAAATGTAATTCAATTCAGACTTTTTTCCATCAAGCAGAAAAGCATACCAATGCCTATTCAGAAACAACCAGTGAACGCCATCTGAGTTTTTAAAGTGGGATTCATGTGATCACATAACTCATGCTTAACTACAGAATGGTGTTATATGCAACAGACCAAAGGATTTGGACTCAGATGCATGTGCTGTAAATCACTGCTTTTTAAATTGTGGGTCCTGACCACAAATGAGGTCACCTTAGCTCAGTGTTGTAGTCATGAAAATTTAGCAAGTTCTGAACACTGCTGTTTTCATCATTTACAAGAATACGTTGTACAGTGTTTACAGTGGACTCTGCAGAAAATGCTTCAGCTGTACTTCATGAAAAGGAAAAACAGCCTGTTTAGAAAGCCTTGCAAATGCTGGTTTGATATCAGTAAATGTTTTATTTTTATTCTTATTCCTTACATCAGTTTTTATAGTGTTTGGGAAGGACCACATTAACTTGAAAGCAATGTTGTAAGTGGTAGCACAGGCAAGAAGGGAATGTTGGGTTTTTTTTAAAATAAAAAAAACCCTTCTCAGCCCTTTCCCTAGAATGTATGGAAATCTGCTCAATGCAAGTATGGATCGAGCCCTGCAATTATAAAAAAAATATATTACATGCAAACAAGCACATACCTGTTTGTTTCCATGGGCAACAAGCAAAATCTTGAGGCTCTTCATGTGAATGCTTCGATCAAGGAGCTCTACAGCTTTTTCCAAATCATCCTGTGTTGTTAATGGGATCACCAACTAAATGGGGAAAAACACATAGAGAGCGAAGTCACAATATGCCCATCCATAGGTGGTGTATGTGATTAAAGCACAACAGTTTGTCCTGTTTAAAAAACCACACCAAGAACCAAGTGCGTTCTATGAGGAATGTATGGGTGAATATGGCTTGGTAATATTGTGTGAAGGCTGTGCACATCCATGTTTCCAAACTGCCAAAAAATTATAGAGTTGTTTCGTTTCTACAACTCTGCAGCCTTTAATATTTTGAAAGACCAAAAATCCCCAGGCTATTGAATGTTATCCTCAATGTATTAAATGTTCTAGACACAAGCAGCACCAAACAATACATTTTAGGTTTATATATATATATATATATATATATATATATATATATATATATAGATAGAGAGAGAGAGAGAGAGAGAGAGAGAGAGATAGAGATTAATACAGTGTTTCCCAACCAGTGTGCTGGGGCACACTAGTGTGCCGTGAGTGATCATCAGGTGTGCCGTGGGAAATTGGAACCTCCAGGAAGGGGGGGGGGGAGAGTTTAGTGAAGAATAAAAACCCTAAGAAACCTACCTCGATAAAGGCACAAAATTACAAACACCCCCCCTCCCCACTCGTTGTCTATTTGGTCTCTCCCTCTCCATGCATTGGGAAGGCCTGCCTCCCTTTCCCCAAGTAGAGACCTCCTCTTGCCTCCTGGGGGTTCTGTGTGGGAAGTTTGGCCCAGTTCTATCATTGGTGGGGTTCAGAATGCTCTCTGATTGTAGGGGAACTATAAATCCCAGCAACTACAACTCCCAAATGTCAAGGTCTATTTCCCCAAAACTCCATCTGCGTTCATATTTGGGCATATTGAGTATTCATGCCAAGTTTGGTCCTGATCCAATATTGTTTGAGTCCACAGTGCTCTCTGGATATAGGTGAACTACAACTCCAAAACTCAAGGTCAATGCCCACCAAACTCTTATAGCATTTTCTCTTGGTTATAGGAGTTCTGTGTGGGAAGTTTGTGTCTTTCTGCCATTCCTGCTAGGATATCTATGTTGAGTTCATCGAAACAGGCCCAGGTTTCACACTGAATCTATAAATACATTTTAAAAACATATTAACTATATGTATTACAGTATTAAGAGTGTCATTTTGTGTCATTTTGGTTGGTGGTGTGCCCCAGGATTTTACAAATGTAAAAAGTGTGCCGTGGCTCAAAAAAGGTTGGGAAACACTGGATTAATACACTTAAACTATTTCACATGATGACGACATATCAGGCCTTAGACTGAAATCACCACTAGATAATGACAGTCTGTGCAGCTGGCATTTTACAGTACACTGGCTCAGATGTTCTCCCTAGTGGCAAGGCACAAGACTTAACAGCTGTTGTTTTATACTTTTATGTTGTTTTTAATTGTGTTCTCATTTGATTGTTATGTTTTGATATGTTTTTATTTTTATCGTGATTTCTGTTTTAATGGATTGTTTTGCTTTGATGTTTTGTGGACATTTTGTCCCATGTGTAAGCCACCTTGAGTCCCTACAGAGAGATGGAGGCAAGGTGTAAAATAACGTAGTAGTAGTAGTTGTTGTTATTATTATTATTATTACAGCTATGTACAAAATCTGCCTCACAGGAGAATGTTTTAATTGTAATGATCTCATCACATCTTCCAATTCCAATTTTGCCATATAAATTCCTTTGGCCTCACTTTAAAATATTGTTAACATTCCACACCACATACTACTACACTTTTGAAACTATTTTTGGCTTCATGTGATGCATGTTCAACATCCAGTAATTTTTAAATTATTGAAGCAGTACAATTGCTTGGTTTTCAACGAATTGAGCACAAGAGTTTAAAGCTAGTCGGGTTATACTTCGTATTTAGAAGAAGGTTTTAAGTGGACAGTATCTGAACTGTTACCAAGATTTGTTTGTATATGGTCATTTATATCATGGAATGAAAGTTCAGAGGCTCAGCATATCTTAACACTTGTAAGCAATGGCAAATAGCACTAAAGAAGGAGACTCAATCCTCAGGAGGTAGATTCCATTTGAACAGAATTATTGAAGGGCAGATGCCATACTTCTGTAATCTGAATCTAATCTATCATAGACAGCAAGTTTTTTAAAAAAAAAATGCTACTATATCTGTGCTTTTTCAAACTTTTAACTATTATAAAATGCCACTGGAAGATATCTCATGTAATGCAGTTTTCGTAAGGTATTTTATGTATGGCTGACTTTGTGAAATGTTTAGAAACTGGTTGGTCCAAAGAGCTGCAGCCAGATTATTAACTGGTGCTGGCTAAAGGAAGCACATATCTCCCTTGTTGCCATACCATCATTGGCTTTGCGAGTTTGTTTCAGGGCACTATTCAAAGTGGTGGTTATGACCTAGAAAGCCCTATATGGCTCAGATCCCAGTTATCTGAATGACCCTATTATCCCATATAAGCTTGCACCCATGTTTTGTTATTTTTTGTGGAGGCCTTTTCTCTGCCACACCACCTCAAGAAATACATTTGTCGAGAACAGCCTTCACAGTGACTGCTCCTAGGGTAAAGATTTTCCTTCCCAGAGAGGTTAGCTTAGTCCCTTCATTGTCATTCTACCCTAGGTTGGTAAAAAACCTATTTGTTTTTGATAGGTCTTTGATGGTTGACTGTTCAGGGTTTATTTGCTCTTTTCTTTTTAATGGTCTTGCCTTCAAATGTTTTTAATAATGTTGTTACCTTAATAATATTTTGCATTTTGGTCCAATAAGAATTTTAAAGGCATATGTTTAACTTTTGCAATTTGCCATGAGTGCTGGACTGGGGAAAAGGCAGAAAAGAAACGTAACTATTGCTATTGCCTTGCTTGAAATAATGCTGTTTCTTCACAGGGGTCGCATCTGCACAAAACAGGAAATTGGGATCCTGAAGTTTACGATGAAAAAACGACACACTTGTTGCTCCCATCTGACTCCTCCACACTAACTAAACTAACCAGAAAAAAGAGATCCTGTGAATTCCAAAAGTCTGATTTTCTCATTTGTCATCCCCTTGTAAATAGAATTTGCATTTTGCTTATAAAACCTGGCTCATTTGGGGGCAACAAGAACGTTTCAACATCACTAACTGGAGATGAAATAGATCTAAAAACCACATTCTGACTTATTTCACTGCATAGCAAATTTTACAGTAGAATAAAATATGGTGGCCTTGGCAAAATGTACTTGCCAAAAATCATGTTACTTTCATAACTACTGGAGAAAATATCTTAAAGGGAATGACACAGATAGTATGAAAGTTAAAAGTACATATGGCACAAAAGGGATTGCAGTTTATTAGCAAGCTCTGAAAGTACATCCAAGCTTCTTTATTGAGTATAACAAGTTAACATTAGTACATGTTGGAAGTACATGTGTCTATTTCGTTTACCTAAAATATAATAATAGTTTATACATACTTCTATCAAATGTTTTGTATTAAACTTTCAAAGTATGGTGTACTATAAATAGCAATTCAAGAACCATTACCTTACCTCATTATTGCTATAATGCAAATTCATGGGCTGCCCAAAAGCAACTTTAGCTTTTAATGCAAGATCTTCTAGCTTGATAGGCCGAGGAAACTGTAGAATTCTGCAATACACAACATGGTTCAATGGGGGGAGATCCACTAATATGAAAATAAGTGGCTATTAGATACAATTATAGCACTTCAATTTTTGTTCAATAATTGGTAAAGTAGCAAACTTTCATAAAATTTTGTACATTCTCTTAATAATCAGCTGTGTGTTTTCACACTCTCAGCCTCCCAATAAAACATAAGTTAATGTCTTAATCTGCTGCAAAAGTTCATAAGAAATACAAATATTTTCTGGCACTAGAAAACCATATACAGAAACTTCCTATTTAAGATCTGAATCTTCAGCTGTGAGAATTAATGCCTCATTTAGTGAAACTGACATGATTTATGATATTTGAAGCTACGCAATTTGAAGCTCTATCTTAAAACATGCTCTCTCGTCACTTTCGGTGAAATAAAGAACACTGTCCTTTGTTAAGTAATTCCACAAAATAACTTGAAATTATTCTTTGGAAGAAAAACAGAAGAAATCAGCCAATTTGAGTTATTGGCTCTAAGCATCAATAATATACTTAGCCAATGTGGAATCCAACCACTATCACATGCATGATGCCCAATAACCTCATCTTCTTTGATATTTTGGGGGAAGTGGCTGAATAGCATAACATTGCTAACATGAAAGATATGGCATTAGGTTATGTTTCAATTGAATGGCTTCCTCATTACTTTTATAAGGAGTTAGGTAGATTTCTCTTATTTATATTGGTTGGGCATCTCAAACCAAACCAATAATCTAAAAAATCTATAAAACAATCTGAAATTAACTCTGGAGAGTTAAAACAAAGTGTTAACTGAAGTTCAACAAGAACAGCCATGTGGTAAAACAGATTATAGTTTTTACCTTTTTTCTCCTCGATGTTCAAATTTGACACGGATGTCATTCTGTAAGAAAAGGGCATGCTTACCAAAAACACAAAACAGGTAACAAAGTCTACTTGTGAAGGGGAATTTGTGACTACACTTCTCTAGATTATTGAGGGCTAACAAATTTGAACAAAATCCTCTGGTAATGGAAAAAACTATTAGTAAGTGGGAATTTGGGGAATGCCTCAGTCTAGTACACAGCACACATCTGTTTGAGATCTGTCTGCAACACTATACTCCTTTCATTTCCCTCCTAATTTCAAAAATAAGTATACCACAAGGTGGAACATTCCTAGAAAGTGAGAATCACAGATTCCTCTTTGTGTAAGGCAAACATGTTGCAAGTTTACCTGTTTTTTTGGCGAAGATGGTTTTGCTTTTCCTGTTTCTTGTAGAGGCAAAGAAGGGCGACTTGCCCTATGAAGGACAGCCAAATCCTGCATGATTGAATTCAAAGCTTGCTGCTCATCTGTTTAATAAGAAAGAAAAAAAACCCAGTCATCTATATTCACTAAATGTAAAAAAAAAAGTATTTGAAAATAAAACGCTTTGATAATTAAAATTTAAATTATCAAAGTATCATATTAAGGAATATCTCCAATAAAACAAGCAGTATAATAATAATAATGGTTCATAAGTAAGTTTCAGAACATTAATGTGTAAATCAAAACTTGTCCGATAACGTATCAACAACTTTGAACTTCAACTTGCACTATTCGAATAACGGGATTGAACATTACAAATCTTTGTTTGCTTCATAACAGCCATCTGCTACATAAAGCATTATTTTCTATCAAGACAGTTATCTGATAAAATGGCACTAAATTACTTCCCTATCTATGGAAACATAATAGTAACCACCCTAATAAATAAAGAGAGGAGAACCTATGATTAAATCAAATAGAAGCTCCACTTTGAGGTAGGGTAACTTATCCATTAGAAGAAAATGGCATCTTAATAGATGGAGACAAATATTCATTCCTAAAGACTACGCACACAAAGGCAAGAATAAAATAATATCTACAATGAATGACTAAGACACCTTTAAAACTGAAATCAAATAAAAAAGGCTGTGGGCTTTGCCTTCACCAATTTTTTAAAATTTAATTCCTGGAGCAAAATTTTAAAAAACAAGGATTTGGTAGATGTGAAGGTTGTCAGTAAGTTGCTTTATGCAAGAGGAAAAGACAGGACCTGTGATGCCAATATATAACTTTTCAAGTAAAACTGACTGCTGATTAGGATTATACATAAAATGTTAATAATTTCCCCCTAGTTCGCAATTCTAGGACTAAGACGTGCTGAAGTATATTTCCAAATATACACCTGAACATTCTCAGTCTTTTCTATATCCAATAACAAAAGATAGCTGTTGAAATGCTTTACGAAATCCAAGAACTCACCCATAATGGCAGCCAGCCAGCCAACCTGAATTTCAGAACGGTTCTCCCATTAGAATCCTTTTACTGCCTAAACAAACAACAAAAGTAGAGAAAAAACAGATAACACTGAAAAAATTACCGAGTTCAGGAAGGTCTATGATGACAACCATTTTTTAAAAAGCCACTGCCTAGGCACTAAATATAATAAGCCACCATCAAAGGGAGATGGACATGGTAGGAATGCTTACAATTACCTTCAGCTCAGTTCAACAACTTCATCATAATGCAGCATGGGTAAAACTGCTAAACAGAAATATAATGTTCATTGTATATAATATCGCAAACTGGTCCAAAGCACAACGCTCTCAAAGAAGCTGTTCCTTTTATTAGATAAGTCAGTTTATCAAGAATTCACTGCCATATGCTTCACAAGTAAGCAGACAGGGCTCCAAAGATTGACATCCCAATGAACTGTCTCTTTGAGATTGAAAACCTGCTAAAACGGACCACAATGATAAAAAAGAGAATTTGTTTCCTGTCTCCCCCCTTCATGAGCATGTTCATGTGTCTATCTCTAGCCTTTTCCACAGAAAATGCATCTGGAAAGTGTAAGATGCTGAGCTCAGCCAAATACAAGAAACATCTGAATGAGTACAGTCAGGTAGAATACATACTGAGTTTTATAAAACCTTACATTTCTAGCACTTTTGAAACTACGTCGAAATGGGGAAAGGGAATCTGTAGATAAGCAGAAAATGTACTGTGTGCTTAATTCAAATCGTTTTCCTTTGAAGTGTTACCTCCTGCTTTACAAATCTGGTACTTCAGACCTGTAACATTATTTTTCAGAGAGGCAGACTTTTTAGCATCCTTATTGCAAATAGTTCTTAATGTACATAAGAAAAAGATGACCTGAAATAGCTACTATTTTTCACCAACTTTCTCAATGCAGAAAGAGATGGGAATTATAGTGGCTATGTACAAAAAAAGGAAGTGGGGGAGGATCAACCCCTATATCTCCCCTATGCCCTCTCTAGGTATTTTTATTAAACATTTCTATAACTAGTATTGATTATGTCAAAAGATATCCAATAGAATTCTACCAAGTGCAAAAGAACTCCAATAAGTTTTAAGTCAATAAAAGTATGCACCATGATACTTATAATGCTATGTTGCAATGCAAAGCTAATAAAACAAAGACTTCCATAATTCTGAGAATATACCATATCTGCACCTATGATATGTGAATTATAGTATATAACATGAACAGAGGCACATAATGCATACTTCATCAAAACACCATTCTATACAACTACTGTATTTCATTGCATAATAGTTGGACTTCCCACTCCATTTTTGGGAGGGGAGGTGCCTATTATGCGATAACAGCTATTATGCAGTGAAAAAAGCCCTATTTCAGTGGCTTTTTTCACCACATAATAGTCAATATGAGGGTACAGCCATGTGAGCGGGTAATGGTTCACCCGCCTGCATGGCTGTGCCCTCAAAGAAAGCACCCACTTGGACAGGTGACTCTTCAAAAGGAACACATGCTGTGGGGCTTGACTTGGCTCCCAGTTAAGTCAAGCCTCAGCACCAAAAGGGCAGTTGCACAGGCGAGTGAACTAAAGGTGCAACTGTTATGCAGGGAAAGGCAAAAGTCCCATTTTGCCCTTCCCCAAAGGGGGGTGCGAATATTATTTGATGAAATATGGTAATTAATATCAAAGGGCTGTTTGAATTAAAATGTCACAAGATGTATGTATTTCATTAAATTACAACTGATATAGCACCGTTCTTATTCAAAAGGTACTTGCAGGAATGGGGAAAAAAACTACACACTTTTAATTCGTAATACTATTTAATCCTTTATATCCCTTAAGTATGCCCTTTGACTTCAAATACTAGTGGAAGCTTTACTGCTGAATTCAGTAAGATGTAGTCTTATAAAATAAGTCATAAACAACTTTATGGGCTTGGCTATGCGAACTTATTTCTTTACATTAAGGATAGCTGACTGTGGCCCTCCAGATGTTTTGGACTGCTACTCTGAATTTTTGAAATTACACTAAGCTAGTGTGGTGTAGTGGTTTGAATGATGGATTACAACTCTGGAGAACAAGGTTCAAATCCCTGTCAGCTCTATGGAAATAACATGCAATTGCAATTAAAAACAATTAACAACAACATGGTGGTTAAAGCAGACAGGAGTTGCAGTCCAAAATCATTTGGAGGGCCACTGTTCATTATGCTACTGTAATGTAAAAAACATACACAAGTGCAATCAAAGGGGACAATAAACTGGTTTGCAAGAACCCCGGGATTTAGAAAAACATGTAACATACTGGATGTTGTAATGAATTAGATAAGGGCCAGCAAGTTCAATCATGCTAAGATGAAAGGTCTGATAACGAATGGTTCTGACATCTGGGAAATGGTTAGGCATCCTGCCTCAGTTGGGGCCCACTACCATTAAAGAAGCTGATGTGTAAATTGGGTGCATTCTTGGGCCCACCTTTGTGAGTGGCTTTTAGTACCTGGGATCAGCTCTGATTACCTTGCTAGCCACAGTCTTTGACAAGGACAAGATTTTCATACATAACAGTCACCTCTCTACATTTGCAGATCAGTTTATTCATGGATTTGATTCATACATTGACCATAGAGTCACGTTAAAGGTCTAGAGAATCTTAGATCTTCCCATTTGTAGGTCCACTGGGGCAATTATGTAATCAACTTCCAGGCTATAAGGTTGTGTTGGAGGACCTAGAGATTCCTAGATGTATTTTCTGGTCAAAAATAGCTTTTTCTTTGTTCACAGGGGTTGTGTGTTCCTAACTCTAATGAAAGTGGAGGGTAAACTGTAGTTCATGTAATGACAATTCCTTGGCTAGTAGTGCTCTCTATTTGGGACTGAGTAGTGCAATATGCATCACCTCAGCGAGATTGATAAGATTTGCAGCATAAAGACATGGATGCCTATAAACATCTGGTGTGAATCCAAGGAGCTGGTAATTCTTTTAAAGCCCTAAATGGACTTATATTTGGACACCTCAAGTGTTTCTTCCTTTATACATCTTTCTGGAGAAGGATATCTGTTGATGGAGGCCTCCTCTGTGTCCCACCAGTTGGAGCACAACATTACTTGCAGACATGAAAGAAGGCCTTCTTCTGGAAGTTTGTTTTGTGCCAATACATTTCAATAACAAACTAATACCTGACTCTTTATCAAAGTCTTTGGGTTGACCTGCACATACAGTATATGCTTTACATTGCTCTTTGCTGTTTTAAATTATATAACACCCAGGGATCTTATGAAATCAGTTAAGACACAAATATTTTAACAAATATATAAATCTCATAGGCAGTACCTGCACATGCCAGTAAATCAACTAATGATGGAGTAGGGAGCTCAGTAAATTTGGAGTGTGGCCTTCTGGTATGGCAGGAATGGAAAATTGGGGTTGAAATGGAACAATGTACTGTAGAAAAGGCATGTCCGATTGACTGGAACATTCTGCTACAGGCCCCACTTGCCAGTTATAATGCAAGAGCCATCAACACATTGAGGACACTTTAAGAAGTAATCCATTTATTGTAGCATATGGATACAAGTCTGCTTCCAAATTAGATGCCTCAAGTTGGTATGTGCAAAAACATACAGAGTATAGGGAGCAGAGAAAGGGTCAAACAGTAATGAAACACAAGGGAGCAAATGGTCGTCTATAATCATACCATGCAAACCTTTAACCTTTAAATGATTATTCTTGAAAAAAATAAAAGTTGTAATAATGGCAGAATGGCTAGACTATCAAATACTAAAGCTTTTATTAATATTGCAATAATAAACTATTCTGCTGAAAATGTGACCTTCATGTGTTGAAGAATTCATGAGTTTACACAGACACATTTAATGTGCTAGAGATATTTTTCAAACTGTAAATATCTACATATGCTGTAAAAACTCATTTTAATTGAAATGAACTTCCACTATCCTTTTCACTCTTTCTCCTGAAACATTCCTCAACATAAACTTCCCAAGATGTGGTCAGCATCTCTAGGCTTTGATCTTTCAACCAACAATGTTGTGGCAAACTCGAAGGAATTTGCTTGCCAAGTAATAGCGGAAGCCAGAGAAATTCCTTACATGTAGTTCCACACTTCACAACTCTGAGCAAAAAGGAATCCAGTGTTCACTTTCCCCCCAATGATATGCAACTCTCATAATCTCACAAGTGAACAGTTATTAGCAAAGACAAGGTTCCTGAGAGCACATTTCCACTCTCCAGCATCACTGAATCGGTACAATTTACTTAATCTTCTCTGCCTATACTCACAACCAGGCACTGGGATCTCATTGATTTATTTATATAGGAAAACCTTATTACTAACATGAGAATTTGTGCCTTTTTATAATGTTTCTTAAATGTATTTAAATGAAACATTATGCAAATAACTCTGGTTTCTCTTCAGATGGTATAAACCAGGGCTGTCCAACTTCTACCGGACCTGTGGCCGGAATTCCAGTTACTGATGACCTGGGGGGCCGAAGGGTCTGCCTCCGCCCCCGGCTCCGCCCCTCCCGGCTCCACCCCAGCTCCGCCCCTCCCGACTCCACCCAGGCCCCGCCCCTCCCTGGCTCCACCCCTGCCCCACCCCTCCCCGGCTCCACCCTCTCCCGCCTTGGAGGTGTCTGTGGAGGACACCGGGGCTTTGACTTGGAGATAGAGATGAACACCAAAATCCCAGTCTCAAGTCCCAGTCCCTGCTTTGAACTGGATTATATTGCAGTGTGGACTCAGGGCCCTTCACACAGCCATATAACTCAGAATATCCAGGAAGGAAACCCCACAAAACCTGCTTTGAACTGGATTATATTGTAGTGTGGACTCAGGGCCCTTCACACAGCCATATAACGCAGAATATCCAGGCAGGAAACCCCACAAAACCTGCTTTGAACTGGATTATATTGCAATGTGGACTCAGGGCCCTTCACACAGCCATATAACGCAGAATATCCAGGCAGGAAACCCCACAAAACCAGCTTTGAACTGGATTATATTGCAGTGTGGACTCAGGGCCCTTCACACAGCCATATAACGCAGAATATCCAGGCAGGAAACCCCACATAACCTGCTTTGAACTGGATTATATTGCAGTGTGGACTCAGGGCCCTTCACACAGCCATATAACGCAGAATATCCAGGCAGGAAATCCCACAAAACCTGCTTTGAACTGGATTATATTGTAGTGTGGACTCAGGGCCCTTCACACAGCCATATAACGCAGAATATCCAGGCAGGAAACCCCACAAAACCTGCTTTGAACTGGATTATATTGCAGTGTGGATTCAGGGCCCTTCCACACAGCCATATAACCCAGAATACCTGCTTTGAACTGGATTATCGGAGTCCACACTCATATAATCTGGTTTAAAGCAAATAACATGGGTTTTTATTCAGATGTGTGGAAAGGAAGGCAAATAAGAAGCCAGGGCCCTTCCACACAGGCCTATAACCCTGAATGATAAGGCATAATATTCATTCTGCCTCTGCTAATAATAATAATAATAATAATAACAACAACAGGTTCCTGGAGTAGGAGACCTCCAAGGGCCATCCAGGGCCATCCAGTCCAATCTCCTTCTGCCATAAGGGGAAAACACAATCAAAGCATTCATCACAGATGGCCATTCAGCCTCTGATGATAATAATAATAATAATAATAATAATAATAATTACAATGGGTTCCTAGAATAGGAGACCTCCAAGGGCCATCCAGTCCAATCTCCTTCTGCCATAAGGGGAAAACACAATCAAAGCATTCCTCACAGATGGCCATTCAGCCTCTGATGATAATAATAATAATAATTACAATGGGTTCCTAGAATAGGAGACCTCCAAAGGACCATCCAGTCCAATCTCCTTCTGCCATAAGGGGGAAAACACAATCAAAGCATTCCTCAGCCATGTTGAATCAAACCTAAACTCTCCTGAGAGCAACAGAAAGTACTGAACCTTAAGTTTGGGAGTTCTCCTCCATCCAGAGAGCACTGTGGACTCAAATAATGATGGATCAGGACCAAACTTGGCACGAAGCCTCAGGAGAGGAGGAAGCCGGAAAGGGAATGAATAAGCACCCCCCCTGCTCCGAACTCAGCCCCGCCCCTTTTTCGCTCTGGCCACGCCCCCTCTCACTCGTGCACTCTCTCTCTCCTTCCCTCTTTCCTTCAGGTGGTGGAAGGTAGAAGGAATGAAAGGGGGAAAGAGAGAAAGAAGGAGGGAGGGAGAGAGAGGGGGGAGGGAGGGAAGTAGGAGGAGGAAGAGAGCCTGCTCCTCCACCCTGCCCCGCCCCTCACCCCCCGCCGAAAAAAATAAATAAAAAATATTCAAAAAATATTCCAAAAAAATATTCCAAAAAATATTTTAAATTTTTTTTTTAATATTAAAAGGCAGATATCTTGCAGGAGGGTAGGGGGCCGTGGGGAAGGGGTTGGGGGCCGTATACGGCCCAGGGGCCACCAGTTGGACAGCCCTGGTATAAACCTTTCAGTTTCTATACCTTGGCGGGTTGCAGAATAATTAAAACACATGAACATTGTAAAAATACCAAAAATGCACATATTAAAACGTATTTCTATAAAAGATACATATTAAAACACACAAACAGATTAAACAAAGGTTACGCATTTAAAATCCATGTTTAAAAACCATCTGGGTAGGCCTGATGGAAGAGATGGGTCTTTAAATGGTTCTTAAATTCTGACAGATTATTTAGCTGTTGGAGCTCTTCTGGCAGATTTGCACAATCTTGGAGCAGCCGATGAAAAGATCCTCTGGTTGACGGTCACCAGTCGAATTCTGGCTGTTTGGAGTAATCACCCCCCAGAGGAACTAAGCGTTCATGGAGGATTGTATGGGAGTCTTAATTCCTCTAATGGTTTTAATTCCCATACATCTTTATTTTTCTTTAAGAGGTCTTTATATGTTGGCCATGTTTGCCATCCCAGGAGCCTTCTTTGTTTGGCCTCTATGGGCGATATCCAGAGTGGTGTTTTAAGATGGAAAAAAGATTTATATTTGTCCCAGACTCTAATTAACGCAGATCTCACGAAATGATTTCCAAAAATTTTTTCAATCTTTGTTTGGTCGTACCAAAGATACGAGTGCCAGCCCACTCTGAGGTTAAAACCCTCTAGAGTGAGCAGTCTTGCATTTTTTTAGAGAAATCCAGTCCCCTATCCATAGCAGAGCGCTCGCCTCATAGTAGGATTTTAAGTCTGGGAGACCAAAGCCCCCCCTGCCTGTTCTGTCAATCAGCACCTTATGTTTTATTCTTGGCTTTCGTCCATTCCAAATGAAGTTGGATAGGTCCTTATTCCAATTTTTAAAAGTTTTTAAATTTCTGATTATCGGAATATTTTGAAATAGATAGAGGAGTTTTGGGAGGACATTCATTTTTATGATAGCAATTCTCCCTAACAATGTAAGGTTGAGAAATTTCCAATTTTTAAATCCTTTTTATCTCTTTCCACTTTTCTTCATAATTGTTTTGTAATAATTGTGAGTTTTTGGCCGTCAACCAGACTCCCAAATATTTGATTTTCTTTTTTACTTGGAATCCTGTCCTTATTTGTAACAAATCTTGCTTCTCCTTGGTCATATTTTTGGTTAAGAACACAGTTTTTCTTATTAAGTTTAAAAAACCAGCTAGTTTACCATACTCCTCTATCTTTTGCATCCATTTTTGGATATTTTTAATTGGATCCTCAATTATACAAATGATATCATCTGCGAAAGCCCTTATTTTATACTCTTGGTTAGCCACCTTCAACCCCACTATCTCATTATCTTTTCTAATTCCTCTCAATAATATTGGGAGGAGATCCTTTAGGTAACCTGGACCCAAACCATGGAGAGTTTTAAAAGTCAAAACCAACACCTTGTACTTTGCCTAGAAACTAATTGGCAGCCAGTGGAGTGACTTCAGGACAGGTGTAATATGCTCACTCCTAGATGATCCTGTAACCCATCTGGCTGCCATATTTTGAACCAACTGAAGTTTCCGAACTTAGTACAAAGGAAGCCCAATGTAAAGCGCATTGCAGAAGTCCAACCATGAGGTTACCGGCACATGCACTATAGGTCCTCCAAATCTAGGAAGGGGTGCAGCTGACGTATCAACCAAAGCTGATAGTAAGCATTCCTGCCTGTTGCATCTACCTGGGCTTATATTTGAAGAGACGGATCCAGCAGCACTCCCAAGCTGTGAACACAGTTTGTTAGGGGGACTGTAACCCCATCTAGAACTGGTTGGCACACTTCCATCCCCAGGTTAGGACCCTTGATGGGAAGCACCTCTGTTTTGTCCTGATTCAGTTTAAATTTGCTTTTCTTTATTCAGGCCATTACCTCCTCCGGGCATTCATTTAGAGGAGACACGCTATTCTTAGTTGAAGCTGTTGCTATCATACCAACAGAACAACATTATGTCACGTTGCTTTTTGAAAGATATATTCTTGCAGTTAAAGATGTTTCTTTCTTCTTTTTTTTACTTGTAATCCCTCTGGCTTTCCCCTCTTCTTAAAAATATATTATCAACACTAATTCTAATCTAATTCTACACATTTCCCGCAACACTAAATCATTTGTGATTTCTAACTGTATCGTATTCTACGGCAAAAAAGATCATAGGCTTTTCTTTATTTCTAATTTAGATCTGATTCTTTGATCCTATGTTCACATATATAGCAATGGGGCCAGGAATTTCCTATAATATATCCCACATTCAGACAAATTAATGCACATGTAAGCACTATTATTTGCAAGTGACACTGAACAGTCTGGAACCATAGATTTCCCCAAGTTCTTTACAGAGAACCAAGTCCCAACTTCACATGCACTGAACCATGTTGTCCATCCAAATACGCCAGAAGTCCAAGCTTCACTTGCTTTGAAAGACACAACAAAGACTAAATATTCCCACAAAAAGTAAGAGGGATCCCATTACTTCTGAACAGACACACATTCAGATCTGTAGTGGAAGAAACCCCTCTTTAGCCCTCCTCTTTCTTCCTAAGGCATCCTTAGTACCTAGGTCTTTGTTATTCCACATTAACTATTCAAAGGCCACTCCAGACAAGGAGTGTTTCCCTCCAATTTAAAGCACAAGTAGAAAAGGGGAGAAGATTGCCTGCTGAACTAAACTTGCAGGTGAGTCTACAATCAGACTCAACAGCACCATATCCAGGGTATCCCTCCAAAAACATATTCACCTTTAACAGGCAATTGCTGCTGTAGTGACTATATGACAGCTGTCAATACATTGATATTAAGGAATAGATGTTATCATAATCAGAGTAACAAATTCCACCTTGAATGACAAATGTATGTCAGGTGTTCAAAGTGTCTTCCCTGTACAGCTATGCACTGCTTGCCTTTTTGAATCACAGAATTGTTGCAAACCTCACTTGAAGTTTCCCTTGCCATTTCACCACACTCCTCTACTTTAATCCTTTGGATGGTGCATACATTTTTGGGGTGGTGGTGGGAATACCAAACGTAATAATGACCAGAATTACCTGCTGTTAAAGATGTACTGTATATGCTCACATATAAGTTGAGGGGAGGTTAAGAGGCCAAAATTATCGATTTGGATATGACAGGAGCAGCACCTTATACACTAAAAAAATAGACACACTTAACAGCAAGGAGTTGCTGACTATTTGACTGTTGAGCCAATACATTTAGATTGAGGAGTAAATATTATCATCATGATCATAATAAATGTTATCACAATCAGAGTTACAAATTCCATCTTAGATTGCAGGTGCAAGGTGTCATCCCTTTGCAGCCATGTACTCCCTGCTTATCGAAGCGCAAGAGTTGCAAACCTCATGAAGTTCTTCTTGCCATCTTGCCATACTCCTCTATTTAATCCTGTCAAGAGTACATACTTATCTTTTTAAGGGGGGGGGGGGGAGTTACCCAATGTAATGGTGCGGGTTGGGGAAGTTACTTTAAATCAATGTATAGGCAGTCCCCAAGTTACAAACATTTGATTTACAAAATAATTCATTTTACAAAATGTTAAGAACAAAATAAGGGATGAGACAACAAAATTAAATTAACTGGTTCAAATCTATCCCTCTTTGAAATGGGAGAAAAATTCACCCGTGAAGAGTTATTGTGGTGTCTCAATTGAAGCTTTCTCACCAAACTTGTTTCCACAACAAGCCATTTTTTCAAAGTCCAAATATCATAGGGACAGAAAGTGAGGTGCAATCTGCTGACCAGTGGCACTTATAGCAAAACAAACACCACAGGGATGGTAACCCTTCCCTATGCTATCCAAAGCATATGTGTAGGTTACATTTTTAAAATGTGTCTGTTCCAAGTTAAATACAAATCCAACTTAAGAATCAAACCTACAAAACCTCTCTTGTTCGTAACTTTGGGACTGCCTGTATATAGCGATGTAAGTCATATAGCAGAAAATTTCTTTATTTGTCTAATAATACTTAAATTGTTGAAAAGAAATAATAAATGTAGAGAATAAAAACATTATCTATGTGCTGTATATCTGCAAGAATATATTTAAATGAGTATGTAATATATAATAAAATATAATATGTCTGTTAATTTTTCAGATGGCTAAAGACTTTTGGGATACCCTATATACACACGCACATTTGAGGGAGGAATACCAAAAGTAATAATGCCCAGAATTATATGCTCTCAAGGATGCATGCATGTTTTGTGTATACATATATGCTTGTGTATATTTATGTGCGTGTACTCCTCAAAGGCAATGCACAAAAGCATGGGTGGGAAGGGACTGCAAGGGCCATATACTCCATCATCCTGTTACTCAGCAACACACAACTCTTTTGAGGGATGCTCAGAGCCGTTCCACAAAGCCATATAAACCAGAATATTGGTTTTGAACTGGGTTATCTGAGTCCACACTGCCATATAATCCAGTTCGGTGTGATTTTATACATCTGTGTGGAAGGGGCCTAAAATCTCCAGATTTTAGGGGAAACGGAAAAGGGTTGCTCAATGTAAAAAAATATTTACAACACATTCTCTATGTGTTCTGGGGGGGTACGGGGAGAGATAACAAAAGTAATAATATCCAGAATGATATGTTAATATGTTAAGGATCTATGTATATGTATGCATACAGATGTGTGTCAATGTATACATGCATGTTGGACACGCGCGCACACATTTTTACAAAAGTAATCGTATATGTTATATATATATATATATGTATGCATACAGATGTGTGTCAATGTACATACATACATGCATGTTGGACACACACGCACACACATTTTTACAAAAGTAATCATATATGTTATATATGTTAAGGATGTATGTATATGTGTGCATACCGATGTGTGTCAATGTGCATACATACGTGCATGTTGGACACACACACTTTTGAAAAAGCAGCAGCCACTGCAAAATACCAGAAGTAAATAGATCTGCCTTGGAGGCAACAACCCCTCCCCAAGAGATACTCTCACACGAACCCCACAAAGCAACACACAGGCAGGCTCCGTACCTGTGAGGAGGCGGGCAAACTCCCCCAAGGCCTCCAGGGCCTCCAGGCTGGAAGGGTCCAGGACCCCGGCTTGTCACAGGGAACAGGCCCAGTGGAGGGAGGCTGGGGTGGGGGGAGGGAGGCCAGCTGGCAGCCCCGTCCCAAGAAGCAGAGAACGACACGGAAAGAGAGGCTGGGGGGAGACGGGGGGGGGGGAGGGAATGGCGGCCTCGTCGTTGCCGTTCACCGCCTGAGCTTCGGGCCTTTTCGCGGGGAGCGGGGCAGAACGAAGCGCGCGCGGAAGGCCCCACTCCGTACCTCCTTCCTTCTTGAACCCTACGGGCCGCCGTCACCTCTCCGGCCCCAGCTTTTTCCCTCCTCCTGTTCTATTTTTCCTCCTCAAGCGCTCTCTCTCTCTCTCTAGCCCCGCCTCCTTCCCCTTACGCAGAACCCGTGACGTAGGGCGCGTCGACGTCATGACGTATTACGTCGCAAGGAGCAAAAAAAATTTTCATCGCAGCGGGGATTTCCCGTGGAATCATGGGACGTGTAGTTTCCTAAATGCGTCTTCACGCTGGCTAAGTGTTGGAATCCCAGGCTAGCAAAACTACAAAGTCCAGGAATCCTCCGAGTGTAACTGTGTGATACGAGTACAATCTTTTGTGATTCCGAGGGTTTTTGCACATATCGGGGTGTGAGATGTATTCATACGTTTGGGAATTTTAGGGTGCCCCCGGTGGCGCAGTGGGTTAAACCGTTGAGCTGCTGAACTTGCTTACCGAAAGGTCGCAGGTTCGAATCCCGGGAGCGGGTGAGCGTTCGCTGTTAGCCCCCAGCTTATGCCAGCGTAGCAGTTCGAAAACATACAAGAATCCCGGGAGCGGGTGAGCGCCCGCTGTTAGCCCCCAGCTTATGCCAGCGTAGCAGTTCGAAAACATGCAAATGTGAGTGGATCGATAGGTGTACCGCTCCGGCGGGAAGGTAATGGCGCTCCATGCAGTCATCATGCCGGCCGCATGACCTAGGAGGTGTCTACGGACAACGCCGGCTCTTCGGCTTAGAAATGGTGATGAGCACCACCCCCAAGAGTCGGACATGGCTGGACTTATAATGGGAAACCATTACCTCTACTACACTATCGAATGAATGTAGTTTGATACCACTTTTTTCACTGCCACGGCTCAATACTATGGAAACATAGTTCTACAAGTCTTCAGCCTTTTCCCTGCCCCAGAGTGCTGGAGCCTGACCAAAATATATTGAGCCATGGCAGTTAAAGTGGTGTCGAAGCGGATTAATTCGACAGTGTAGATGCATCACAGGGGCTCATCCCACCTGAGCATTCCCCCACTTCAGTCCACTTTAAATGCTGTGGCTGCCTCCTGCAGAACTCTGGGGCTTGAAGTTTAGGGAGGGCCCCTGGCCAGGGGCCCTCCCTAAACTTCAAGCTCCAGAGTTCTGCAGGAGGCAGTCACAGCATTTAAAGTGGACTGAAGTGGGGGAATGCTCAGGTGTGATGGTCTGTAGGCGCCTCTCACTTTTCCTTGGTACCATTTTAAAATGTATACGCGAACCCGGAATATCGCTACTTTCCGCCATGCGTCTCTCTCTCTCTCTGCCCTCTCCTAGCTCTACCTGCTCTTCGCAAGCGGCTTTCTTCCGCATTGTGTGAGCGACGCTGGCCATGGAGAGAGCCGCTCCACTTGTAGCCGCGGACGAGCCCAGGCGCATGCGCAAGTTTCTATAACCTCCGCTTTCTACAAGGAAGCAGTGTTTGGGCGCATGCGCAGCTTCATCACTTTCTACTTTTCATGCCAGGCGTTGGGAAAGGAGGAAAGTCCAGGGTTTTTCTGCACTGTACAATGAATATAGCTTGGCACCACTTTAATTGCCATGGCTCGATGTTACAGAATCCGGAGAGCTATAGTTTTACACTGTATTTAGCCTTTTTCTGCCAAAAAGCTACAAATCCCATGATTCCATAGCAGTGAGGCAGAGCTGTTCAAGTGGTGCCAAACCGCAATAATTCTACAGTGTAGACGCGCTGAGAGTAGTTGCCAAAAAGTATATATTCAATATGCTTGATGGCAGTCGGTTTGGCTATTTAGTTTTTATTAATAAGAATACCATTGAGACAGCTTAAAGAAACCGCCTTTGCGGTATAATTGTACATTGCTGCAAAACAGATACAGGTTGAATTGCTCTTATCCAAAATACTTGGGACCAGAACTGTGTTGGGTTTCCCCCCCAGATCTTTCAGATACATACCTTTACATATGTGTACATAGTGAGAAATCTTGGAGAAGGAACGTGTCTAAAAAAGAAATTGGTCGTTTCATATATATCTCGGCATTACTTCGCGAACAAAGATTCTTCAGGAAGGACTCATCCCACGCTTTTTACAAGCACGGTGATGACTAAAAAGGCCAATCTGAGATAGGCAAGTTTGGTTGCAGAAAGCACAGCAGAAAGTCTCCTCAGGTGATGTTTCCAAGTTTTGGTTCTTTCTGCGTTGTCGTGTCTCTTTGAGACCCGTTTGCTGTGTCTTCTCGAAAGAGGCCGCAGCATTGTGGATAGTGCGTCTCCATGCCTCCCGATGTGAGGCCAGTGTGGACCATTGTTGGTGATCAATCTGGCTGAGCCCGAGATGTTGTTTCAGGGAGTCCTTATATCTCTTTTTGGGGGCGCCTCTCTTGCGCTGACCCGTGGCGAGTTCACCATAGAGTAGTATCTTTGGTAGTATCACCATAGAGTAGGCGGTGGTCCTCCATCCTAGAGATGTGCCCCTGCCCAGCACAGTTGTGTTTTTTAATAGCATGGCTTCAATGCTGGTGATCCCTGCTTGCTCAAGGACAGCAACATTCGTCACATAGTTGGTCCAGTGTATATTTAGGATTGTGCAAAGACAGCACTGATTAAAGCGATCGAGGAGTCGTAGGTGCTGGCGATAGGTGACCCATGTTTCAGACCCATATAGGAGAATAGACAGTGCTATAGCTCTGTACACACTGATTTTGGTGCTTTGCCCCAGGTGCTTGTTGCTCCAGACTCTTTTGTGAAGCCTTTCAAATGCACTATATGCCTTTGCTAATCTGTGACCTATCTCTTTATCAATCTTGGCGTCTGAAGAGATGATGCTTCCCAGGTAGGTGAACTGCTGAACAGACTTAAGCACCGATTTGCCTATGCTGATGTGGGGATGGTGGTGTTCTTCCTGTGGTGCGGGCTGGTAGAAAACTTTCTTCAGGCTGACTTCCAGCCCAAACAGCTCTGCAGCTGTTGCAAAGCAGGATATTAGGCGCTGCAGAGCTGCTTCTGTATGGGTGACAAGGGCAGCATCATCTGCAAAAAGCAGCTCATGGACTAAATAGTTTCGAGTCTTAGTGCGAGCCCTCAGACGGCTTAAGCTGCCATCAGCTGGTAGAGAACTGCCGTTTTCTTCAGGCTGACTTCCAGCCCAAACAGCGCTGCAGTTTCATATATAACTTATGCACATAGCCTGAAGGCAATTTTGTATGCAGCATTTTTAATAATGTGCATAAAGCAATGTTTTCTACACCAGAAAGCAAAGGAGTCAGTCTCAGCTACATGTGTTGACAATTTTGGAATATTTTGATTTTCCAAACAAGAGATGATGCTCAACCTGTACTGAATTTTACAACTTCTATTTGTTGTGTGTAAATAATTCACCCAAAATCGGAAACATGCATTTGAACATTCGCACACGGCTCCAAGAAGTTTTGAACTCTGCACTATATGAGAAACTGTTGGTGAACAAAAAAGAAACCAGTGTGAACAGGTCTCTTTAAAATGTTTTCAATGTATTACAGACTTTGGACCATTTCATTACATGGCAAGAAATTTTGGACTTACTGATAAAGTAACTTTTTGGCAATACCTTTAAAGATACTCCTGACCAGTTAGACTTTGGCAGAAGCTTAATAGTACACTCATAACATCTAGGTATGCATCTACACTGCAGGATTAATTCAGTTTGAAACCACTTTAACTGCCATAGCTCAGTGCTGTGAAATCCTGGAATTTGTAGTTTGGTAAGGCACCAGTATCATTTAACAGAAGTCAAAGACCTTGTAAAACTAAAGCTTCAGCAAGAGTTCATTGATTGCTTTAGCAATCTGCAGAAGTTGTGGACTACAACTGAGATCAACCCAAGCCAACACGGCTCAGTATGGCACAGACAATGTCTACAAGCTTCATGAGACACATAGCATTGAGCCATGGCAGTTAAAGTAGAGTCAAACCGCATTAATTAAATGCACCCACAGTCTTCTTCCTACAGCCTTTCAATCTGACGCATTTTTCCTCTAAAAGTGCCTTGTATTTGGCCCCTCTCATCATGTCCAATTGTTACATTTCCTCCTTTTGCAAATTTCAGGAAAGAATTTTCTCTCTAAATCATTGGTGCTAAACCAATGCAACTTGTAAACTTATTAAACCGATTCTTGGTCCTCTCTGTTAGCGCCCCCTTGTATGTATTTCTTTAATATTTATATACAAGCCTCTCCATTGGCGCCCCTTTGTCGTGAGGGAGAGGCCTGCGTACCCTAATGAAGTTGTGAGCTATGCATAATAGCCACCGGTAGGGCCTCCCATGCCAGACAGATCACAACCGAAGGGAGACAAAGAGCGTCAAAGGGCAGGATGGGCTCTCTAGCCTTTTGGCAACCATCCATAGTACTGACAATGTCTACAAGCTTCATGACAAACCTTCTCATGTAACACGGAAAACAAATTTGAACACAGATTTAAGTAGTTTATTGTACATTAACATCTTTCAACTTTAAGAGTTCAGGCATGCACTGGAGTGTAATCAGTGCAAAGCAGCCAGAGAGCACAAGATAACAAACTGTAGACCTTTGGCCTTGTTCTCTTGAATTCCTTGCTATTAGAACATATTCTAAACAACTTTGTTGTTAAATCAGGAAGAGTTTAAATTGCAAATGGAAAATTCATGAGCAGCATATTTTTGTTAACAAGATCCAAGGCAGTAACATCACATGTTAACAAATGGTGATTCTTCGGACAACTGTCCTGAGACAGAATTTGCACAAGGCATTTATTATAAAAACTAAAGTATATCTGTTGTAAAAATAATTATATTAAAACTAAAGTACGGTATATCTGTTGTATCCCAATAAGGCAGGGCTTTTTATGAAAAGTTAGTATATTACAGAAAGGCAATTCTTTGTTGACAAGAATGGAAAGGGACTAACCCCAGTTTATTCATTTATAGTTTTGATGGAGGTTTTCCTGAAAACATCTTTTTAAGTGTTTTCCAATTCTCTCCATCTGGAGCAGGTGGCCACCTGTTATGATCTATAAGAAAGGATAAAACACGCTTAGTTATTTTGGAAAGCAAACCACTGCCAAACCCATATCTCAAAGTAACAGTTTCCTTAAAGCAAAAAAAAAGTTTCCTTCAACTAAGATTTAAAGATAGTAGGTTGAAATTATTTATTGAATGCCTGATAATGTATTAGATTGACTTCAGTATATATTACTTTTCAAGAATGAAGGTTAGGTTAACACAAATGATCTGACTAAGAGGATTGCATAGTCATGGGGCGGGGGAGGAAGCACTGCGTGAGAGTGCAACTCAAACTACAGGAAAAGTCACAAAATTGAAGAAAGCACAAAAGCACATGCTTTCTGAGGTGTCTCTAAAATAGTCAGCCCTGTACTTTCATTGGGGTTAAGGGCTCAGAACTCCTGCAATAGAAGGATTGTAAATATCTCTATGCCCCTACAAATCACATTTCACACACACATACACAATGTAGTTGTTTGCTGGGATAGTTGGACCTGGCCATGTACATATTACCTCACTTGCTTATTCACTCACTCACACAGGCAGAAGCGAGAAGCAGGAGTGGAAAAAGGGGTAAAGGGGAAACCCATCTCAATATCCCCTCCCACCTTCAAGAATGAATATGCACACACAACTTCCTCACTCCTGCCCCATCCTCTTTTCTCCTTCCCAAAATCTGGGTCAATAATGTCTCCAGGAATATTACTAATCTCAAAAACAAGTTTGCCAGGGACCGTGCTGCTTTAATACGGAATTGTTAGAGAAAGAGGGTGTGTCACACCCCAGCATGATCCCCAGCCTGCTTCTTTGGTCAAGCCAGACCACAGCCATGTTAATTCATTGAGGCCTGCTAGGCCAAAAGGCAAGCCGCGGCCAGGCCGTGTTTGCAAAGACTCCCAGGTCATTCCTTTTTCAAGGCTAAGTAAAGCTCATCTCCCTCTCAGCCCGATAAGCGGAGATGGAACGACTCCCTTCTCCTTCCCAGGTGCCTCTGCTAATTGGAATCACATACCATTCCCATGTGAAAGGCCTAAAGAGAGGCCAGCTGGGATCTGTTTTGAGAACTGACTTTCGATGCAGTTGCGTGGAAGAGATCAAAGCTTTGAGACCTATAAAGATTCAGCTTCAGAGACCATGGGTATCTTTCGTCAACTTTGCATTTTCCAAGCCAAGCTTCACGGGACCTTGTCTGGCCGCTGGGCCTGTTAAGAACTTTGTTGCCAAGAACTTTGTTTGCCAAGCTTTAAGCCAAGTATTTACCTTTCCTGGATTTAGCCCATTTGGGGCAAGAAGATTCTCTTTGTTAAAGAAAATGCTTGTTCTTTAACAAAATCATTCGAATGTTTCAAAATTGTTCTTATCTTACTTTAAGAATACTGTGTTTACCTCGAACTTCCCAGGGAGAACTATATAAGCTCTGTCCACCATCAATCTTCACTGTTTCACCAGTTATAAAGGAGGCAGCTGGAGAAAGCAGGAAGCATACCAAAGGAGATACCTTGAAAGGACATTTATTCACTATTAGATCAACAACGTCAGTGCCTGCTACATCATACTTCCTCCATAAGTGAAAGTGGCTCTTTACATATTCAGTAACTGTGGGGTAAGAGTGTGCTTGAAGAGTAACACTCCGTCATGTTCCGTTATGTTTTGATGGTTTTCTGCCACTTGCAAGGATCCATACAGGGAAAAGTACAATTAATTAATGTAACAATGACCCTTGTCTTGCCTGTGTTTCTTAAATATACAAAGAGCCAGTCATGCACAGTCATTAAAGTCTAAAATATTAACATTGTGCAATTGGTAAAATCCATAAACTCTCAAACTAAATAATGGATCTAGCAATATCAGTTGTAACAGCTGTCAATTTGATATATCTTCTTAAATGCAGGATTTTTTAGATTTAATTTACAGAATAGTGGCAAAATTATGCATAGAACTATTGGCCAATACTCTGTTACTTATTTTAACAAAATTGTTATGATAACGTAGCATATCATAAATAACTTTCAGTCAACATTCCTATGAGAAATATCAAACCAAGCACCATTTTTACCACAGATCAGGAATTCCAAACGGAGAGTGTCTTAAATACACTTGGCCAATCCCTTGCATCAATAAATATCTTCCACTATCAGTTTGGGCTCAACTGGGGACAAATCAAGTCTTGTGAAGATTTGGAAAATCACCCAAAATGTCCCTCAGGGCCAAATGGCCACCTTTCCATTAATGGCACTATACCTCATCAGGAAGCCCTAATCTCTTTGCAGGGATCTTTCCAGCGTATCGTTTGAACATTTCTTCACCATCTTTGTAATTTGCAACAGCAGTCTCCGAAAATATCACTCCCTGAAGAAATGAAAGGCTCAGAGTAAGATTCCATTATTGTATTTTACAATAATATAAACAAATAACTTTTTGTACACTTATCAGAACAGTATCATGTACATATTGACTAGTCTAAAAACTGAACATGGGTTTATCTAAGAGTTTACACAATCAAAGCTAACTCTCCACTGCTGAATTTTGGTAGTAATCTCTACTATTATCCACAAACACTTGTACTTACCTAAATTTACTTGCATTAATTTGCTTATAATTTACCAGTAAACGGCTCTAACTGTGCCACAGCTCCCAATACAAATACGTATTTGTGTGGTACAGAATTCAATAGAAGACCTTTTTAAAAAAAATAAAAATGAGAACAAACAATCCATAATGTAAATTATGAATCTAATCTGCCAGCATATTTTGTGAAAAACCTAGGCAAAGGAAGAACACCCTGATCACAGGGCAAGGTTTGTATCTTAAGTCGCTTCTTCCAGTCTCCCATAACAAGATCACAGTTTTAGCACTCATTCACCACAAAACAGGCAACGTATTTAGACTTTTCAACTGCTCTTTCATTTATCTGAATGCAATTAATATTTAATGCCACTCTGAAACCACTAGATGTTTGGCAAAAATTGGAATTTGCCTTGAATGTCACAGCAGCCAAAATTATGTTAAAAGCAATTTGTAGAAGGTTTACATTGTTGTTGTACGCTTCCAAATCATTTCCAACCTTAAGGCTAATCAATCATGGGGTCTTAATGGAATGATTTGTTTGGAGGAGTTGCCTTTGCCTTCCTCTGAGGTTGAGAGAACGTAGCTTGCCTAAGGCCAGCCTCTTGGTTTTCCATGGCTGAGCAAAGATTTAAACCCTAGTCTTGTAGAATTGTAGTTCAGTGTCAAGCCACTGACCAGAATTTTTGCATGTGGAGTAACACTGATTTATTTTATGAAAGCATTTTGGGTGCTTTTAGGGAACTGTAATATTGTTTGCAATTTAATGATGTAAATTCATAGAACCATAAAAATTACAGAGCTGGAGGAGGGCCCATGAGCCATCATAGCCAACTTCCTGCTGAGTGCAGGATCAACAGCTAAATTAATCCCAGCAAGTAACTGTCCAGCCTTTTTTTTCCCAAGACATCAACAGAAGGATTCAGTGTGATTTATTCTCAAACTAGCATATACACCTGGTATTGACAGGTTTGATTTTCTTTGTGTCTCTTTCTTGTCTTCTGCCCTTTCTGTCACATACCTTCTTCCTCTCTCTTATCTTCCTTTCATTTTTTCTCCCCTTGCTTTCCCTCATACACCACCCTTTATTCCTTTTCCTTTCCCTTCTCGTCCTTTTGTATTTTTTCCCTTCTTTTTTGTCCCATTCCTTTATCTTCCCTCTTTCATTTTTCTTCCTTTGTCCAGCCTTTTCTTGGAAGTCACAGTCTCTCTGCCTCAAAGCAAGGCACAGGCACATATGCACACCCACATACCTTCCAAATATGCATTTCTGCCAAACTGCTTATTTCCTTATGGGATGGATGTCCCAACTGTGTCCTTCCGGGTTGTGTTATAAGCCTTGTGGTGCAGTCTTTTTGTCTTACAGTAGCTAATTCTTTCTGTCAATAAACTACCCTCCTGTGGTTGCATCTGAGCACAGGGTGCATCCATATCCAGGGACCAGCTAGAACACTAAGATCTGCCGGGGAGGTCCTGCTCATGGTCCCGCTGCCTTCACAGGTGCGATTGGCGGGGACGAGAAACAGGGCTTTCTTAGTGGTGGCCCCTTGGCTGTGGAACTCCCTCTCCAATGAGATTAGATCGGCCCCCTCCCCCCTAGTTCTTAGGAAACAACTCAAGACTTGGCTATTCAAGCAGGCATTTGGTAATGACAGACATATGAAAATATGGAAGAAGTTAAAGATAACCTCAGGATAAATGCAAGATCTAAATGTTTCATGTTGTGTCTGTGATTGTTGTTTATAGGTCTATAGCTTTAATGGTTTTAATCTATTATCATATGCTCTTTATTTGATATGTGGTGTTTTTATACATGTGAGGCATTGAATTTTGCCACTGATTATGTTGTGAACCGCTCTGAATCCACCCAGGGGTGAGAAAAGCAGTATATAAATGCAATCAATCAATCAATAATACTTTTTATTTATATACTGCAATTGTTTTACATTTTCAGTGTATCTCCAGCCATGTATGTGTGTGTATCTCTATCCATCCGTTTTGTCTTGCTGTCTGTGCCCGTTTTCACCTCACTTTCAGTTCCTGTGATAACTGGATTTTGAAAAAAATGGCTTCTTGTGGAAACAAAAATTGGTGATAAACTTCAGTTGAGACATCTTTTCCTTATGATAACTCTTTCAAGAGTGAATTTACCTAACGAGGGGTAGATTTCTCTCACTTCCTGTTGTCTCACCCCTGTTTTTAAGTATGAGTTGTTTGTAAATCTGATATTTGCAACTCGGAGACAGCTTGTACTGTCATATAACAGTTTGACAGTTACCCTGTGTATTTGGCTCTATCTCTTAGGCACCAAGGTTTAATCACATATTTCCATCACCTACCGGAGAAACTGCATTAATTCTCACTCCAGCTGAAGCCCATTCAATGGCTAAACTTTTAGTCAGGTTATCAACTGCAGCTCTTGCTGCACCAGTATGCCTGTAAAAATGGAAATTAAAGGTGGTAGCAGCATCTGTCAGCAGAGTAACCTAGGATTACAATGTGAACTATGGCAGCTTCATAAAGACTGGATGTTGCCTCTACTAATTTAAGTCTTGCAATACCAGTTAAAAAAAATGATCCCAAAACCCTGGGTCAACATATCCACAGGCCAATGTAAGGACTATACCTTAACTCACTCTCTCTCTTATATATATATATATATATATATCTCTCTCTCAACAGAGTAACAAAACGCAAGAGCTTCATCCATCCTGACTCCCTCTATTTTATCTAACGCAGTGCCATTACTGTCCTTTTTGAATACCAGATTTCCATGGCTAAGTATCAGAACAGGGCAGTCAAGTTTTGGGTATTTACTATCCCAGAAGGAATACTTTTTATCCCAGCTGATCATCTGCTCCAGTTCATTTTAGTGCCCTTAATATATACACAACTATTTGTAAAGAGAGCAACTTAAATAAAAGAAAAGTATGCCTGTATTAAAGGAAAAAGAAATGTAGGTATCACCAACAACAGCCTTACGACATGCCAGGAAACCCTTTCCACATATCGGCCACAATGTTGACAATTGCGCCTCCATGGTCTTGCATCCAAGCATTGTATACTGTATAAAAACAGAAAAAGTAGTAATGGGTATTTTTACATTCATTAATAGATAGGTTACAGTATATGAAACAATCAAGTGCACTGAATTAAATCTTAATGTAATACCGGCTTTAAGAAATTAGACAAAATCGACGGTGAAGGCTATGGAAATAAAATAAGTCTAATAAACATGGCCGTTTATATTACTGATTACCTGCTTTACAGCAGTAGAAGGTCCCAGTTAAGTTGGTTTCAATCACAGCATGCCAGCCTTTTGAACTGATTGCTTCTGCTGGACTAGGAAATTGGCCTCCTCCATTATTGACCAAGAAATCTATCCTGCCATGAAGATCCAACGTTGATTTCACCAGAGCTTCTACCTACAAGAATGAAGTTGGAATGACAAGGCTGCATGTAGTGATCTTTCAGCTATTCTTATATTTTCCAGAACTAAAGTATTTACAGTAGGTTCTCAGTACACCAATGCTCTTTAAACTATTGGATGGCACAGCCTCTAACTGTTCAAATTTGTACGGGACAGCCCAGATCAATCCTTCCACTTTTTCAGCTGCTTTTAAAGTTCCAGGTTCTCTTTCTTCCTCGCAATTTCTCTTTGTTCTCAGCATGTTTCAGTTGCTGCAAAGTGAGTACACTTTGCACACAATTCAACTGGAATTGGAGAGGATAAAAGATCCAAACATATCTTCCCCTATGAATCATCTCATAGATTAAGATCAGCTGGGGAAGCCCTGCTCTTGGTCCTACCACCCTCGCAAGCGTGACTTGTGGAAACGAGAGACAGGGCCTTCTAAGTGGTGGCCCCTTGGCTGTGGAATTCCCTCCCAGGCAACATTAGATCAGCCCACTCCCTCCTAGCCTTTAGAAGGAGAGTACAAACCTGGCTCTGGGATCAGGCATTTGAAGAATAGCGCAGTGCAATGATAGACTGGAATATGTGCAATTATTATGGAATGGCCTTGGATTATTATTTTTGGATGGTGTGATTTAACACTGAATGTAATATTTTTAAATGTTTAATATGTATTTAATTCTATTTATTTTACGCTTAATGTTTGTAAATGTTCCAAGGCATTGAATAATTGCCATATATAAGCCGCCTTGAGTCCCGTTCGGGATAGAGAAAGGCAGGGTATAAATAAGGTAAATAAATACATAATAAGTAAAAGGGGCAGAATGTAACCTTCCCAACAGGCACATGCATTACTTCAACCTTTCTTAGCTTGTGTGTTCTTTCTTATTAACAGCTTTTGCCATCATGACCTTGTGTGTTATGGTTTCACCTCAAATTATTGGAGAATATGGGACTTGCCGTAGTTTTTTGCCATTGTGCCGGAGAATGACACCATATTTCCGACTACAACTATTTCTTTCTTTCCTGGAAACTTGCCACAGATGGGCAGTCAATAGCTCCCAGACCACCACTTTGAGTAGCATTGATATACAGCACATCAGACAGTGTTTAATGCAAGCGCCACTGTTGTTCTGGGGACAGTAGATGAGCAGTCACTGTTCTGGATTTCTGTCTCAAAATCCAGTGTGTTTGCAGAGGGATTTGCACCAGATGATTGCAAGTTTGCTCTCAAATGTTATTTACCCAAAATAAAGCTTTGTAATGCAGGACAGAAAGGGTCTGCAGAGAGCTGATATAGTACTGAATAATTCACTTTGATCAAGGCAGAAACACTACAAAGCTGTATCTAAATCCCCAAAGGTTAATATTTGAAAGGAAAGAGATGAATATAATGAATTGCCAACCAAGCAATTTATTTTAACAACTTGTAAACTATTAAGTTTATTTTTAAAACCATTAGCATTTCAACCATTAAACCATTTAACACCCTATTCCCTTGGCCTTTTAAAAAGAAATCATGTGCATGATTACCTTACTGTCAGCAAAAAAGAAAGAAAGGAGGATCAATTTCTCAAACAATAATGGACTGGCATCCCCATGAGCCTGTTTTCCATGTTTTTCCCCTAAATAATTCACTATCAACAGGACTGCAGCTTCTGTTTTTGCTCCGGGGTTTCACAGTAAAGCTGCTGAAAGTGCACTTATAGAAAGGATTTTCTCAGCAGGCACTACTACAGATCAAGGGTGTATAGAGGGGGGAAGGCCTTGCTATGCAAATATTCAAAGTCCATACCAGTTCCTTTTTATCAGACTTTGCATATCATCCTATGTTTTGACCCTGCTATAAGGACTATGGACTTTGTTAAATCACAACTTAGTTCCCACATTATAAAACATAGGTGGAAATTGTGGGGGTTTCTGGCCATTGCAAGCAGCCACAGATTTTCCTGGGCCAGGGTAAAACAGACACCATTACCCATGCACTGGTAACTTTCCAGTTAGTTTGCTGCAGGAGCCCCTGGTGGCACAATGGGTTAAACCCATGTGCCTCTAGGACTGCTGGCCAAAAGGTTGGCGGTTTGAATCCAGGGAGCAGGGTGAGCTCCCATCTGTCAGCTCCAGCTTCGCATGTGGGGGCATGAGAGAAGCCTCCCACAGGATGGTAAAACATCTGAGTGTCCCCTGGGCAACGTCCTTGCAAATGGCCAATTATCTCACACCAGAAGTGACTTGCTGTTACTCAGGTTTCTCCTGACACAAAAAATAAGTCCCATATTTAATTGTATTTTAATGTTTATATACTTTAGGTTTTAATTTATACAGTGTGCAATTTTAATTTGTTAGCCGTTTTGAGTCTCCTTGAGAGAGAGAAAGCACAATACAAATACTATATTTGTATAAATATAGCTGCCTGAGAATAGTAATTTTGTTGGAGAGGCCTTCTTCTGTGTCCCATCCATCAGATCAATGCACCGTGAGAAGTCTTTCTCTGTTGTGACATCCCCAGAATCACAATTTGTATCAATGCAGGTGTCATTCCAGTACCAAGTCAAAACACAGCTTTTCATTGAAACCTTTGAGGACTCACTGATAACTGCTTCCATATGCTTTGAGTCTTTGATTATTGTTGTTTAAACCTTTCTAAATTGATTTTCTATTCCTGGTCATTATTTTTAACAGAAAATGTGGTACATGAGCCAAACACATGGAAACAACAGAGATCGGTTTCTATACCACAAAAAACAAGAGAAGTTCAACAAGCTTCAGAAAAAGGTGTCAACCACTATACAGTTCCAATATGTGGATGGCACTTTTACCACTGAAGCCATGGAGAAGAAGAACTAAACAAGCTCCTGGACCATCTCAACAGCATCCACCCAAATATCCAATTTACCATGGAAAAAGAAAATGAAGGAAAACTTATCATTTCTAGATGTCCTAGTCATCCACAAACCAAATCAACAATTGGACCACACACTTTGCATAAAACCTATACACTTTGATAGATACTTACATAAAAACTTCAACCATCACCCAAGTGAAAAAAGAAGCACAATTAAAGCCCTGGCAGATCTTGCAAAAAGAATCTGTGCACCTCACCTCCTCCAAGGTCAACTGAATCACCTAAACTGAACTGTACAGGCCAATGGATACTCCACCACAGACATCAGAAGAGCTACAAGAACAGGAACAAGCCACGAGAGTAAAGATAATGACCCACCAAGAGGAAAAGTGTTCTTACCATACATCAAGGGAATCACTGACCGCATAGGGAAGCTGATGAGGAAACACAACCTACAAACGATCTACAGACCCACTAAGAAAATCCAATAAATGCTACGTACAGCAAGGACAAGAGGGATCCTCTCACCTCTGCAGGAGTCTACCGTATACCATGCAGCTGTGGACAAGACTACATAGGGACCACCAAACGCAGCAATGCCCAAACACGAATCAAGGAACATGAAAGGCACTGCAGACTACTTCAACCAGAGAAGTCAGCCATAGCAGAGCACCTGATGAACCAACCTGGACACAGCATATTATTTGAGAACACAGAATTGCTGGACCACTCTAACAACCACTATCTCAGACTATACAGAGAAGCCACTGAAATCCACAAGCATGTGGACAATTTCAACAGATAGGAGGAAACCATGAAAACGAACAAGATCTGGCTACCAGTATTTTAAAAACTCTAAAGTCAGGACAGCAAATAAAGAGCAACACTCTGAAAACAGGGGAATTCCAGACAAGAATCAATCAGGGCCAGCAAACATATCCAAACAAAGGATTCCTTCAGGCAGAAATCAGACAGTCTTTGAAACTACAAGGCCATTAAATGCTAATCAAGGTGGCCAATTGCAACATTCACACTTGCCTCTAGCAGACAAGAGTTATTTCTCCCATCCTGGACATTCCACAGATACATAAACTCCACTTGCCTAGTTTCCAACAGACCTCACAACCTCTAAGGATGCCTGCCATAGATGTGGGTGAAACATCATGAGAGAATGCTTCTGGAACATGGCCATACAGTCCAGAAAACTCACAGCAACCCAGTGATTCCAGCCATGAAAGCTTTTGACAACACATTTTCAGATATGCCTTGCATTAATAAAAAAAATAATTAGGTCATCATTTCAGGTTTTAGCAACCACCATTAGTATAATCAACAGTGAATCCCTTATCTAAGGTTCTGAAATCCAAAATACAACATTCTGAATTGTCCACGTGTGGCTGACATAGTGACACCTTCGCTTTCACATGGTTAAATGTACACACATTGTTTCCTGCATATTATTATTACCTATAGTATAAAGTTGCCTTCAGAATATGTATATACAAATACATGGTCTCTAAAAGGAGATCAGAGTTATTACTAGAGGATAGATGAGAACAGAAGGCCCTCTGGATGGTGGAGCGACATGAAATTGGTTTGGAAGCAGAATCTATGTGCCTGCTTTTGTCCTGGTTTTAGGAACCGTCGAAGAGCCACCTGTTGGCAGATCCTATTGTAAAGTCCTGGATAATCCAAATGGATTAAATTTGGAGTGCCTCCCTTTTCTCCTTGGGAGTTATACTCCAAACGTCAATGCTTTATTCAGTCCCTTTCTTTGGAGTTGGTATTTGCGGGGCTCTCTCTTCTTCATACCTGCCAATTTTCACATAAGCAAAGTGATGGAACCAAAAGACTTAGCATGTTCTCATCTTGTTTTTCTTACATCAAGAAAGTTATCAAGTTGGGGGTTGGCTGCCTTATAAAAACCACTGTTCATTCATTAGTACTTGCTAACATGCTACACATTTTGTTGATCTGGCCTATCATTCCCATCACTCCTCTAAAACCAGAAAGTGTGGCAAGGAAGGCTCACCAGTATTCAGTAAGCATGGGGTGCTCTTCCTCTTACTACAGTTGCATACATCAGATAAAACCTATAGGGCGCGGGGAGGATGAAAGAAAATTGAGGTCATCTTCATGCATGACAGCCTCCAACAGCCCCATGTTTTCCTTTCTTGGGAAAGATGGGTAACCTAACTGGACTGGCTAAATGTGCATGCTACTGAGAGCAACAGACACTATAATGCAACATCAGTGTCTTTTGAACAGAGGAAACAGACAGGCTATGCATAGTCTAGAAGCCCTGTGCCAAACAAGTGGAATTATTGATGGCACAATAGTGGAAAAGAACGCTTTGTTAGAAGGCAAAGAGGCCCCAGGGTATACAGATGAACACTCTGCAACATGCATTCAATAAGTGATTCTCTAGATGCATTATGTGAGTCTCTTTTGGCATATCACTTGAGGAAACTGAAGAACTCTAGAAATCCATTCATAGTGTGCCTATACACACAGATATGAAAACAAATGCACATTTGGATAACGTAACATTATAGCAGAGCATGAAAAGTGACTGCTCATGCTGTGTGAGAGTTGCTGAAGCTATTTTTCAAAAGTAACTTTTTACTGGAATGAATCAAAAGGACATTATCTTTATAGAAGGAGACTATTTCAAGACCTACTTTGATGAAGATAGGTTAGCATTTGGGCCTACCCTCCTCCGCCACGCTGAGGCCTCGTGTGGACACTTCTTACCTCCCTCCCATTCTCTGTCTTCTGTTGGCCCCACCAAACAGGGACCCCTCATCCTCTTTTCCCCCAGTGAGGCAGGCGGGTGGCTGCTCCATGCGGGCGCCGTTTGTCAGACTTCGCCTTCTCTTGTCTGGGCAGCGACGTGAAGGAAGCTTTGCAGCCCTCAGACTTTCTGGGCCCGGCAGGAGGCATTTTTCGAGGTGGGCCTTGCTCACCCAGCACTGGCTGCTTATTTCTGCCGCAGCTACAGGGCGCCTTTCATGTGACCCCGCCTGCGTGTCCAACCGGCAAACAGGCAGGAAGGCGCCCTACAGCCATTGCAGAAAGAAGGGGTGGCGCTGGGTGAGTGAGGCCTGCCTCGAAAAGTGCTTCCCGTCTGCCCCCGCCCAGCCCAGCAAGACTGAGGGCTGCAAGGCTCCCTTCCTGCCGGTGCCCAGGCAAGAGGTAAAGAAGGAAAGGAAAATGAGGAAGGAAGGAAAGGGAGAGAAGGAAAGAAAGAGGGCGGGAAAGAAAACAGGAAAGAGAGAAGGAAGGATGGAAGCAAAGAGCAAAGGAAGGAAGGAAGCAAAGAAGGAAGGAAGGAAGGAAAGAAGCAGAGAAGGAAGAAAGGAGAGAAAGAAAAAAGAAAAGGGGGAGGGCAGAAAGAAAAAATGAAGGAAAGAGGGAGAGAAGGAAGGCGAGTCAGAGAAATAGGGAGGGAAAGTTGGCCACAGCAACGTGTGGCGGGTACAGCTAGTGTGTGTATGGTTTTTGTATGAATTTTATAAGGTTGTTTTAAAATGTTTTAATTGTATTTTTATGACTGTTTTGGCATTGAATTGCTGCCAATTTGTAAGTTGCCTTCAGTCGCCTCCGGGCTGAGAAAGGTGGGATAGAAATATCGTAAATAAATAAAAATCTTACAGCATGTCAGTTCCCACCTAAAGTTAAAGCATGATTTAATGCTATATGGGCATGCTCGGAGAAACAAAACAAGCAACACATGAAGTCTGTATAGTTCTCTTTACTATTGCACAGCTTGCTTTTCTACTAATCAAAGATCATGATTTAAAACCAAAACTAATATATCAGTCTGATACTCCTCATACATTAACAGGCACTTGGTTTATTATGCACTAAATTAGATTCCTTGATTCCGATTGTTGGTAAACATGAGGTGAAAAAATGTAAGGTATCTATATTGGTTACTAAAGAAAACAGGAACTGACAAAACTATATTTCTTAAATGTCAGCTTATTGTTAAGATCAAAAATTATTTAGCTCCCTCTATTTTTATCAGTTTTATATTTATTTGTGCAATTTTTTGACACACAATAAATAAATAAATTGTTAAGATTCATGCCTGGTTGAACATCATCTGCACAAGATGTTGATTACACCAAATATTTATGTATTCACAATTATACAGGTCATTTATATATAACAAAGGACTGATTTTTCAGTTGACTGAATTTATGTAGATTGATTCTAAAATATATCAGTGTGTCATTTATTATCTTATTTTGTTTGTTGCTAGATAATTTTTTGAATGAGGTCTTAGTTTTCTTTTTCTGATACTGCTTTAAATTAAATAGGGCCTAATGGTCAGCTGAAACCAGCCAACTTGAAACAACATGCTTTTTTAAAAATGCGAACTAGGGATTATTTTAAATTATGATTTCTGGTTCATATGTAGGAGCAACCCAGCTCTTGTGAAAAGCCTAGCTGAAGCTTTTCAAAGTCCTCTGGCCACATGCCAGCAGAGGAGTCAAGCATGGAAGCCTGCTGCTTCACTCAGCCGTATAGCACTGAACTGTGGCTGAACATTATGCAAGTCAGTCCACTGTCTTCATCTAATAAAGAACAAAAACATGTCTTACTTCATTTTGTTGCACTCTAATCCAGGAAGGAACACCTTTTCACCCAGCACCACAGAGTTCAGTATGAGCTAATTACAGCAGTTCATTTACAAAAAGGAAAATGGGCATTTCCCAAAAAGCAGTGGGAAAGGTGCTGTGAAATAGCAATAGTCCAAAAATACAAGATCAATAGTCCAAGATAGCAAGGTACATTATATTCATGAAGTCAGGAACATAGGCATAAAACCAGGAACTTTTCCAAGACAAAACAATTCCAGGGACAAAGGCAAACTTGAGAGCTGAACATTAACTTGATATGAACGCAGCATTCTCTGCTCTGAAGAGACTAGGAAAATACCACTCAATTTAAGCTCAAACCTGACCAAGAAGCCATGTGGTCATCCCTGGGTTTAAAGGACTGTTTCTCAGGAAGTCTTTCTGACCTTCTAATTAACTTTTCCTTTCCTGTCTCTCTCTGCGGAGAAATAATCTCATATCACCGGGCAACTCCCCATCCTCTAAAGTAGGGGTCGGGAACCTTTTTGACTCAGAGAGCCATGAAAGCAAAATATTTGGAAATTTATTTCAGTGAGAGTCATAACATATATATATATATATATATATATATATATATATATAACACACACTCAATTCAACTAAATGTGAGTATATATGTACATACTATGAGAAAAGGATTCCCCCGGCAGAATGACGGGTCACTTCAGACCTGGCTCTGCAAAAGGCATGCTCAGGACTCTAGGAAGGAAGTGAAGACAGAAGGAAGGGGGGGAAAAGACAGAGGAAATAAAGGAGGGAGGGGGAGAGGAAGAAAGAAAAGAAGAACAAACTATGGAAGAGGAAGAAAAAAGCAGGAGAGACAAGGAGGGGGAAAGAAAGAAGGAAATGGGAAGGGAGGAAAGGAAAGGGTGGGGAAAAGAAAGGAAAGGGAGTGAGGACAAAGTAAAATAATGAAGGGAAAAGAAGAAAAGAAAGAAGGGGAGAGAGGGAAGTGAAAAGAAAGGAAGGAGAAAGAAAGGAAGACTTGGGGAAAAGAATAGAAGAGGAAGGAAGGAAGGAAGGAAGAGAATGGAGGAAAGAAGGAAGGGGAGAGAGGGAGAGAAAAGGAAGGAGAGAAGGAAAGGGTGAAGGGGAGAAAGAAAGGAAGGAAGGAAGGAAGGAAGGAAGGAAGGAAGGAAGGAAGGAAGGGGGAAAATGGAGGAAAGAAGGAAGGAGAGAGGGAGGGAAAAGGAAGGAGAGGAGAAGGAAAGGGTGAAGGGGTGAAAGAAAGGAAGGAAGAGGAAGGAAGAGGGAGAAAGAAAGGAAGGAAGAGGGAGGAAGGAAGGAAGAGGGAGAAATGAAAGGGTGAAGGGGGAGAAAGGAAGGAAGAGGAAGAAGGAGAATAGAGGAAAGATGGGGGAGAGAGGGGAGAAAGAAAGGAAGGGGAATGGGAAGAAGAAAGAAAGGAAGGGGAATGGAGGAAAGAATGGAGGAAAGAAGGAAGGGGGAAAGAGAGAGGGAAAGGAGAGAATGAAAGAATGGAAGAGGAAGGAAGGAATGAAGAGGAAGAGAGGAAAGAAGGTAGGGAGAGAGGGAGGAAAAGGAATGAAAGAAAAAGAGAGGGAAAAGAAAGGAAGAGGAAGGAAGGAAAGGGGAGGAGGGCGCGGGGCCAAGGCGGACCTTGGTATTGACGTCGGCGAGGCAGTCCCTCCGGAAGGCGTCGAAGAGGCTGCGGCTCTTGAGGGTGATGAGCTGGGCGTCCCCCAGGGGCAGCGAGGCTGGGTCTGCAGCCCCAGGGCCAGGTCCGCCTCCACTGCCTTCCCGAGGCCCGTGGCGAAGGACGAAGAGAAAGACAAGGACGAGGTGCCGCTCCCGGGCTCCGCCATCCCCGGCGAAGAGGGCGCAGGGCCCCGAGAGCAGCGGGGGAAGAGGCATCGATGACGGCGTGGAAGCATTTGCGTCACTCCTCCCCGCTGCATGCTGGGAAACTGAGGCCCGGGCTGCTCTGGAGAGCCAGATGCAATCATGCAAAGAGCCACATCTGGCTCCCGGGCCATGGGCTCCTTACCCCTGCTCTAAAGGCAGAGAAAGCCGAGAAGGCTGATTCTCAAGAGAAATGGAATCTCAAGCATTCTCTATCTCTTCTCACTCTTCTGCAGCTGTTGGCCCTGCTCTCTCATCTACATCCTGCATTTCTGTCTGAGTTACAGCCTGATCACACACAGACTCAGTGAAAAATCCATCATTCCCCTCAACCTCCAATGCAGAATCCCCAACTTCTTGCTGCTACACCCCAAGTTTCGTAAAACTGCAAAAGTTACTTATTGTCACACAATGGTTAAAAAATAACCAAACATAAGCCAAAGTCACTTTTTTTCTTATTGTTGCTGCTCTTTTAAATGGTCTTTTTAATTTAAAAAGAGGTATGAGTTAACACATGTATGTGTATGCTTTCAAGATGATTTATGGTGACACTATGAGTTTCATTGTCTTTTCTTAGACAAGAAATACTGAGAGGTGGTTTTGCCAGCTCATTCCTCTGAAATACAGGCCCTGATATGTGTTTCATATAGACATTATATAACAGACTGCATAGCCAAAGCTACATTGATATAGCCATGAATAGGTTTTTAATTGGAAGTGACTATTTATAATAAAGTTAATATTTAATTCTACAGTATTTTAAAGTTTGTACATTTCTAGGTTTCAAATTGTATTGTATTGTTACAATACAATACAATTTGAAACACAACCTACAAACGATCTACAGACCTACTAAGAAAATCCAACAAATGCTACGTTCAGCAAAGGACAAGAGGGATCCTCTCACTTCTGCACGAGTCTACCGTACACCATGCAGCTGTGGACAAGTCTACATAGGGACCACCAAATGCAGCATTGCCCAAACACGAATCAAGGAACATGAAAGGCACTGCAGAATATTCAACCTGAGAAGTCGGCCATAGCAGAGCGCCTGATGCACCAACCTGGACACAGAACACAGAAATGCTGGACCACTCTAACAACTCTAACATGTCAGACTACACAGAGAAGCCATTGAAATCCACAAACATGTGGACAATTTCAACAGAAAGAAAGGAACCATGAAAATGAACAAAATTTGGCTACCAGTATTTTAAAAAACTCTAAAATCTGGACAGTAAAGAGGAAAACCCAAACTACAGGAGAATTCCTGAAATGAAACCGTCAGGGCCAGTTAACACCTCCCAACAAAGGATCCCCGACAGCAATCAGCCAGTCTTTGAAGTTGCAAGGCCATTCAATGCTAGTCAAGCTGGCCACTTGCAACATTCACACGTGCCTCCAATGGACAAGAATTATTTTCCCCACCCTGGACATTCCACAGATATATAAACTTCACTTGCCTAGTTTCCAACAGACCTCACCACCTCTGAGGATGCCTGCCATAGATGTGGGCAAAATATCAGGATAAAATGCTTCTGGAACATGGCCATACAGCGTGGAAAACTCACAGCAACCCACTGTATTGTACTGGTTTTACTGTAAGCCACTGCACCCCAAAAGTAAACATGTTATTTACCTCTTCTTCTTTGCGAATGTTGCACTGTAAAGGAGTCACCTGGGCAGCGTTTGAGGATGGGATTTTGGCAGCCAGTTCTTTTGCCGCGGCTTTTAATCTGTCAAGTTTTCGAGAGGCTATGACTACATTGCAACCTGTCAAGACAAAACCAGATGAATATTGGGCATAAGTAGCAGTTTCATGATGCTTTGGGTAGGATAACAGATGGAATGCAGATTGAGATAAGTCTCCATTACCGTTTTCCAAACCATCAAACACTCTCAGCAACTTTGGAAAATCACAAACATGGCTGGATCAGATCAAAAGGCTTCTGTAACCACAAGAGCACTTTAGATCCAAGGAAGATCTGAGGTTTCTCCATGTTCACTTTCCATTACAGCAACAACTTATAGAACCAGTTTAATGAGATACTTCAGAGAAACATGGGATAGGTGCATATATTTTGCAGTTTGAGCAATAGAGTTGTCTCAACACTTGTAAAAACTGACCTGCCTACAGATTCACCAGTGTTGTAGGTGGCCTACATTGAAAAGACAAATCTCAACTGAATCATAGTGCAAATGAGTAATAACCAGCCAACAAAGTAGAATTCAAACATTATTTCAATATCCCATTATGTAGGAAATAATCTACCATGTAGGCCTACCCCAAGTTCTTGGTATCTGCTGTGGTTTGGTTCCATGATACCACATAGAAACTAAAATCCATGGATTCTCAGGTCCCATTGTATACATATAAAATGTCAAAAATCAAGGCTGGCTTTTGGTAATTTTTGTTAATATTTTCAAATGCTCTATCTTCTTGAAGGGACTCGGCAGCTCACAACAAAATATACAATGGCAAACATTTAATGCCCACAGTAATATATAAGCAAATCAATAAACAAATGTGTATCAACCAACACAAACCAAGACGTAAAGTAATCCACATAATTACTAACATATTACATCCTTAAAATAGCATTTAAAATTTCTAAAATTAGGCTAAAAATGCTGGGGGAAATTGTCAGGACCCACAGTTCAGCACTGCTCTAGAATATATTTCACAGAAAGAAAATGGAAAATCAACTCTGAGTCTTCCTTGCCCAAGAAAATATTATGAAATCCATGGGGTTGCCATAAATTGACAGGTGACCTGAAAACACACATACACGTATTTATTTATTTAGTTTTGTATGCCGTCCTTCCCCGAGGGCTCAGGACGGCATACAGAGAATATTAAAAACACACTTTAAAAATATACACAGGTGTTAATAGTCAAAGGTCATGATTCAAACCCTGTTGAAAGTTCTCTGGATTTTACATTGGGAAGAGTGGGAATGAGGACCCTGACAAGTTGCAGAACAAAACTGTATTATATGGAAGTAGTGATAGGGCCACAGTTAACGTTTTATCTCAGGGCCCTACCGGTGAATAGGAAGGCAGATAATCCCACAATATATCTTTGAACTGGGTTATCTGAGTCCACACTGCCATACGTATTCCAGTTCACTGCAGAAAAGGAGGGATGTTATTAAGCTGTGTGTAAAGGGCCTCAGTTACTTTGAAGGCTATCATTACACATACCCACACCTTTTATGCAAATTGGCCTTTTTTGCAATCCCTGGTTTGCACCCACATGTTTTCAGCCTCTCATATGTCAGTATTGCCACAACAACTTTTTCTTTCACTAAATGCAACCCACAACGTTTGTCTATAAGGAATGTTTTCTCCAAAAAGATTAGTCTTGACGCCCCATCTCAGTATGTGCAAAAGTAAAGGTTTCCCTTTGACATTAAGTCCAGTTGTGTCCGAATCTGGGGGTTGCTGCTCATCTCCATTTCTCAGCCGAAGAGCCGGCGCTGTCTGTAGACACCGCCAAGGTCATGTTGCCAGCATAACTGCATGGAGTCCCATTATCTTCCTCCCAGAGTGGTACCTATTCATCTACTCCCATTTGCATGTTTTCAAACTGCTGGGTTGGCAGAAGCTGGGGCTAATGGCGGGAGCTCACCCTGTTCCCCAGATTCAAAGTGCTGACCTTTCAGTCAGTAATTTCAGCTCAGCAGTTTAACTCTCTGCGCCATTGGGGGCTCCCAGTACGTACAAATCCTCCATGAAATGGGAAAACTTGTGTCATTAAATACAGTCGGAGTGACATCTGTCTGATTTCCCTCCCAAAGCACTTCTCTTGTATTTTATCAATTTGTGTACCTTCAAGTTGTTTCTGAGTCAGGGCGACCCAAAGGCAAGCTTGCCATAGAGTTTTCTGGGGCTAAGAGAGTGTGACTCATCCAAGGTATTACCACAGCCAATCAAGACTCGAATCCTGCACAACAGAGTCACAGAATCATAGAGTCAGAACAGACCGCGTGGGCCATCCAGTCCAACCCCCTGCCAAGAAGCAGGAAAATCGCATTCAAAGCACCCCCGACAGATGGCCATCCAGCCTCTGTTTCAAAGCCTCCAAAGAAAGAGCCTCCACCACACTCTGGGGCAGAGAGTTCCACTGCTGAACAGCTCTCACTGCCAGGAAGTTATTCCTAATGTTCAGGTGGAATGTCCTTTCCTGAAGTTTGAAGCCTGGTCTCCAGGGCAGAAGTAAACAAACTTGCTCCCTCCTTCCTATGACTTCCCCTCACATAGCCATCATCATGTCTCTTCTCAGACTTTTTCTTCTGCAGGCTATATATGCTCAGCTCTTTAAGCCGCTCCTCAAAGGGCTTGTTCTCCAGTCAAGCCCACAGGAGAGAGTCAGACCCAACAAAGTGGTGTCAAAGCGGATTCATTCCACCGTGTAGATCAGGCCTGGGCCAACTTCGGCCCTCCCTCGAGGTGTTTTGGACTCATCAACTCCCACAATTCCTAACAGCCTACCGGCTGTTAGGAATTGTGGGAGTTGGGAGTCCAAAACACCTCGAGGGAGGGCCGAAGTTGGCCCAGGCCTAGCTTTGACAGCGCTAGGCCCCTTCCTATTTTCCCCCCACCGAGTTGCAACAGGTCCGAGGTGATGGCCTTCCCGATGCCGGTGCCTCCTCCAGTCACGATGGCCACATGGTTGCGAAGTAAGCCCGCCGCCAAGACGCTGCTGCCTCCGCCGCAAGCCATGACGGATCCCGCAAGAGCACAAAAAAACCCCGAACGGGCTTGAAGCAGAGTCACGTGACGGCCCGCCTCTTTCTCCCCTCCCTTTGGGATGCGATTGCCAGAAGGGGCGTGGCCTCGAATAAGCCACGCCCACCCAATGCCTTGCAATGGGAGAGAGAAGCGGCGGGGGGTCGCCTTGCAGCTGGTACCCAGTCAGAGGCGGAGGAGAACGCAATTTGCCCGAAGGGGGCGTGGCCTCGAGTAAGCCACGCCCACGCAATGCCTTGCAATGGGAGAGAGCAGGGGCGGGGGTCGCCTTGCAGCTGGTACCCAATGGGAGTCAGTCAGGGGCGGAGGAGGACCAAGAGGCAGACGGAGAGAGGGAGAGAGAAGGAGCCCCTTCCCGGGCTGCATTGTTCCTGCGAGGAGGAAGACAAGGAGGAGGAAGGACCTTTGCAGGAGGAGCAGGTTAGCCCCCGTGCCTTTCCACGCTCTCCTTCTAGCCCTTCCTCTTTGCACTCTTTGTATGTCCAAGCAAGGCGGGGTGGGGTGGGTGGGGTGGGTGGGGTGGGTGGGGGGCACACACCAGATGGGATTTGCACTGCATTGATTGGCCTGTGTCCATGTGCAGAGGAGGAAAGGTCTCACTTGGAGAGTCTACCCACTTGGGGTTGGGCAAATTAATTCATTTTTCAAACATCCCCCTTCCTGTAAATGGGATTTATAGTAGCTAACACCTCCCAACAAAGGATTCTCCCCCCCCCCCAGGCAGGAAGCAGCCAGGCTTTGAAGCTGCAAGGTTAATACTCTTTCTCTCGGCATTACTTCGCGAACCAAGATTCTTAGGAAGGACTCATCCCACGCTTTTTACAAGCACGTTGATGACTAAAAAGGCCAATCCTAGATAGGCAAGTTCGGTTGCAGAAAGCACGGCAGAAAGTCTCCTTGGGCGATGTTGTTTCCAAGTTGTGGTTCTTTCTTGCATTGTCGTTTCTCTTCGAGACCCGTTCGGCGTGTCTTCTCGAAAGAGGCCGCAGCATTGTGGATAGTGCGCCTCCATGCCTCCCAATGTGAGGCCAGAGTGGACCATTGTTGGTGATCAATCTGGCCGAGCCTGAGATGTTGTTTCAGGGAGTCCTTATATCTCTTTTTGGGGGTGCCTCTCTTGTGCTGACCCGTGGCGAGTTCACCGTAGAGTAGGATCTTTGGGAGGCGGTGGTCCTCCATCCTAGAGACGTGCCCTGCCCAGCATGGCCTCAATGCTGGTTATCTCTTCTTGCTCAAGGACAGCAACATTCATCACATAATCAGTCCAGTGTATATTTAGGATTGTGCGAAGACAGCACTGATGAAAGTGTTCCAGGAGTCGTAGGTGTTGGCGATAGGTGACCCATGTTTCAGACCCATAGAGGAGAATAGACAGTACGATAGCTCTGTAGTAATTATAGTAATAGGTTAGTACACAAATGTCCTATTACTATAATTACTACTGGCTGTTAGGAATTGTGGGAGTTGAAGTCCAAAACACCTGGAGGGCTGAAGTTGGCCCATTTCTGCTATAAGATCATGGGAGTTTTAGCTTTACAAGGCCAAAGAGTTATGTTGCCTCACCAAACATCAAATCCCAGGATTTACTTGATTTAATGTGATTTAATCTGAGTCCCCTAAAATGCCTGCCTCATTTTAGGACCAGCCTATGAGGTCATAGTCTTATTACATGTCTAGCTGCAGATAAATCCCTCCATTGAATTCTATGGGACTCATATCTCTGTAGTAATTTTTGGCTCAGCACTGCTATCCACTTATCTGAGAGTAAGCTTTGTCGGCTATAATATGATTTATTGTGAATTGACAGTGATTATTTTAATTCTCAAATTATTTTGCTGTTTATGTGTTGCTCTGATGTTTCGATCAATGGTTTAACATGACAATGAATTTAATTTATATTGCATTTATTGTAGGGGTTTTTTTCCTTTGTAATTTGTGAAATCATGTTATGTTATGTTGCCTTCTGAACTTGATGGAAAATGGGATGTAACTGGAATGCATAAATGTAGGAGCATACTATTAAAATATCAAAAAGGAAATAATGTCAGCTGTAGTAGGAAATAGTTGGTTGTGTGTGTATTCCCCAAGATATGCAGTCATTGAATTTGTATACATCTAACATGAGTCAGCCCGTAACACCCCAATGGCGGCCCAGACCCATTGAGCAGTGACATGCTAACTCAGCTAGCAATGGAGCCAACACAATATGTTCATGAGTAAATTGTTTTAGCCTGACCTCTCCATTAAAAGGAGCCCCCAGTGGCACAATGGATAAAACCACTAAGCTGCTGAACTTGCTGATAGAAAGGTTTGAATCCGGTAGCGCAGTGAGCTCCTGTTGTTAGGCTCCAGCTTCTGCCAACCTAGCAGTTTGAAAACATACAAATGTGAGTAGATCAGTAGGTACCTCTTCTATGGGAAGGTAATAGCGCTCCATGCAGTCATGTTGGCTACATGACCTAGGAGGTGTCTATGGAAAGCAGCGGCTCTTCGGCTTAGAAATTGAGGTGAACACTAACCCCCAGAGTCGGACACGACTGGACTTAATGTCAGGGGAAAACATTTACCTTTACCTCCATTAAAACGAAAAGTAAATAATGGAATATTTCAAATCCCTCTCCGGTGTTGTTCAACATCTTTATAACTGATTTGGAGTGCATCTGCACTATAAAATCAATGTAGTTTGACACCACTTTAACTGCAATGACTCAGTGCTATTGAATCATGGGAGTTGTAATATTACAACATCTTTTTACCTTCTCTGCCAAAGAATCCCAGGACCTTGCCAAACTACAAAACTCAGGATTCCATAGCACTGAGCTATGCCGTTAAACTGCATTAATTCTCCCATGTAGATGCACCCTTGTGTGATTAAACAAATGTGTATTACACATTTCCAGATGGCGCAAAAATAGGCAGAGTTGTTCACATCCCAAAGGACAGAATCAGTATTCCAACTCGACAGATTGGAGAGGGCTAAACATTAGGTGCTACATTTAGGCAGGAAAAGTGAAATGTACAAATATAGGATGAGTAATTTGAAATAGTAAATGCTCCCAGTAGACTGCAGGCTGAGCATGAGTCAGAAGTCTGATGCAGCAACCAAAAAAAAGCCCGTGCAGTTCTGGCCTGTATCTTTCTTGTGCTGAGGCATCATCCCAGTTCTCCAAGGATGTTGGTATTCCAGTGGTGGGTCCGTAAGTGACTGTGGAGCCCTATTCTTGATCTGCATCTTCTCCCACAGTGAGGGCATTGGTTTCCAGGTGGAAGGTGGTCCCAGTTGGGGTTGGCTTGACACGCCTTCCTCTTGGCACGTTTCTCTCTTTCGCCCTCCATTTATGCCTCTTCAAATTCTACAGCACTGCTGGTCACAGGTGACCTCCAACTGGAGCGCTCAAGGGCTAGGGCTTCCCAGTTCTCAGTGTCTATGCCAAAGTTTTTAAGGTTGGCTTTGAGCCCATCTTTAAATCTCTTTTCCTGTCCTCCAACATTCCATTTTCTGTTCTTGAGTTTGAAATAGAGCAACTGCTTTGGGAGACAGTGGTCGGGCATCAGACAACATGGCCAGTCCAGCGGAGTTGATGGCGGAGGAACATCACTTCAATGCTGGTGGTCTTTGCTTCTTCCAGTACGCTGACATTAGTCCGCTTGTTTTCTCAAGAGATTTGCAGGATTTTTTGGAGGCAGCACTGATGGAGTCATTCCAGGAGTTGCATGTGACGTCTGTAGACAGTCCACGTCTCACAGGCGTATAACAAGTTTGGGAGGACAATATCTTTATAAACAAGCACCTTGGTATCCCTACAGATGTCCCAGTCCTCAAACACACACTGCTTCATTCGGAAAAATGCTCAGAGAGCTCACGCGGTGTTGAATTCCAGTGTCAATGTTGACTTTTGTGGAGATGTGCCTGCCAAGGTAGCGGAAGTAATCAACATTTTCTAATGTTACACCATTAAGTTGTATTTCTGGCATAGGAGAGGGATTGGCTGGTGACTACTGGAAGAGCACTTGTAGGTCTTCTTCTGAATGTGCACAGACGACGTGCACAAATCTGCTGGGATTTTCTTGGTCACCCACACTCTTTCTATGAGCTGGTGGAGTTGTTGTTTCCTCCCTCTTTAAAGATTTCAGCAGGAATTCCATCAGGTCTGCTGGCTTTGTTATTTTTTTTTGTTGGCTGATGGCATTGTGGACTTCTTCCGAACTAGGCAGTGCTGCAAGCTCATCCCTGGTTTGTTGTTGTGGGATTTGTGAGAGAACCTCTTCCGCCACATTGGAGCTGCGATTCAGGAGGCTTTGGTAGTGAAATATTCTTTTCAACGTAGTGCAATTGATTTTTTGTCCTTCAAAAGTTTGGTTCCATCTGATGAGTGTAGAGCAGGGGTGTTCACACTTTTTCAACATGTGAGCTACTTATAAAACAACCAAGTCAAAATGATCTACAGTACCTACCCACTACTCAGAGAGCCATAAAAGCAAAATATTTGGAAATGTATTTCAGTGAGAGCCATATAATATACAGTATTTTAAGACTGAATTCAGCTAAATGTGAGTATAATAAGCCTCTGAATTTATTCATAATAATAATGATGATGATATTCATTCAGTCTCTGCTAACAACAACAGGTTCCTAGAGTAGGAGGAGAATACAGCCTCCAGATGCCATAAATGCAAAAGAGGGAAGCCTTGCCTTTGTCTGTGTACTGTCAATCTTTGTTGTTAATTGCATTGAATATTTGCCATATATGTATTCTGTAATCTGCTCTCAGTCCCCTCAGGGAGATAGAGCAGAATATAAATAATGATGATGATGATTTCCTTTGCCTTCCTCTTAGGCTGAGAGAGTGCTACTTGCCGAGGGTCACCCAATGGATTTCCATCCCCAAGTGGGTAATTCAGATCTTGTTCTCCAGAGTCATACTTTCAGTATAAAGTGTACTGTACTGGAATAGAAATATTGTAAGTCTTGGAAGTATCTTTTGAATAAAAATGCTTTATAAAGTGCCTTTAGTCTCCCTGGAATCAATGAAATTGAACCGATTTAGGCTTGGCAGTCCCCAAGTTACAAACAAGATAGGTTCGTAGGTTTGTTCTTAAGCTGAATTTGTATGTAAGTCAGAACAGGTACATTTTTACAGTGTATATATTTAGCTTTGGATAGCATAGGGAAGGATTAACACTCCTGTGGTGTTTGTTTTCCTGTCTGTGCCCCTGTTCAGAAGATTTCACCTCACTTTCTGTCCCTGTGATCATTGGATTTGGGGGGGGGGGGGGAGCTTGTGGAAACAAGGATTGGCGAGAAAGCTTCCATTGGGACACTTTTCCCCATGATAACTCTTTCAGGGGTGGATTTATCTCACTTCCTGTTGTCTCACCCCCGTTCTTAACTAAGAGTTGTTTGTAAGGCATATGCCTGTAACTCGGGGACTGAGTATAGTTTGCTATCCAAGCTGATTAGTAGCCTCCTGTCTTCAGTCTCATTCCCATTAGCATCACCCTACTGGAATCTAGTTCAGTTGACAACCAGTCTGTATCATCCACAAATCATCTAATATATAATGCTTTCTCACAGCAAAGTTCTATACTTGTCTATTCAAAATTAGTAGGGTTTACTCTCAAGGAAGACAGCTGTAGAACTGTAGCAGAAAACAATGCTTTTGTGTACTTTATTTTTCCTTTTTTATGTATGGCGTCAGCCCTTGCCTTCAAAGGCAACAGTCAAGCTCTCTTTAGGTGCGGATTATCATTCTTTATGACCTTTCTGATATGGCTGTGTTTGTAATAATATGCATAGTCTATAAAAGTAGAATAGGGAGAGAATTAATATTGGCGATGTTGATTATGATCGTTCTTTTTTTTGGAACAATGGGATTCAAATGATATTTTCAATTGATGAGATTTACAACTGAATGAGAAAAGCCACAAGAGCCTTAGTTTATTTAAAATTGAAGGAGATTAAAAGGATATCTGTGCTTTGGGTGTGGCTTATGCCTGTGCAGAAACTAGTGCTGCACGGGGCAAAGCATATTAGATCTGTCAGTGCACAAATAAATACACAGGAAGGAGCAGAGATGGTATATAACTCACCAGGTTTGTTTCCCGGGTTGATTGCTCTCACATTTCCTGTGTTCAGCAACCATCATTCTGTCCCCTCTGCTTGCTTTTTTAAACGCCATATTCCGTTAGGCTTTGTTGATTCCTCGCCTGTCATGTTGCTATGACACAGCCATATAAAGCACCATTTGTTTCCCTAGGATGCCCTACATATCTCAAATGGACTATATAAATTCAGTTTCTCTAATCCCAGGGAAAGCACTAATCTGAGCTAGGAAAACTAGGTCTTCATCATTCTATGGGTGAACCAGTTCTGTAAAGACGCTTTTCTATGTTGGAGGCATTCTGTGATATATGCCTACCTTTTGGGAAAATAATAGTTAATTTATTTTGAAAAATAATTGTTTACAGTTCTCTCTTGCACTATAATCTTATTGAGGGGCTTCTTTAAAATGCACATATCCATCTTTGGCACTGTTTATTCATAGAATCACAGTGTTGAAAGGGACTGCAAGAACCATTTAGTTCAACTCCATGTCATGCAGTGGTACAGAACTAAATAATCATAATCATAATTTGGGGTTGCTGTGAGTTTTCCACGCTGCATGGCCATGTTCCAGAAGCATTCTCTCCTGATGTTTTGCCCACATCTATGGCAGGCATCCTCAGAGGTTTTGAAGTCTGTTGGAAACTAGGCAGATGAGGTTCAGTGGCTTCTCTGTGTAGTCTGACATGGTGGTTGTTAAGGACCACCAAACGCAGCATTGCCCAAACACGAATCAAGGAACATGAAAGGCACTGCAGACTGATCCAACCAGAGAAGTCAGCCATAGCGGAGTACTTGATGAACCAACCTCAGTGCTTTGTGTGACTTGGAAAGACACAGTTTCTTGAACATATTGAAACATCTGTGCAGAAATAGAGCAGTTTCTTTCATTCAACAAAATACGGTAATCCCTGAACTTGGTTACAAAACAGACACTGATGATGAAAAGACTTAATTAAGCAGATAAACTTATATCGGATCACTTGTTTTTCCTAAGGGTTGGGGTTTTTTTGCACATTTGAATATGTGTCAATTTGATAAATATATTCTCTTGAGAAATATCTATGCCTTTCAACAGAATCCTGTGGTCAACTTCTGCTGCAAGTTGACTATAGAGTCACACTGGAAAACCTAAAGATTCCTAAATAAATGTTCTCTCACGTGGAAAAAAATCCGTATTTTATTCACATTTTTTTTAATTTTTAGGGGTCCTGCATCCTTAACTTTTGCTAAATTGGAGGGCCTAGTGCACATTTTTGTTGTTATTTATTTATTCAGTAGTTTCCGACTCTTCATGACCTCATGGACCAGCCCACGCCAGAGCTCCCTGTTGGCCGTGGCCACCCCCAGCTCTTTCAAGTCAAGCCAGTCGCTTCAAGGATATCATCCACCCATCTTGCCCTTGGTCGGCCTCTCTTCCTTTTTCCTTCCCTTCTCCCAAGGATCATTGTCTTCTCTAAGCTTTCCTGCTTTCTCATTATGTGCCCAAAGTATTCCATCTTTGCCTTTAATAAACTTCCCTCCAGTGAGCAGTTGAGTTTTATTTCCTGGAGTATGGACTGGTTTGATCTTCTTGTGGTCCAGTCATGTACCTATTTTTCTTTATTCTTATGTCTGAGGCTTACTGTAGTCATTCAGATTCTCCTCTTGTAAACAAGCCTTCTTTAACCCTATTCTAGCATTTGTTTCCATGTGTGGTAACCAAGAACACTTAGCAACTGAACTTGAAGAATTGATTGATGCATGGGATTTTTTTTATGAGAGAGAAATAAAAATGTCATTCCCTACCTTTTAGCTACTTTTACACTGCTTTTCCAACTTCTTCCCAGTGGGCGCATCGGTTGATGCTGTTTAACCACCTTATCATATTGACAAATTTCCCCCTGGTAGGACACTTCAGCCTCTTTTCAAGCATGGAGAGCATGGAGCTCATCCCTGGAACAACCCTCATGTTCCAGGGTTGTAAAGAAGCAGAAATGTCTTGAAAAGAGGGAACTCTGAACATGGGCCAGCAATCCTACCTCTTCGCGAGTCTGTCTTCCCTGAGCCCAACATGTAGACAAGGCCTGGGCCAACTTCAGCCCTCCATTCAGGTGTTTTGGACTTCCACTCCCACAGTTCCTAGGCTGTTGTGAGCCAGATGCAATCATCAAAAGAGCCACACTTGGCTCCCAAGCCATATGTTCCTGACCCCTGATCTACATGAAGCCGCTGGGGGAGGTCATCCGGAGTTTCGGAATGAGGTATTATCTCTATGCAGATGATGTCCAAATCTGTTACTCCTTCTCACCTGTCACCACTGAGGCTGTCCAGACTCTGAACCGGTGCTTGGCAGCTGTGTCAGACTGGATGAGAGCTAACAAATTGAAACCGAATCCAGACAAGACAGAGGTTCTACTGGTCAGTCGCAAGGCCGAACAGGGGATAGGGTTACAGCCTGAGTTAGACGGGGTTACACTCCCCCTGAAGACGCAGGTTCGCAGCTTGGGAGTGATCCTGGACTCATCACTCAGCCTGGAAACTTGTGAGCCAGCTGCGGATGTCTGATCTGGCCACAGTGGTCCACGCTCTTGTTACATCCCAAATAGATTACTTCAATGCGCTCAATGTGGGGTTGCCTTTGAATACTGTTCGGAAACTTCAACTAGTCCAATGAGTGGCAGCTAGACTACTCACCAGAGCGTCATGCAGGGAGCATACCACCCCTCTGCTATGTCAACTCCACTGGCTGCCGATCCAGTTCCGAGCACAATTCAAAGTGCTGGTCTTGACTTATAAAACCCTATATGGCTCCGGCCCAACGTACCTGTCTGAATGTATCTCCTATGTAATACAATAATGTAGAGAGCAAGGGTGTAAGAACACAGTAAAGTTAATACAGTAAGGCTATTATCAATATAAATGTATATATGCTTTATAATGCTCACAGAACTAGAGAAAGAGTACTATACAATTGTTAAAGACATACCATACCCAATACGCACATATGGGTGTTGCGATAGAGTTCACAGATAGATACCGGATTATATATCCACAATTAGCAGCTTCACAATATAGCCCGCAGCTTCACAATATAATTCGCAGGTCCACAACACTATATACAGGTAGTTGCGTTGTGGAGCTGCGAATTATATTGTGAAGCTGCGGACTATATACTTCTAATTGTGGATATATAATCCGAAGTATCTATCTGTGAACTCTATTGCCACAACACCCATATGTGCGTATTGGGTATGGTATGTCTTTAACAATTGTATAGTACTCTTTCTCTAGTTCTGTGAGCATTATAAAGCATATATATTTTAATATTGATAACAGCCTTACTGTATTAACTTTACCGTATCTCCTATGTCCCACCTAGGAATTTAAGATCTTCTGGAAAGGCCCTGCTCTCAGCCCCACCCTTGTCACAAACGAGACTGGCGGGGATGAGGGACAGGGCCTTCTCGGTGGTGGCCCCCCGCCTGTGGAGTTCACTCCCCGGAGAAATTAGATCATCGTCATCCCTCCTTTCTTTTAGAAGGAAAATAAAAACATGGTAATCTGGCAGACTGACAAGGACAATGGCAACAAGAGCTATGGAAACGGATTGTGATAAACTGGATGGAATCACTAATTACAGAACTCGGCGAGACGACGACCACCAGGCTGGCTTCTTTTTTAGTAGATTTTATTTAAAACTCAATGTTTTAATTATTTATAATTACTGTTTTGTTGTGCATTTTATTGTGTTTAATTGTAGGCATTGAATATGGGTTGAGAAGGGCGGGGTAAAAATACCCAAAATAAATAAATAGTTCCAAAGAGCATGCTTAGCTATTGGTTAAAAAAATCCCACAAAATTTGGGGGGGGAATAATTGAAATGTCTAATTTCTCACGTATTTATCATTGCTATGTACCTTCGAGTTGACTCAGACCTAGGGTTTTCTTGGCCAGATTTCTTTAGAGGAGCTTTGACGTGGCCTTCCTAAGGCTTTCCAATGGCTAAACAGGGATTCAAATCCTGATCTCAGAGACTTAATGCAACAGTCAAATCATTGTGCCATGCAATGTATAGCGTGTTGTCTTCAGATCTGTCCACTTGACCCAACTATAATTGGTTAAATGTAGTGGAAAGTAAAGATTCAGTTCATAATACTATTACAGTAATATTCTCTTAGTACAAAGGTTTAAATAAGAAATGTCACTGTTTGTTATTACAGTAGAGACTCACTTATGCAACCTTCGCTTATCCAACGTTTTGTATTATCCAATGAAGTCCTCCTCCTGTCCAAATCCCCAGCTGTTTCAATACATTGCAATGTTTTGGTGCTAAACTCGTAAATACAATATTAATTGCTACATAACGTTACAGTGTATGGAACTGCTTTTTCTGTCGATTTGTTGTAAAACATGATGTTTTAGTGCTTAATTTGTAAAATCATAACATAATTTGACGTTTAAGAGCTTTTTCCTTAATCCCTCCTTATTATCCAACATTTTCGCTTATCCAACATTCTGCTGGCCCATTTATGTTGGATAAGTGAGACTACTGTATAGTAATTCCTTTGCAGCCAGTGTAGGAAACTAGGAATCTGCTAAATGAAACTGAATTCTAATGTTTACTTGTTCCTTCTCAGAGGAAGGGACATGCTGCAAGCCTATGCCTTCGTAGTCCTTTCTGTTTGTACAAATGTCACTTAACCACAAGAGAGGAATGTTTGGCCAATGGGCTACAGGTAGTCTTACTTTTTACAAATATTTACTAATATATTTTGCTGGGAAAGGTCCTCTAAGAGGTTTTGGGGGGATCACCACATTGGGGAAGGGGAGTTCTGGATGGTCTTTCTTCAAAGCACAAAGTCATGGCACTGAAGGCTATGGAAAGCATGCCTAGAAATAGCACTAGATTAGAAACTAAATGCTAGAAGGGAAGTAATTATTTTTGGAAACAATCAATTTTCCTGAGCAATTACAGGTGAGGGAGCTGCAGAGCTCTTGATTTTCCTTAATAGTAAAGACTTCACTAGATAACAAGACAGGAAAAAAATGTTTACTTCTCTTCCTCAGACACCAGCAACCCCTTTCTGCCCAGCCATCTCCATGTCTGGGTTTTGCAGTCTACCAGCTGCCATAGAGTGCCAAACATCCCTGAACAATATTTTCTGCTTTGAGATTTAGAAAATTGTAGTACTTAAGGAACACAGTACAATCAGCCCTCCATGTTTGTGGAGTTGATTAGAAGTTGATCATTATATTATCGTATCTCAGTAATATTTCCTCTTATGATCACCACAACACGGGTACATGCTTGTCCATATACATTTGTGACACTTTCTTCTTGACTGGGCTTCACATCTCTGCTGATATTATCCTAGATCTGTGCATGCCACGATTATCCTCCTCTTCCTTCCAAACTCATAATTGCTGCCATTGAAGTAGTGTTGGCATGTACTTGGCCATGCCCAACGGGATTATTAGGAGGTGGCCTAGCAATGAAGGCCAATGCCACAATTTCTACAATGACATGAGAGTGAATGGCTCAAGAAACACTTATAACCAAGACTATCCAGGCTGGCCTAGTAATCTAGGGGTTGTCTACACCAGCAAAAAAACAAAAAACAAAACAAAAAAACCCACGTATCTACCCCTGTTATGGTGCTGAATGACAATTGCATTACTGAAACAACATTTATTGATGTTGTTAAATAACTTTATGTTATTGCTTTATACAATTGAATGTTTGATACTATTTATTTGTATTGCTTAATTAATTGTATTGTATGGCATTGAATATTTGCCTTTTTATGCTATAAGCTGTCCTGAGTCCCCACGGGGAGATGGGGCAAGATATAAATAAAGTTTGGAGTTGTTGTTGACCATAGAATCATGCTGGAGGACCTAGAAATTCTTAGAAATAACACCTCTTTAGGAATCTCTAGTGCGCCTATGTATCATCAGTTTCTGGTAGAAGTTGACTGGAGTTGTTCTGGAAGATCTAGACAATTCTAGAGAGTTATTCTCTCCAGTAAATCGTGACTTTATAAATTAACATTTCCCCATTCTTGCAGTGGTCGTGCATCCCTAAACCCAGCAAATGTGGAGGGCTGACTATATAGTGAAAGGTGTATAATGTCCTTTGATGCTTCTTTGCAGGGGGTTGGACTGTATGGCCCATGAGGTCTCTTCCAACTCTATGGTTCTATTATTAGTGTTAGGGACTGTCCATCTGGAAGCTCCAGAGCCTTATCTGGCAAACCAATCTAGATTCTATAATGCAATCTCCCCTTGAATATTCCAGAATCCCATGTTGCTTTAGCATTTATGTTTAATAGAGTCAAAGATTTTCTGGCCCTCTGATGATTGGGTTCAGTAAAGACTCTAGTCTTTAGGGAGATGTACCTCTATCTTCCAAGCAGTAAAGTTCATAAACATTTTTACCTGGGACAATTCATCACTGCGTTCATTTTTCAGTTTAGACCACCGCTTCAAAGGGTTATTTTTTGGACTACTACTCCCAGAAATTTCCAGCCATCACGACAGGGTTTTTTTTTCTGTGTCAGGAGCGACTTGAGAAACTGCAAGTTGCTTCTGGTGTGAGAGAATTGGCCAGCTGTAATCTATTTAGTGCAATCCCCATATCCACAGGGAACATGTTCCCAGACTTTGCACAGCTACACAAAACATGGATAATAGCAAACTATATTGAAACAAGGGCCTTCTGGACGAAAAATACATTAAATATGTGCTGGTAGATGTAGAAAATGCTTAGAGAGAACATACTTTGTTTATTATGGATAAATGAAACTGCAGATACCAGTTGTGCAGGTATGAGGATTGTGCTGTATTTTGCTTTGTGGTCATTGAACAGACTTTCTTGAGATGATAAATTTAAGTCACTTTTGGTGGTCTGATTTCAAAAAAATGCATTAGATGTTATATGTACTTTTTATGATATGATATATATGATTTTTCCCAGTTGGCAGAGTCACCCCCTCCAGTAAATATAATGAAACAAAAAACACAACCCACATACATCTGAATGGCTATAAATTGAGATATTGGTTTAAGCGATTCATCAGTAATAACACATTAGTGCTGCTTCTGCAATGAAAACTACGTATACCCAGTAAGATTTTGGAGGGCAGCATGTCCCTTGTATTTATTATTTTCTCACAACTTTGATTTGTCAATGTTTTTGTTTGTATTCTGTGCCAATTAGGGGCTGTTCTGCTGCTCTTGCATATTGAGCCTCTGGTGTTGAATAAAACAATCCACATTTTCCCTCTTCTTTGTTCAATAGGGATTCCTTTTAAAAAATGGCAAGGTCTTCAATAAACTCCACAACTTCAGCAGACGGCCCTAAAGATCTTTGGAAAGCACAGCAACAGCATTCTGCATAGTAACAGTCAATTCCTTCGTGCTAAAAATTCCCCTGAACCGCTCCCTGGGCCTTTTGCTGCAGACAGGCTACTGTTAGCCAGCCGCTCCGTTTCCAGACTTCTCAAGGTATTTTCTGCATTCTGATTTCCTTTCCTTTCCAGGCATTGCTGATAATGGCTTCATTCCCCTTAGTTCCTAAGACAGATAAATGCTTGTGTGGATAAATGTAAAATAATGTAGGTGTGGCTGTGTGAGGTTATGCTTATTGCTAGAATAGTCAGAAATCCTGTTATATGAACTAGCATTCCCCATACTCTTAAATCAATCAAGGAGCCTAAACAGTTGGTAACAGGGATGTATAATGCTCCCATCCACTCATATGGATATTATTTGTTTTATGTTTCTACTTTTTATTCTCCTGATATAGACATGCTATAGGTGGTAGAAAGATCTCAGTATAGCTATATACATAAAAATCAAAGAATGTGTGTGTGTGTGTGTGTGTGTGTGTGTGTTTGTTTGTTTTTACCACAAAGACTTGTTAGGAGAAATGGTCCTCTGTGATGTCACTGGATTGGCAATTGCTAGCTTAAGGGCTGGCTGTTGCTAGGTGAATTGGCCATCTGTGATGTCATTGAGAAAGACAGGTAGTAAGTTGTAAAAGGGGAAGGAAGGAAGAAGGAAAAATGTATGAGGGGAAAGTAAAGGTAAAGGTTTCTCCTGACATTAAGTCTAGTCATGTCCAACTCTGGGTGGTGGTGCTCATCTCCATTTCTAAGCTGAAGAGCCGGTGTTATCCGTAGACACCTCCAAGGTCATGTGGCCAGCATGACTGCATGGAGCGCCGTTACCTTCCCACAGCAGCAGTACCTATTGATCTAATCACACTTGCATGTTTCAAATTGCTAGGTTGGCAGGAGCTGGGGCTAACAGTGGGAGCTCATCCCTGTTCCCCACACTGTGCTACCAAGGGGCCCTGGTGAGGGGAAAGAAGGAAGGAAAGAAAGAGAAAGAAGAAATGAAAGCCAGGGGGGCAGCTGCCCCTCTGACACTGGGCAATGTCAACTACATACGCTAGTAAAATATATATAAGTGTAGCAGTGCATATGGTATAGTGGTTTGAATATTGGATCAGGATATAGGGAGGCTAACAAAGCAGAATCAAAGTCCAGTTTGTATTTGGAAGAGAGACCAGCAAGGAATACCAAGTGCTGTATGCTATATGTAGAAGAAGGCAATGGCAAACCACCTCTGAATATTCATTGCCTGAGAAAACCCTGTGAAGTTCTTAGGGTTGCCATGAGTCAACAGGCAACTTCAAGGCACATGCTACTACCATAGTAATGCATCCTGTCTTGGGTCATACTTAGAGTAGACCCATTGAAAGTAATGACATTAGTCAGGACTTTTAGTGTTACTCAAAGCATAACCAAATCAGGTGGAACACATTTGTTTAACACATAAAGGATGCTCTATTAATGCAGTGTTCTAATTCAGTACTCAGACCACTTCACCACACTTGCTCTGCCACTATATACGCATATTGTCTATGTACAGCACCAGGAATGTGGCGCAGCTGGCTGGGTGTCAGCTGCATAAGATCTCTACTGACCAGAAGGTCATGAGTTTGAGACCTGCCCAGGTTGGGGTGAGCTCTCGACCAATTTGTGTAGCTCGTTGTCGACCTTTGGAATCCAAAAGACAGTTGCATCTGTCAAGTAAGAAATTTAGGTACCCCTTTGTGGGGAGGCTAAATTTAACTGATTTCTGGAATGTTAAATAGCCTCTATGTCTGTCTATGTTGTATGTCAATGGCATTGAATGTTTGCCTGTATATGTGCATTGTGATCCACCCTGAGTCCCCTGCGGGGTGAGAAGGGCAGAATATAAATGACATAAATAAATATGTATGCATCTTTTCCCACATGGTAATCCTTCCAGCAAAAAGTGGTCGTAAAATGTATGTACACACACTGTCAATCACAACACACTGAATAAAATCGTGATACCAGAAAAAAGAGGGGAAGCACAGAGGAAGAAACAGTATGGTTTAAAAAGTTAATATGCTCATTCTAAATATATTTCCCCTGATATGTCATAACAATTTTCATAAAGGGGTAATCAACAAGCTTACACTAAATGTGCATTTGAATTTATTCCTTCTAGATCAAATGTCTCAGGGTCACCATAGGCCAGGAATGATTTGAAGGCACACTACAATAAGAGCAACAACAGGTTTAACTTTCTCTATGGAACCCCCCGGTAACACAGTGGGCTAAACTGCTGAGCTGCTGAACTTGCTGATCAAAAGGTTAGCGGTTTGAATCCAGTGAGCAAGGTGAGCTCCTGCTGTTAGACCCAGATTCTGCCAACCTAGCAGTTCAAAAACATGAAATGTGAATAGCTCAATATGTACCACTTCTGCAGGAAGGTAACAGCGCTCCATGCAGTTATGCTGGCCACATGACCTTGGAGGTGTCTACAGACAAAGCCGGCTCTTTGGCTTAGAAATAGAGATGACCACCACCACCCAGAGTCGGACATGACAAGACTGAATGTTAGGGGAAACTTTACTGTACCTCCCTCACTTTTCAATCATTTTTAAATTGTTTTCATTTTTTCCTAACATTGCCATGGGCATTTGTGCCCCTCTCTAAATATTTTAGATGTGTAACTTCATTCAGCTCTTACCAGCATACTCAACCATGAAAGATAACAAGAATTGCAATTGAAAACATCTGGAGGGACACAAATACCTTAATAGAAAGTTAATTTTGAATTTCACCCTTAAAGAAGACTTTTCAAAATCCTGCTCATTGAGTCTAATGTGGTAGAGCATTGCCTCTTTGCATAATTATTTATTTGTTTTAACTTATAAGTCACCTTGAGTCCCATTTTGGAAGAAAATATAAAAATCGAGTATGTTTTCGTTACTTGTCTTTCTCTCCCTCCCTCTCTCTTTCAGGGTTAAGAGCAGAATGTCTTAGTGCAATACTATGAATGGTCATTCCTGTTAAACGGAGTGCAGCTACTGGCACATTAATGGCTTATAAATGCGGACGAATCTGATCTGGAACAAAGCTGCACCAAGATGCCCAGCGAGAGGCTCCAGAGCAACAGTGGTTTAGAGGAGCCTGCACTCAGGGAAAGCAAGTCCGGGGCCCAAAGCCCTAACTGCAACTCCTTACGCAAGGCTGTGGCCACTGCCGTGACCTTTGATGGAGAAGCAACCACTGAGAGACGGAAGAAGAGAAAGAAAGAGTCCCGCCCCGAATCCATCATAGTTTATCGGTCGGGGAATGAGAACAAGGTGGAAGAAGAACAGGCAGATGACGAAGGGGCCGAGAGAAGTTCTGAGGAAGGCTCCAAATTCCTGGGACATGCCGCAGGAGACGGTAACCACCTTGCAATAAAAATAGTTTGCTATTAATGATTTGCTTCACTTCCTCCTAAAAAGGAGGTTTGTGTTCCTTCTTTATTTCATCCTGGAACATCATTCACTAAGATTCCTGTTTTATTTAACATCTGTTCTATGTGCCTGAATATTTTCCTGCCTTTCTTTTCTGACAAGTGGAACTTTTAGTTGTTGCATTTACACAGATGGTATAGAAATGCATTGTGGTGCATGAGTTTTCATTTTCTGTCCCTTTGCCAGTAGTTTGTAACATTATTTTCCTTTTCAATGCCATATTGATTTTCAGAAAACTATACACAACAGTCCCATTTATTTTTTGTTGCTTATTTTACTTAGGCGATCCCTCATAACCCAAGGATGATGGTTCTCCAAGTGTAGTGTCTTGACAATAGGTCTGTAGGTGGCTATGGAGCCCTATTCTTGATCCGCATGTTCTCCAGCAGTGAGGACATTGGTTTCCAGGTGGAAAACAGTCCCGGTCGGGGTTGGCTTGATGCGCCTTCCTCTTGGCACGTTTTCCCCTTTCACCCTTTATTCGTGCTTCTTTGAATTCTGCAGCAGTGGTGGTTACAGCTGATCTTCCCAGTTCTCGGGTGTCTAAGCCACAGTTTTAAAGCTTTAAGCCCATCTTTAAATCTCTTTTCCTGTCCACTAACATTATGTTTCCTGTTCTTGAGTTGGGAGTATACGTAGTAACTGTTTTGGGAGATGGTAATTGGGCATTCAGACAACGTAGCCAGTCCAGCGGAGTTGATGGCATAGGAGAATCGCTACAATGCTGGCGGTCTTTGCTTCTTCCAGCACGCTAACATTTGTCCACCTGTCTTCTCAAGAGATTTGCAGGAATATTTGAAGGCAACGCTGATGGAATCGTTCCAGGAGTCGAGTGTGATATCTGTAGACAGCTCATGTTTCGCAGGCATATAGCAGGGTTGGGAGGACAATAGCTTTATAAACAAGCAATGAGGTATCCCTAAGGATGTTCCGGTCCTCAAACACACTCTGCTTCATTCGGAAAAATGCTGCACTCACAGAGCTCATGCGGTGTTGTATTTCAGTGTCAATGTTGACTTTTGTGGAGACGTGGGTGCCAAGGTAGTGGAAATTGTCAACATTTTCTAACATTACACCATTAAGCTGTATTTTTGGCATTGCAGAGGGATTGGCTGGTAGACACAACCAGTTCAGAAATTTTATTTGACTTACCCTGCCCAGTAACATCTCTTTGCTCTTAACTTAAATAAATAGCATGCATCATTTTTATATGACCCATTTCAGAGGATCCATCTAAAGCGCTTCCCTATTCTCAATTTTATCATCCTGAAAAAGTTGGTGTCTTCTGAAAATCAATTTACTGCGTGCAATTCCATGGCAGATCCTGCATCTCAGTTGGATCCATTAGGCGTAATATCAGTTCATTCCTATCCACTGCTGTCTGTTGTTTAACCAACAGGTTATGTCCATCTGCTTTTAACTGCACATGAGCACATAGTAACCACAGTCTTTTTATTCCTAGGTTCCTGGGCTATGCCTCTAGATAGCAGGTATGTCACTTTAACTGGGACCATCACAAGAGGAAAGAAGAAAGGCCAGATGGTGGACATCCATGTTACTCTTACTGACAAAGAGCTACAGGAGCTTGCTAAGTCAAAGGAGCCTCCAAAACCAGAAACGCCTGAGGGGAAGAAAGCTTGTCAAGTTGGAGTGGATAAAGGCCCTCATGTCCTCCTCTGGAGCTTTGCCTGTCTCCCAGTCATCTTTGTCATGTCCTTTGTAGTTTCCTTTTACTATGGGACCATCACTTGGTACAATGTCTTCCTGGTATACAATGAAGAGAGGACCTTTTGGCACAAGATAACCTTCTGTCCTTTCCTCATTATCTTCTACCCAATCATCATCATGGTGGTTGCCTTCTCCTTGGGCCTCTACACAGCTCTGACTCAGATCTCGTGGGCCTTTGGGGAATGGTGGCACGCGGTCCGGGATATGGAGAAAGGCTTCTGTGGCTGGCTCTGCAGCAAGATGGGCCTGGAGGACTGTTCTCCCTACAGCATTGTAGAGTTACTGGATTCGGACAACATCTCTGGTACCATGTCAGCTAAAGGTTCAGCTCAGGGCGAAGAGATTTCAGCAGTCTGAGTGACACTGCACTGTTCCTGTTCATGAGGGGAGAAACATGAGGAAGGGTATACAGATGTTTGGTTTGGGGAAATAAAATCCTCCAAGAAATCGGGAACATTCAGGAAGACCACAAAAGTCTCTGTTGATGTGACCATTTTCAAAAAAAGAGAGGATGGCCCTGTACGCTTTTCCTTGTGAAAAGAGACCTTTTTGATGAAACCTAGAGTGTCCAGGGGAGCTAGTGTGGTTTAGTGGTTTGAGTGTTGGATCAGGATTCTAGGAAACCGGGTTTCAAATATATTCTCAGTCCTTGAAACCCACTGAGTAAACTTAGGATAGTTGTATTCTCTGTCTGAGAGGAAAGCAGTGCAAACCACTTCTAAATAATTATTGCCAAGATTAAAAAAAAACCTGATGATAGAGTTTACATAAGTCAAAGTTTACTTGAAGGCACATAACAATAACAGCAAGCATTTCCAGTAATTGAGCTCTGGCTGATTGCATTTTCAAATCTTTGCTGGTGTTCAGCATGAACTGGTGCAGAGCTTGACTTCCTATCATTTTTGGAGGCAGGTGAAGGGGTGTATGTTTACAGGAACCAAATATCTCTCCACATATATAAAAGTAACTCCTAACTAAACTAGAAGGCTAAATACCCCAAAGTCATCAGATCCCGTCTGATTTTGGAAGCTGAACAAGGTCAGCCCTAGTTAGTACTTGGATGTGAAACAACTAATGAATAATAGAATATGAAAGAAAGGGAATAGTCTAGTCTAAGAAAACCCAATAATATCCATGTGGTCACCATAAATTAACAGATGAAGGCACATAAACGCACAGGAAATATAGGCAGAAGTTTCCTATTTTGCCATATCTGTTTTCTGTGTGCAGATTTTATTTTTGGTGTCCTTTTTCTTAGAGAGAGAAAATGTACAAAAATTCAAGTCCTGCTTTTCACCCCATAATCTGATAAGATTTAGTCCAGGAACAATTTTACATGCCCAATCTCCCATACCTTGTTACATAAACATGCAAGACTGGCTCATAATGATGCTGATCTGATTGGTGGCTTTTGTTGGAGTTTGTTGAAGGACCTTGTTGAGTGACAGAGATCTGTTTGATTGAAGTTGCCTGGTAGGGAGAAGGGAATGCAAAATGAACAGCTTTGCAAAATGGATCTTCCACTGTAAATCTGCAGGTGTACTCTTCTGATGCCTGCCTCTGTCTTGCTGAAAATCAGGGGCTGACAACTACAATCCAAAATGTGCTTACCAGGTTAGTCAACTCTAGCAGTCCTTCCAATGTGATTACAGGTAGTGATTGACATAAGCTATGTTCATATGAGGAAACGGAATGCCCCGGATCACAGTAGGCTCCCCATTTCATTCCACTGCTTGTACATTCTTTGTGTTCCCTGCATGGTTGCCACACATTCTATCTATATATCTGTCTATCTATCATCTATCTATCTATCTATCTATCTATCTATCTATCTATCTATAATGTTTGTTTAAAAATGCTCCATCTAGTATCTGGTTTAATATGTGGGCACAAAGCCAAGATGAATCCGAAACCTGGGGGAGTGGGGACTACAAAAACAAATGCACTAGTGAAAATTATTTTGTGTTTATGTAGATTGTTAGCACAAGCCTTATTGTTCTCACAGAATATATAGTGGGAAGGGACAGGGAGTTAATGCCATAAGTTGTACAACAGAATGCCCTATGTGACTGTTTTTATGGAAGCAAATACTTCTGGAATGGATAGTAATGTGTCTCCTTCTGAAATCATGAATTTTCTTCTGAGATATGCATTATTGAGCCTTCTTGTTTCATAGTCTTTTGACTATGCGTTTCTGTGAAGGAAACTAGACTCAGCCCAATTACTGGTGCTAGTTGTATTTGCCTTTCTTTGGTGCTGTTGTATTTGCCTTTCTTCCTAAATACTATAGACTGTCCTTTCTCCTATGATGCAGCTTTAGTGGCCTAATACTGCAAAGTATTTGTAAAGCCTAATAACTTCATTAAAAGCCATGCTATAATTGAAAAGCACAATGTCCCTTCCAGATTTGGTTCACAAATAATTGCTAGTTGTGGGCCACCTGGAACCTATAAATGTATTATTTTCAGATGTGAGTCTTCTTTATAAGTATACTCACCTTTTTTCTAGTGAATTTCATGGAGGAAAGATAGACGCAATTCAATAAGTTGCCAGCAAAAATCACCACTCTACTAACTTGGACAGCTAAAAGAATACAGTATCTGTATATACAGTGATGTAACCTATTTCTTCTTGGAAAGATTACTTCCCTGCCTGAAGAATGATGAATGGAGTGGGCTGTGCAAGGCGGCTGACTCAATGAGTATTTCTGTGCTGCATCGTTAAAACACTTCAATCCCACTTCAGTGGTCTTGGTTTCGTCCTATGGAATCCTCTTTAGCAAAGTACTGAAATGCATCAATTATCAAAACCAATGTATTCCCTAGCATTGTCTCTTTGATGGAAAATGTGGTACCAGAGACAGAAAAAAATATGGAAAGAAAGACCATGTAACATGTTTAAGTAAACTTTTAATTTAAAACTAGGATAATGAAACAACCTTGTCAGGCAGACCTAAAATGAAACAATCTTGTCAGACAAACCTTGTCTAATTAAACAAAAACTTTTTGAAGATTATTTCCAAAATATATCAAGGATTTCCCCACCCCCATCAGTTTCTTCTTCTTCTTATATACAGTACATAACAAGATTAATACACAGCAAACAGGATCACTATGCTGGTTTTGTACTTGGTCACACCTTGGACACTTCCCAAGTGTTTGGGACTGTGTGATGTATTGGCGAATAATGCATGCAGATCCTAGTAGGGTGGCCTTTTGCAGCTGGCAGATGGTAATTTTGTCAGTGCTGATTGTGTTTAAGTGCAGACCAAGGTCTTTAGGCACTGCACCCAGTGTGCCAATCACCACTGGGACCACCTTGACTAGCTTATGTCTAATTATTATTATTATTATTATTATTATATTACCTCACTTTTTTTCTCCACCAGGAGACTCCAAGCGGCTCAACATTTTTTTCTAATGAGGTCAATGCTTTTGTAACATGTTGGGAGTAACTGGTGAGACAGGCTTATCAACTGCCCCCTGTACTTTGTTTTACTGCTCATGCATGCTCAGTAGGTATCCTGAAAGAAGGTGATGTTTACTTTACTTTGGTAAGTAGCTATGTAGCTACAGGAGGATCAAGTAGAGCAAAATCCTGCATGTTTCCCACTTTAGCTTCAATGCATTGTTTACTGCAAACATTGCTTCAGCCTGACACCAAACATCAGTGTTGCAGTAAACAATGCATTGATGCTTAAGTGGGTAACATATAGGATTCCTGCACTGTCCTCTCAGTGCTGATGTTGCTGAGAGAGAAAACCATGTAGATAAAGAGAATGTGGAAAAGGAAGGGATGAACAAATATGAAAAGACTTTGTAAAGAGGAACTTCTTTTTGTCAAGGGCTTTATTAACTGAGACATATTGATATGCCAGGTACCTCACCAAACTATAAATTGCAGGATCCCATAGGATGGAACCATGGCAGTTAAAGTGGGATCACACTGCTATACCTGTGTAGTGTGGACAAACACTGTGTTTGATTCACTGGTTTGTTGGTCCCAGTGGCTGGCCCTGCAACTGGACAGACTGAGGCGATCGTTTCAGGCAGTTCATTGGGGGTGACACAAACAACCAGCAAATTTTGTATATTGGCAGCTATTCCCAATTCATGCTGTGGTTGAGGAGAGGCAGTTCAGGGGTTTTCCTGCCTCACATGTCAAAATAACCTGACCAACCATGTGTACTGGGCACCTTGACCAGTTGGGGTGAGATTGACCCCCTTTTACCTCACACAGCAAATGACCTTGGAATAATCCAAGTGGGAGGAAGTTGGAGGAAAAATTCACCATACCTCCAGTATTAATGCTACATCTGTATGCACCATTTGTCCTCTTACAATTCCCCAAAGAGCTTTGCTAGCTGAATGTGTATAGCTTTTGTTCTTGTTTGTACTGAGAGATGTAAAGATGTGTGTCTTAATATTTATTTGATTTCCATTTTTCTCTCCTTGATCTCCAGCCTCAAAGTGAACCATAGTTCTCCCTGCTCGATTTATATTAAAGTGCTGTGAATAGTACCTTGCATCTATCATTGCTTTATTATTTCACATGTTTTTCTTTTGCCTTATACTTACAGTCCTTTTATTCTCTCTCCTTTGCATACTTTAAGTACAGTATTTCAGTACTGAGATCCAGGCCACCTGAGATCTGGGCCATCTTTATTTCTTGACTTTACATCCCAATTCAATTGTCATTGCACATTCTAGTGGGGTCCGCAGAATCCCTTACTAAGACCAAACAAGAGCAGAAAACACGAGAAGCAAACATGCAGAATATTTATGAATTTTTGCTCTGTCTATGATTATTTCAGTATCAGAAGCGTCTGTCAGTATAATTTCAATTTAGAATGAAAGAGTTCTTGTTTCATGATAAATATCTTTTGTTAAGCCTAGTATTTAGAATACAACATCTAATTGTGGAAATGCTTAAACCGCTTATACATTTATGTTTGGAGGTAAAGGATATCAGTTATGTAAATGAATAAATCTGCTTTGGCAAACCTCATTTTTCTTGAAGGGGTAGGTACTTCCAATTACAGACAAAATTACAGACAAATTTAGTCATGCTTAGAATAAAAGGTAAAAGTTTCCCCTTGACATTAAGTCTAATTGTGTCCGACTCTGGGGTGTGGTGCTCATCTCCATTTCTCAGCTGAAGAGCCAGCGGTGTACATAAACACCTCCAAGGTCACGTGGCCAGCATGACTACATGGAGCTCCGTTACCTTACCGCCTATTGATCAACTCATTTTTGCATGTTTTCGAACTGCTGGGTTGGCAGAAACTGGGCCTAACAGTGGGAGACCACCCTACTCCCCGGATTCAAATCGCCAACCTTTCGGTCAGCAATTTCAGCAGCTCAGTGGTTTAACCCGCTGCACCACCAGGGGCTTCACATGCTTAGAATAGATCCATTGAAATCAGTGGGATTGGAGTTTTGAGTGGAGATGGATAAATAATATTATTTAATTGGTAGTGAGTTTAGGATCCTGCACCTAAAGCAGTGTTTCCCAATCTTTTTTGAGCCGCGGCACACTTTTTACATTTGCAAAATCCTGGGGCACACCACCAATCAAAATGACACTCTAACACAGTAATAGTTAATATGTTTTTAAAATGTATTCATACACTCGGTGTGAAACCTGGGCCTGTTTCAATGAACTCAACATAGATATCCTGGCAGGAATGGCAGAAAGACACAAACTTCCCACACAGAACTCCCATAACCAAGAGAAAATGCTATAAGAGTTTGGTGGGCATTGACCTTGAGTTTTGGAGTTGTAGTTCACCTATATCCAGAGAGCACTGGGGACTCAAGCAATGATGGATCAGGACCAAACTTGGCATGAATACTCAATATGCCCAAATGTGAACGCAGATGGAGTTCAGAGGAAATAGACTTTGACATTTGGGAGTTGTAGTTGCTGGGATTTATAGTTCCCCTACAATCAGAGAGCATTCTGAACCCCACCAATGATAGAACTGGGCCAAACTTCCCACACACAACTCCCAGGAGGCAAGAAGAGGTCTCTACTTGGAGAAAGGGAGACGAACCTTCCCAATGCATGGAGAGGGAGAGACCAAGTAGACAACGGGTGGGGAGGGGGGTGTTTGTAATTTTGTGCCTTTATCGAGGTAGGTTTCTTAGGGTTTTTATACTTCAACACACTAGACCCCCCCCCCCCCCTTTGGAGGTTCCAATTTCCCATGGCACACCTGATGATCGCTCACGGCACACTAGTGTGCCCCGGCACACTGGTTGGGAAACACTGACCTAAAGGACCAAAGATTCAGTGAGAAAATAAATGTTCCTCTTGTTAAGGTTTCTTAACTTATAGAAGAAATACATTCTTGTTTAGAAATACCCCGATCCTTTCTAAATTAATCTAAAAAGGACAATGTTGGGAGAGAGATGTGTTGCAGCATCTTCTCTCTTATCTTAAACTAGAACTTTACGATTATTGTTGACAAAGTTTGTAGACATGCATCATTTCGCAACATAGTAATTCAGTTTTAATTTTGCCAACGGGAGGTTAAATCAACCTCTTATAAGACATACAGACACATACATAAATTATAATAATGAAATGGGTGGGGACACAGCATATCTCATGAAAACCTTTCAATTATATTTCTCATGTTCATGCGACACACAAACACTGCAGCTGAAACTAATGACACAGAGTTTGTAAAGCACTGTTTTATGCACTTCCTTGCATCCAACAGCCTTGGATTTGGGTAGCTCAGACAATTTCCAGATGTTTTTGTGTAGGGATTTGTTCTCTTTCCTGGCAGGTTCCTTGAAAGAAATGTGGCAGCACCTTTAAAGCTAACTGGTGAGTTTAGGTTTTTATATGAGCTTTCAGGGATATCAATCCACTTCTTTGGAAGCAGTACAAAATGATCTTGAAACCACATTTAATAGTTGTAGGACTGGGATAGAATGTAATAGGATCCAGAAAGATGCAAATCATGATCCTTGCCCTAAATTATCAAGGGGTTGCATATGGTGATGTGTCTATACTGAATCCAGTCTGAAGAATATTTTAAAAAGATCTCCTCCCCCCTCCAACTTTTTTTTAAAAATCATTGAAAACCATAAATTAGGAAGGAAATTCAAAAGAGAAATAGTTTCTAATTGAAAAAGGAAAGCAGCAGCTGCAAACAAGCCCTATCAAGAAATAATGTGTTTCAGTGTTTCATCATCAAGGACATGTTCTCAGTATTGCCTTCCATGTCAAGAAGCTTCTCATTGTGCCCAATATAGCTTAATCAATCCATTGTGATGTTAATGAGCCAAATGATAGTTTCTAGAAGTAAAGCTTTGGTCAGGTTTTTCCCTGTTGACACCAATCTACATAGAATGTAGAAAAAGTTTTTTTTTAAGTCACCTGAGCAACTCATACTTCCAGTGCACTAAAAAGTAAAGGAGTAGGGGACGATTTTGTTTAGCAAAGGAATGGCTGGCTGATAGCAGGGCCGGCGCAACCATTACGCGGAGGAAGCAATTGCGTAGAGTGCCGCCGGCCGCCAGCATCCTACCGCCATGTCGCTGACCCGGCCGCAGGCAGCGCTGCGGCTGCCTACTTTTGGGTCTTGCCTTGCTGGCGCCGCTTGTGCGCATGGGCGCTCCACGCGGCGGGCGGCGAAACGCGGAGCACCCATACGCACGTGCACAAGCGGCAGTTAAGCCTCAAAAGCAGGCAGCCGCGGGCCACAGCGTCCTTGGGGCTGTTTGCCGCTTGTGCGCATGCGCAGTTGCTCCAAGAAGCAACTGCGCACGTGCAAAAACCTCGAGGAGGACTCGAGGAGGCTCACCTCACCTGCCGCGCTAGCAGCACGACAAGGCCAGGCGGAGACTGAGACGCCGGCCGCAGGAAGGACTCGGTCCGGACTAGCCAGGCAGGCAGGCAGCAGAATAATTCTGAAGCATTGCACAGCCAGTCAGTGGAGTTTCTTTCCTCCTGAGCTTGCCTTGAAGGAACACAGGCAGAGAGAGGAAGGGGCTTTTATTATTAGTATATAATGTAATATAATTTTAAATTGGAGAGATCTGGGGTTTATTGTTCTTACTAATATAATAATGAGATAAGACAATATAATATAATTTTAAATTGGGGAGATCTGGGGTTTATTGTTCTTATTAATATAATAATGAAATAACACAATTTAAAGGTAAACTGCAAATCCCAAAAAACAAACAGGGTACTATATCAATACTTATGTTGCAAAATAGAGTACTAATGCTGATATTGATAGTAATATCAGCATTAGTAATGCATTAAACATGTAGAAAACCATATATGTTGATTTTTAGTATAATCCAGGTTATCCAGCTATATAATAAGGATTATATTCCACTCTAAGTATATAATTGTTAAAATAGAGTACTCTACTTATGCTAATATTGATGCATTAATGCATTAAACATGTAGAAAACCATATATGTTGTTTTTAGTATAATCCAGGTTATCCAGCTATATAATCAGGATTATATTCCACTCTATGTCTATAAATGTTAAAATAGAGTACTCTACTTATGCTAATACTGATGCATTAATGCATTAAACATGTAGAAAACCATATATGTTGATTTTTAGTATAATCCAGGTTATCCAGCTATATAATCAGGATTCCCGTAAATGTCCCTTATTTCTTCTATCAAAATATGGCAACCCTACTCCTGTCTTCCCTCCCTCCCTTCCCTCCTTCCATTCCCTTCCCTCCCTCCATTCCCTTCCATCCTTCTCTTCTTCCCCTCCTTCCTACCTTCTCCTTTTCTTTCCTCCTTTCGTCCTGGAGAATGTTTAACTGGGAGAAGAGAAGATAGAGAAGAAAGGTGAGAAACATGTTGGACTGGACGGCTTTAAGTATTTTCAGTTGGTCATGAGGGTTCTGTGTGGGAAGTTTGCCCCAATTCTGTCTTTGATGGGGTTCAGAATACTCTTTGACTGTAGTAGGTGAACTATAAATCCCAGAAACTGCAACTCTCAAATGTCAAGGTCTATTTCCCCCAAACTCCATCTGTGTTCATATTTGGGCATATTGAGTATTTATGCCAAGTTTGGTCCAGATCTATCACTGTTTGAGTCCACAGTGCTCTCTGGATGAAAGGTGAACTACAACTTCCAAACTCAAGGTCAATGTGTCCACCAAACCCTTTTAGTGTTTTCTGTTGGTCATGGGAGTCCTGTATGCCACGTTTGGTTTAGTTCCATCATTGGTGGAGTTCAGAATGCTCTTTGATTGTAGGTGAATTATAAATCCCAGCAACTACCACTCTCAAATGTTAAGGTCTGTTTTCCCCAAACTCCATGTTGCAAATAAATAAATACCTTATACCTTTTGTTATCAAGCAATTTTTTTTTTTTGGGGGCGCCAAAATAATGTTCGCTTACCATTTAAAATTACCTTCGTCCTCCCCTGGCTGATAGTCAACATCAGTGGTGGGGAACAAGAAATACATCAAAAATGGTTTCCCAAAGATGTCTCTCTCTCGGCATTACTTCGCGAACGAAGATTCAGGAAGGACTCATCCCACGCTTTTTACAAGCGCGTTGATGACTAAAAAGGCCAATCTGAGATAGGCAAGTTCGGTTACAGAAAGCACAGCAGAAAGTCTCCTTGGGTGATGTTGTTTCCAAGTTGCGGTTCTTTCTGCGTTGTCGTTTCTCTTCGAGACCCATTTGGCGTGTCTTCTCGAAAGAGGCCGCAGCATTGCGGATAGTGCGTCTCTATGCCTCCCGATGGGAGGCCAGGGTGGACCATTGCTGGTGATCAATCTGGCCAAGCCTGAGATGTTGTTTCAGGGAGTCCTTATATCTCTTTTTGGGGGCACCTCTCTTGCGCTGACCCGTGGCGAGTTCACCGTACAGTAGTATCTTTGGGAGGCGGTGGTCCTCCATTCTAGAGATGTGCCCTGCCCAGCGCAGCTGTGTTCTCAATAGCATGGCCTCAATGCTGGTGATCCCTGCTTGCTCAAGGACAGCAACATTCGTCACATAGTCGGTCCAGTGTATATTTAGGATTGTGCGAAAACAGCGCTGATGAAAGCGTTCGAGGAGTCATAAGTGTTGGTGATAGGTGTCCCATGTTTCAGACCCATAGAGGAGAATAGACAGTATAATAGCTCTGTACACACTGATTTTGGTGCTTTGCCTCAGGTGCTTGTTGCTCCGGACTCTTTTGTGAAGCCTTCCGAATGCACTATATGGCTTTGATAATCTGTGATCTATCTCTTTATCAATCTTGGCGTCTGAAGAGATGATGCTTCCCAGGTAGGTGAACTGCTGAATGGACCTAAGCACAGATGTGCCTATGCTGACGCGAGGATGATGGTGTTCTTCCTGTGGTGCGGGCTGGTAGAGGACTTCCGTTTTCTTCAGGCTGACTTCCAGCCCAAACAGCTCTGCAGCTGTTGCAAAGCAGGATGTGAGGCGCTGCAGGGCTGCTTCTGAATGGGCGACAAGGGCAGCATCGTCAGCAAAAAGCAGCTCATGGACTAGATAGTTTAGTCTTAGTGCGAGCCCTCAGATGGCTTAAGTTGAACAAGCTGCCATCAGTACGATAGCGTACATATATGCCGTCTTCTTGTAGGTCTGCCGTAGCCCTTTGGAGCATCATGCTGAAGAAGATTGTAAATAGGGTTGGTGCAAGAACACAACCTTGTTTCACTCCATTAGTTATTAGAAAGGGCTCCGAGAGAGCATCACCATATCTGATTATCCTGTTACATGAGGGCCAGCACGGTCAAGTCCCAAAGATGTATTGCACAGGGAAATCTCCAGTCGCTTGGGAAGTTTTGTTCCAATCCCATTGAACTGAACACATCTACTTGCATTTCAAAGAGTACTGTATGAGTATAGAAAACATTTTGGAGTGTATCCCATGCTATTGAGAAAGGTATACTGTCAGGGCACATGCTGCTGGACCACATGAACCACTAGCAAACAGTATGGAGATCAGTAGTGTCTCATATACCATAGTCATACCCAGTGGTATGCAGTCTTAGCACCTAACCAAAAAAAATTGCTAGACACAAAGTTGGGAACAGGAAAAAATTGATACAGTCTTTGGCCCAAGAATTCCTGGTCCTTTGTTTGGTCCATGCTAGTCTCTGCATATTTTTCCACCTGAGGAAGACTTAATATAGTCGAAACCAGTCTGGGAATTGGAAATCCTCTACATAGAAATCCTCTACAAGGAAGTGGAAGCTCCATACAGTTTCACTAGAGTTTCACAATTTCACTAGATAATTGTCTTTTCATAGATTTTTGGATTTATAAACTTCTGCTTACAAGAGAGTAACGAATCTATGCCCTCAAGGAGAAGTCTTCTCTAAAGTATTTTGAATGATCTTCACACTGCGCTCCAGTGTGAAGATCATTGTGACAAGACTCTGTGTTTACAATAGTTTTATGTACGTTGTATATATGTACATTATTGTAGCATATAAGTTGTAAAAAAACAACTACTATGATTGGGGTACTACTGTTTGTAGATTAAGGGATCCAATGGAAATTAGCATAATCATTTCTGTGGTGAACTCTCTAAAAATACCTTCACTGGAACTCTTTTTGCTTCTCAGTTCCTATTCGCAGTGTGGTTTTCTGCTAGAAACTTCACCAGTGTCAGTTTATTTCTTCCATGATCTTGTATTTATTCATTTTAATAAAATGTCCAGACTGAGTTTCCCCTTGAACATAATTGTTCAAGTCTGCATCATTTCCCTTCCATTAGAGTGAAATTTGTGCAGTCTGCACAAGGATCCCAAATGTAAAATGTAAAACAAAGAAAATTGGTCTATTTAACTGTACACAAGTTCCTTTCATGCTTCTGTCCTACAGCATCACAGCTGTGGTTCTTGAGATAATGCATCCTTTCTTAAGACACAACTGGAGGCCTTTTACTTTTATTCCTCTGCAAAATGGCCAGATTAAGTGTGGACAGTCTTTCTTGTGTCCTTACTTCAGGCCAGGGTTGTTCTTGTTCCAGGAAGGCTTTGTTTTAGGCTAACAAGGGCACCTTTCTTTCTCAATTATGGCAAATGGTTAAGGTTCCTCCTGAGATGATCAGAGCTCCATAATTGTGGCCAGAGCAGCCTTGCAGTCTCTGTGTTGAACAAAGTTCAGATCCTCACTCAGCCATGGAAACTCTTGTGATTTGGGGCAGGCAATACCTTTGCAGCCTAAAAGGAAGGCCTCCACTAAATAAATTTTGCCAAGAAAAATGCTATGACAGTTTTGCCATGAATTGGAGTTGACTTGACAGAGCATAGCCACAATGAGGACTGTAGCTCCTATCTATCTCTACATATAGGGCAGCATGTGCTGGAAAATGGGAGTTGTTGTTCAATCTAGTTTTTCCCTCCTGGCAGATGTTACCAGCAAAGACATATAATTTAAAAAATGGAGCAAGTATTAACCTCAGTATTCCCAAATGAAGACCATTAATCAAACCTGAATAGTAGTTCTACAGTGAAGTTCCATGTCATCATAGGCTGTCACTCACTGCTGAGTATGAGTGCCTTCCAAGTATGGTTGTTGGTGGGTCCATATGTGACTGTAGAGACATATTCTAGATTTGCATGTTCTTTCGTAGTGGGGACATCGATTTCCAGATGGAAGGCAGTCCCAACAAGGGTTGGCTTAGTGCACCTTCCTCTTGACACGCTTCTCCCTTTATCCCTCCATTCTTGCTTCTTCAAATTCCACAGCACTGTTGGGAACAGCTGATCTCTACTTTGAATGGTCAAGAGCCAGGGCTTCCTCGTTCTCTGTGTCTATGCCACAGTTTTTAAGGTTAGCTTTAAGCCCATCTTTAAATTTCTTTTCCTGTCCATCAACATTACGTTTTCTGTTCTTGAATTGGGAGTAGAGTAACTGGTTTGGGAGACAGCGACCGAACAACATGGCCAGGCCAGCGAAGTTGATGGTGGAGGATAATTGCTTCAGTACTAGTGATCTTTGCTTCTTCCAGAACGGTGTCAGTTGTCCGCCTGTCTTCCCAAGAGATTTGCAGGATTTTTCAGAGGCAATGCTGATGGAATTATTTCAGAAGTTGAGAATGACGTTCATTCATTGTTTACATTTCACAGGCATATAACAGGATTGGGAGGACAATAGCTTTATAAACAAGCACCTTGATATCCCTATGGATGTCCCGATCCCCAAACACACTCGGCTTCAAATTTAAAGGCTGCACTCACAAAGCTCAGACAGTGTTGTATTTCAGTGTCAATGTTGACTTTTGTGAAGAGGTAGCTGTCAAAGTAGCAGAAATGGTCAATATTTTCTACCGTTACACCTTTAAGCTGTATTAGAGGGATTGGCTGGTGTGAACTGAAAGAGCACTTTGGTTTTCTTGATGTTCAGTGACAGCTTTTCATATGCTTCTGCAAATGTGTTTAAAGTGGCTTGCAGGTCTTCTGAATGCGCACAGACTACGTTATCATCAACATATTGGAGTTCTATAACAGATGTTGAATGCGATTTTCCTGCTTCTTGGCAGGGAGTTGGACTGGATGACCCACGAGGTCTCTTCCAACTCAAGGATTCTATGTTGTTGTGACCTTAGTTTTGGCTTTGAGTCTTTTGAGGTTAAATAGCTGTTCAAGAGATTATTTCCACACCAGTTGGAAGCTTCCCACCAACACGATGAAATATCATAGTTAAGATGGAAAATACGATTGGGACAGTAATACATCCCTGTTTGACACCTGATTCCACCTTAAATGGGTCACTTTGGGAGCCACTGCTGTCTAAGACTCTTGCCATCCTGCACATTCCACAGATATGCAAATTTCACTTGCCTAGTTTCAAATAGACCTCACAACCTCTGAGGATGCCTGCCATAGATCTGGGTGAAGCATCAGGAGAGACTGCCTCTGGAACATGGCTACGCAGCCCAGAAAACTCACAGCAACCCAGTTATTCTGGCCATGAAAGCCTTTAAAAGCCATAGGATGTCCACAAATTTATCAGGGCATCTGATTTTTAAGAAGATGGTCCAGAGGACACTGTGATTCACTGTGGCAAAGGTCTTTGCCATGTCAATGAATGCCATGCACAGAGTTTGGTTTTGTTCCCTGCATTTTTCTTTGAGCTTTTGTGCAGTGAAGATCATACCCACTGTTCCTCTGGAGGGGAGAAAGCTGTTCTGGCATTCAGGAAGGATGTCTGTCTTGTTTTGGTCCAGAAGCAGCTTTACAACATTAATTGAAGTAACTAAAAAAGCTTTACTTCAACAAAATAGTAATAGCAATACAAACAGCAGTAAAGGAAACAGAAGGCAACATCCAAAAGCAATGCAAGGTCTTATAGTAGACATGAAACAAAAGTTTTTGGCAACAAGTCTTCACAGCAGATAGGAGCAAGAGTCTTTGGTAAAAAAAAGTCTGGTGCAAAGCCAACACTGGAGCTGTAGCACGGAGACTGGAACACAAACACACCAAGTGGGTCGCTTGCTGCCAGTGCTGACTTCTGGCTTTACTGTTAATGTATAGCCTTGAGCTCCCAGCACAGATGTGCCTAGGGTGAGGTCTGATTACTAAGCATTTTTGCTGTGATTCTAGCTGACCTTCTTTCTTCTTTTGCCTTGCACCATTTTAAAATGTAGGGACTTGTATGTCTTTCTCGCCTTCTCCTTCCACCTTAACACTTGGCCCCAAAAACCCAAGAGCTTCCTGTTCAGCCTCCTGTTCAGCCTCCTCCTCAGAAGCAGAAGAGTAGTCCACAACAATGTCTTCTGAAATAGGTAGAAAGTGGTTTGCAAGGATTTTTGCTAGGATTTTCCCAGCAAAGGTTAAAAGGGTTAACCGAAAAACTGGTGGCTTCTCATCTGTTGCAACCTTCTTTCGCCTTCACAGCCATTGAAGACAAAATGATTTACAGGTAAGTTCATCAAGAGAATAAAACAAAAAGCAGGCATGTCACAATGATATTGGTATTATACATAGAACACTTTGTTGTTGTTTATTCATTTAGTAGCTTCTGACTCTTCGTGATCTCCTGGACCAGCCCACGCTAGAGCTCCCTGTCAGCCATCACCACCCCCAGCTCCTTCAGAGTCAAGCCAGTCACTTCAAGAAGACCATCCATCCATCTTGCCCTTGGTCAGCCCCTCTTCCTTTTTCCTTCCGTTTTCCCCAGCATCATTGTCCTCTCTAAGCTTTCCTGTCTTCTCATAATGTGGCCAGAGTATTTCATTTTTGCCTCTAATATCCTTCCCTCCAGTGAGCAGTCGGGCATTATTTCAGGAGGTATGGACTGGTTGGATCTTCTCACGGTTCAAGGCACTCTCAGCATTTTCCTCCAACATAGAACACTATTGGCAGTAAATTAGCTGTTAAATATTAATAGGGGTGGTGCTGATCACTGACAGCTAAAATTATCTCTGATTTATGCATCAAAAATTCCCCAAAGCTATCTGGGTCAAAAACTAGAGATCTGGATCTTAATCATTTGGAAAACTAATTAGGATTAATTATTCCAGCTCAAGAGAAGAATGTTCATTAATTTAATTAGCCATGTAAATATGTATCATTTTCAAGCAGCTAAATGGTGTTTTGATGCCTTGATCTCATCTATATTTTATTGTAAAGTATCTAAAATTATAATATCTTAGGTCAGTGTTTCCCAACCTTTTTGAGCCGCGGCACACTTTAACATTAAAAAAATCGGGGCACACCACCAACCAAATGACACAAAATGACACTCTAACACAGTAAAGAATGGCTGGGGGATGGTGGCCTGCTGGGAGCGCCGAAGCCAGGGGAGGGGGCAGAGCCAGGCCGCACCATGCCCTGCCCCCTCCCCCGGCTTCAGCTCTCCCAGCAGTTGCTCCAGCCTTGAGGGGGCAGTGCCAAGCCAGCGGTGGCAGAGTCAGCACAATGCTGGCTTGGCACTGTCCCCTCAAGGCTGGAGCAGCTGCTGGGAGTGCCGAAGCCGGGGGAGGGGGTGGAGCCAGGCTGCACCATGCCCCGCCCCCTACCCCCAGTTTCAGCTCTCCCACAGAGGAGGAGCATGAGTGGTGGGCGGGCTTCAGTGGGCGGGGCTCCTCCTCCACGCGGCTTCAGCGAGCGAGAGGTGAGAGTCACGGTGGGAGTCATGGCAGATTGGAGGCTGGCTGGGGAAACGGCCGAAGTAGGCGGCGCCTCGGCCCCTTCTTTTTTTTCTTCGCCTCCGCTCAGCCCTTCGTCCTCCTCCCCCAAGCAGCAGGAGTTCGGCAGGAGGAGGGGGGAAGGAAGGGGGGCAGAGAGCTTTTCTCGCGGCACAGCAGGAGGTCTGTCACGGCACACTAGTGTGTCACGGCACACTAGTGTGTCACGGCACACTAGTGTGCCACGGCACACTGGTTGGGAAACACTGTCTTAGGGAAAGGTTTCCCCTGACATTAAGTCCCCTGCTCCACCAGGGGACCATATATACGTGTGTGTGTGTGTGTGTGTGTGTGTGTGTGTGTGTGCAAAGTTGAGAAGAAGACTTATATCTGTATGATACACCTACTTGAAAGCTCATATGAAAGCTCATATTTGCTGGTATAAGCTTTCAAGTAGGTGCACCATAAGGATATAATTGAGGTATTTTTGATGAGATTCTGCTGGGTACTTGAGATAGGAAAATTGCTTCTGTAAGGACTGTTAACTCATGCCATGTGCTTCTATGGGTGCATCTACACTGTAGAATGAATGTAGTTTAATCCCACTGGGCTGTGGTGCAGCTAGCTAATAGCCAGCTGCATTAATTCACTACTGACTGAGAGGTCATGAGTTTGAAGCCAGCCCTGGTCGGAGTGAGCTTCTGGCCATTAGTCTAGCTTGCTGTCGATCTCTGCAGTCTGAAAGATAGTTGCACCTGTGAAATAGGAAGTTTAGGTACCGCTTTATGTGGGTAGGCTAATTTAACTAATTTACGACACCATAAACTCTTTCAGTAGCCTGCAGAAGAATGAAGGACTCCATCAAAGGACTCTGTGTCACAAATGGACAGCACCCCCTGTGGCCGAAATCGAGCATACCCCCATGAAGCCGGAAAGCTGTAATGTTAAATTGCCTCTGTGTCTGTCTATATACTGTATGTTGTATAATCATATGAACAAATTCAAGTGCTAAATAGGATAACAATCTCACAAAAAGCACAATGCAATGCAATTCATTCACAGTGTTCCAGATTCACATAATAACAATAGTAGTGCCCCTACAATGGTATAGGGCCAAGTACAATATTCCAATAGAATCTGTGTTCCCCTATCAATAGTCAAGAGTATAATAACTCATAGGCTAACGACTGAGTCAGAAAGGGAGCCTTGGTGGGTTGAAGAGCTGGCAAGCTGCTGGATGGGCAGGCGCCAACGGCTGGAGGTAAGCTGGCGACACCAAGATGGCCGTTTCGCGTAAACTCCGCTTCGTCAGGGCGCTCAAAACTTCTGACCTCCCCTCCCAGTGTTGTAGTAACACAATAAGGACTCAAAGTCGATACAGGAGATTTCGCGTTTCCGCGTTCTAATACATGTCAATGCTGTGAGTCATCTCCCGGGCTGGAATCAGTATTTATATTCCGCCCTTCTCACCCCGCAGAGGACTCAGGGCGGATTACAATGACATAAAAATGGCAAACATTCAATGCCAATTAGACATACAACATATATACTTCAATACACAAACAGAGCAATCACTGGTAACAACTCAGTATACACAAAGCTAAACCACAGGGCATAAAGGGGCAGATCTATGGGAATAAAGGTGTAGACACGTGTTTGAGATAAAAATCGCAGGTATAATCATATGAACAAATTCAAGTGCTAAATAGCATAACAATCTCACAAAAAGCACAATGCAATGCAATTCATTCACAGTGTTCCAGATTCACATAATAACAATAGTAGTGCCCCTACAGTGGTATAGGGCCAAGTACAATATCCCAATAGAGTCTGTGTTCCCCTATCAATTGTGAGGCCGCTCCAAATCTCCCGTAAGGATCACGCGCAGACTGTCAGTCGATCCAACGAATTTATTGAAGGTACAACACTTGTAAAGCCAAAGCAGTGTCCCAACACCCAAACACCTTTTATACCCAAACCCCCTCCCTTCCTTCACCTGCAACGTCCGGGAGAGGTTGCATCATACCCTCTGACTCAGCAGTCCTAGTGTCCAGTGGATATTACATCATATCCCATCTGAGTCAGCATTCTGCATATCAGTGTCCAACGTCCAGAGGGAGCCGCGTCACGTCCTCCCTGACTCAGCAGAAATCCCCCGATGGCTCCTGGGAGATTACATCATCCCCAGGGGAATCCCCAGGGTCACATCAGTCTCACACACGCTAAGTCAGACTGGAGTTCCCTTAGCCTCTCCAGTTCTGACAATCAATAGTCAAGTCGTTAGCCTATGAGTTATTATACTCTTGACTATTGATAGGGGAACACAGACTCTATTGGGATATTGTACTTGGCCCTATACCACTGTAGGGGCACTACTATTGTTATTATGTGAATCTGGAACACTGTGAATGAATTGCATTGCATTGTGCTTTTTGTGAGATTGTTATGCTATTTAGCACTTGAATTTGTTCATATGATTATACCTGCGATTTTTATCTCAAACACGTGTCTACACCTTTATTCCCATAGATCTGCCCCTTTATGCCCTGTGGTTTAGCTTTGTGTATGCTGAGTTGTTACCAGTGATTGCTCTGTTTGTGTATTGAAGTATATATGTTGTAGGTCTAATTGGCATTGAATGTTTGCCATTTTTATGTCATTGTAATCCGCCCTGAGTCCTCTGCGGGGTGAGAAGGGCGGAATATAAATACTGTAAATAAATACCATAAATAAAATGCCATGGTTCAATGCTGTGGAGTTCTGGTATTTGTAGTTTGGTGAGGCCCTAGCAAGAAAGGGCCATAACTCCAAGGGCTCCATAGCTCTGAATCGTGAATGCATTCATTCTGCAGGAGAGCCTCCCTGTCTCTGGTTCTCTCCGCGCCTGTTCTCCCGGCGGCCACTAGATGTCGCTGCCGGCTTCGTTGCGGGAGCTCCGCGGAGGCGGGCCGGGATTCACCTTCCCGGAAGGGAAGAGGCGCCAAACAGAACAGGAGAGGAAACTGCGGGAGAATGTGGCGCGCGAAGGTAAACCCGGGACTGGAGAGCCCTCGGGGCGCGCACCTGGCCCTCTGGCACCAGAGCGGGTGGGACGGGAAAGCCCCTTCCTCCTCCTCCTCCTCCTCCTCCTGGTGAATGGCTGCCCATTGAGCCAGGAGCTGGGCCCTCCCTCCTGCCTGCTTTGGTCGCATCTACACTGTCGAAAGAATGCGGTTTTGCACTGCTTTAAGCGCCATGGCTCAATGCGATGGAATCCTGGGATTTGCAGTTTGGTAAGGCACCCGCACTCATGCGCAGAGGAGGCTAAAGACCTTGATAAACTACAACTCCCCCCATCCCATCGCATTGAGCCAGGGCATTTGAAGCAGCGTCAAAACGTGTTACATTTTGTAGTGTGGATGATGCACCCTTCGTCCTGGGATGCTTAAGGTCCCCTGGATACATCTACACTACAGAATGAAGGCCGTTCAACCCCTCTTTCACTACCATGGCTTAGTCAATGCTATGGAATCATGGGAGTTGTAGTATTACAAGGTTTTTGGCCTGCTTTGACAAAGAGGGCTCACCAAACTATACATCCCAGGATTCCATAGCTGGTTAAAGTGGTGTCCAACAGTGTAGATCAGATGTGGGCAAACTTTGGTCCTCCAGGTGTTTTGGACTTCAGTGATCACAATTCCTTACAGCTAGTTAGGAATTGTGGGAGTTGAAGTCCAAAACACCTGGAGGGCCGACGTTTGCCCACGTCTGGTGGAGATGTACCCAAGGATGCTGGACTCCCAGGTTGAACAAGGGCTCACAAATCTTTAACGCTGAGGGCCCGTCCAAATAGGCCTTATATCCAGGAATCACATCTGGCAGTGTGGACTCATATAATCCAGTTTAAAGCGGAAAACGTGGAATGGGATCCTGGGATATAGGGCCTGTCTGAAAGCGCCCTGAGTTTCTCAAACTCTGCTCCTCCAGATGTTTTGGACTTCAGTGCCCACAGTTCCTAACAGCTGGTAAGATGGCTGGGGTCCCTGGGAGCTGAAGTCCAAAACACCAGGAGGAGCGTGCTTGGAGAAGCCCTGCTTTAAAGTGTGCAGGTAGGTCTCCACCCTAATAATAAAACAAAACAAATGACCATCCTGTAGGATTATTGCAAGTGCAAATGAAAGTAATCAACGTAATATATTGTTCTGTTTTGAAACATATAGGGGTAACATAATCAAGAAATGATAAAAATTAATCTTCAAAATCAGAATGCATAAGATGTGTTACTCAAACTTAGGTGGCCTTAGGACAGCGTTTCTCAACCTGGGGGTCAGGACCCCGGGGTGTCGCAAGGTGGTGTCAGAAGGGTTGCCAAAGACCATCAGAAAACACAATATTTTCTGTTGTCATGGGGATTCTGTGTGGCCAATTCTATTGTTGGTGGGATTGAGTTCTCTTCGTAGACGAACTATAAATCCCAACAACTACAACTCCCAAATGTCAAGGTCTATTTTCCCCAAACCCCACCAGTGATCTCATTTGGGCATATTGAGTATTCGTGCCAAGTTTGGTTCAGTTCATCATTGTTTGAGTCCACGGTGCTCTCTAGATCAGTGTTTCTCAACCTTCCTAATGCCGTGACCCCTTAATACAGTTCCTCATATTGTGGTGACCCCCAACCATAACATTATTTTCGTTGCTACTTCATAACTGTAATTCTGCTACTGTTATGAATCGTAATGTAAATCTCTGATATGCAGGATGTATTTTCATTCACTGAACCAAATTTAGCACAAATACCCGATACGCCCAAATTTGAATACTGGTGTGGTAGGGGCAGGGGGATTGATATTGTCATTTGGGAGTTGTAGTTGCTGGGAGTTATAGTTCACCTACAATCAGAGAGCAATTTATTTATTTATTGTTTCGGCTTAATAGACCGCCCTAACCGAGGCTCAGGGCGGTTTACAGCACGCAACAGGACCAATTAAAACACATAAAATGGCATTATAAAAACAGCCAAAACAGTTAAAACAATTAAAACAGTTAAACAGCTAAAATTAGAATTAAAAATCCCACCCCACTACCCTAATGAACTCCACCAATGGAGAATTGAACCAATCTTGGCACACATGACCAACAGAAAATACTGGAAGGGTTTGGTGGGCATTGACCTTGAGTTTTTGGAGTTGTCGTTCACCTACATACAGAGAGCACTGTGGACTCAGACAATGATGGATCTGGACAAAACTTGGCATGAATATTAAATATGTCCAAATGTGGAATTTGGGGAAAATAGACCTTGACATTTGGGAGTTGTAATTGCTGGGATTTATAGTTCACGTACAATCAAAGAGCACTCTGAACCCCACCAATGATAGAATTGGGTCAAACTTCCCACACAGAACTGCCATGACCAACAAAAATACTATGTTTTCTGATGGTCATTGGTGACCCCTTTGACACCCCCTCACGACCCCCACAGGGGTCCCGACCCCCAGGTTGAGAAACACTGCTCTAGATGGAGGTGAACTACAACTCCAAAACTGAAGGTCAATGTCCACTAAACCCATCTTCCAGTATTTTCTGTTGGTCATGGGAGTCCTGTGTGCCAAGTTTGGTTCAATTCCATCGTTGGCAGAGTTCAGAGTGCTCTTTGATTGTTTCTCTCAGCATTACTTTGCGAACGAAGATTCTTAGGAAGGACTCATCCCACGCCTTTTACAAGCGTGTTGATGACTAAAAAGGCCAATCTGAGATAGGCAAGTTCGGTTGCAGAAAGCACAGCAGAAAGTCTCCTTGAGTGATGTTGTTTCCAAGTTGCGGTTCTTTCTGCGTTGTCATTTCCCTTCGAGACCCATTCGGCGTGTCTTCTCGAAAGAGGCTGAAGCATTGTGGATAGTGCATCTTCATGCCTCCCGATGTGAGGCCAGGGTGGACCATTGTTGGTGATCAATCTGGCCGAGCCTGAGATGTTGTTTCAGGGAGTCCTTATATCTATTTTTGGGGCGCCTCTCTTGCGCTGACCCGTGGCGAGTTCACCATAGAGTAGTATCTTTGGGAGGCGGTGGTCCTCCATCCTAGAGATGTGCCCTGCCCAGCGCAGCTGTGTTCTCAATAGCATGGCCTCAATGCTGGTGATCCCTGCTTGCTCAAGGACAGTGACATTCGTCACATAGTCGGTCCAGTGTATATTTAGGATTGAGCGAAGACAGCGCTGATGAAAGCGTTCAAGGAGTCGTAGGTGTTGGCGATAGGTGACCCATGTTTCAGACCCATAAAGGAGAATAGGCAGTACGATAGCTTTGATTGTAGGTGAACTATAAATCCCCGCAACTACAACTGCCAAATGACAAATTCATCGAGTATTTGGTACAGTGAATTAAAATATTTACATGATGATTTATAATAGTAGCCAAATTATAGTTATGAAGTAGCAACAAAAATAATTTTATGGTTGGGGGTCAAAACAACATGAGAAACTGGATTAAGAGGTCGGGGCATTAGGAAGATTGAGAACCACTGCCTTAGGAGGAATGCTGGGATTTATTAGAGTGGCGAAGTGTTTTGGACAAGAAATCCCACAATGCCTTGCTGTTGTTGGCTGCTTCTTCTGGGAATTGAAGTTCCCTGATATAAAAAGGAGAGGAAAAAACGCTAATAATTTGTATCTACCACACACAGCCGGTAGGCTGTTAGGAATTGTGGGAGTTGAAGCCCAAAACACCCGGAGGGCCAGAGTTTTCCTGTGCCTGGTATAGACAATTCCAATCTGCTTAACTTTCTTCTGCCTTTCTTTTCTTTTCCCAAGGAAAGTTCGTAGCTGCATTTTAAGAGCTGCGTGCCAAGTAGACATTTCAGAAAGGGAAATTAGCTTTTGCTGTCATTGCTCATTTGTATTAGGAAAAAGCTTTGCTTGCTGATTTGGTATCCAGCTCTTGAAGCCTTAGGAGACGTGCCAGGAGAAAGAAATATAGACCTGGCATTGCTTTTTATCATTTCTGAAGTGCCATTAAGCACAATGCTTTGCACATTCGGACTTGCGATGAGCTGTATTGAACGCAGTGGGACATATTTCTGAGGAAATGTTTATTTAAAGCATCCTTAGCCTTTAGAAATAATGATTTTAAGGGAGGAGACAAATATATAAATCAAAGATGGGAAACAGGATATGAATCATGTAGGAAATTATTTCTCAAACTTTGATCTTCCAGATGTTTTGGATTTCAGCTCCCCAATTTCCTGACAGTTGGCCAAGTCAGCTGGGGCTTCTAGGAGTTGAAAGGATCAACTTTTAGGAACAACTGACTTACAGTGCATCCACACTATAGAATTAATGACCTTTGACACCACTTTAACTGCTATGGCTCAATGCTATGGAATCCAGGAAGTTGTAGTTCGGCAGGGAACCAATGCTCTTCGGCAGAGAAGGCTAAATATCCTGTTAAACTACAACTTCCATTGTTCCTTAGCATTGAACCATGGTGATGTCGAACTGCATTAATTCAGTGGTGTAGGTACAGCCCAAGAGGGCCAAAGTTGTTTTTTCAAAGTAAGCAGACACTTGGAAGCTAAAAAATGAAAATATATTTGGTTGTTGTGACTTTTCCGGGCTGTATGGCCATGTTTCAGAAGCATTCTCCTGACGTTTCTTCCACATCTATGGCAGGCATCCTCAGAGGTTGAGGGGTCTGTTGGAAACTAGGCAAGTGGGGTTTATATATCTGTGGAATGTCCAGGGTGGGAGAAAGGACTCCTGTCTGCTCGAGGCAAGTGTGAATGTTGCAGTTGGCCACCTTGATTAGCATTGAATGACCTTGCAACTTCAAAGCCTGGCTGCTTCCTGCCTTGGGGAATCCTAGGTTCAGAAAATATATTTCAATGAGTATTTAGTAACTTCTATTAGTTTAATAGGACAGATATCCAGGTAAACCGATGCCTGCTAGCTATGACTTCCTTTACAGTGGAGAAAAAAGTGGTTCTAACTCTTGAAATTTCACAATGTTCTGTTTAGGGCCATAAATGTGTCCTTACATTATTTTGTTCTTAGGTGTGTTCTAATTCGTTTTTTTCTTTTCCTTTTGGCAGTCAGCAGTGGTGCTATGTATGGATGTTGGCTTTTCTATGAGCCATTCTGGTCATGGAGAGGAGTCTCCTTTCGAACAAGCCAAGAAAGTGATTACAGTGTTTGTGCAACGGCAGGTAATTAAAGAGAAATCACTTGTGGCTAGATCGTAGTTCGGGCAGTCCCCAAGTTATGAACAAAATGGAGTCTGTAGGTTTGTTCTTAAGTTGAATTTGTAAGTTGGAACAGGTATATTTTTAAAGTGTAACTCCAGCCCTGTCTGTCTATCATCCATCCATCCATCCATCTATCTATCTATCTGTAGTTTTGGATAGCATAGGGAAGGGTTAACATCCCCGTGGTGTTTGCTTTGCTGTCTGTGCTCATGTTCAGAAGATTTCACTTCACTTTCTGTCTGTCACTATTGGATTTTGAGAAATTTGGCTTATCGAAAGAAAGCTTGGTGATAAGGTGGAGACATCTTTTCCCCATGATAACTCTTTCAGGAGCAAATATTCTTTCCTAGAGGTAGACTTCTCTCACTTCCTGTTATCTCACCCCCGTTCTTAACTGTGAGTCATTTGTAAGTCAGATGTTTGTAACTTGGGGACTGCCTGTAGATGTTACAGGAGTCAGAAGTAGACTGCAGCATGACATTGACTCTGTAATATAGAATGAAACTAGTGTATCTTCTGGTATTATAATGTTGTGCATTAACTCCACCCCTGCTGTGGGGAACGTGCAAGAAAACCTCCTGTGTTTATCAGGATTTCAATAAACATCTAGAGCAGGGGTGGGCAATTATTTTTTCCAAGGGGCCACACGAGAGCCCCAAAATATTATGGCGGGCCACACCTAAAGGCTGAACTGCATTCTACATAATATCAATTGAATTTCTTTAATAATAATTTTAAAAGGCATTACAGTGCGTTTTCGATATATTAATAAGACTGATAAGAGTATATGTTATGAGCAATGGAAAAGAAAGGTTTTTATTTATTCACTAAAATTTTACAAAACAATGGTTAACAAAATGTGAACATTTGTATCATTTGTGATTCATTATATCAGGGGTCTGGAACCTTTTTGACTCAGAGAGCCATAAAAGCAAAATATTTTGAAATGTATTTCAGTGAGAGCCATATAATATATTTTAAGACTGAATTCAACTAAATGTGAGTATAATAAGCCCCTGAATTTATTCATAATAATAATGATGATGATAATATTCATTCAGCCTCTGCTGCTACTACTACTACTACTACTACTACTAATAATAATAACAATAACAACAGGTTCCTAGATTAGGAGGAGACCTCCAAGGGCCATCCAGTCCACCCTCCTGCCATAAGGGAAAAACACAATCAAGGCACTTCTCACAGATGGCCATTCAGCCAATAATAATAACAACAACAACATGTTCCTAGAGTAGGAGGAGACCTCCAAGGGCCATTCAGTCCAATCTCTTTCTGCCAGGGCCCTTCCACACAGGCCTATATCCCTGAATATTAAGGCAGAAAATCCCACAATATCTGCTTTGAACTGGATTATCCAAGTCCACACTGCCATGTAATCTGGTTTAAACCAGATTACATGGGATTTTATTCAGCTATGTGGAAATGGCCTCAGATAACCCAGGACCCTTCCACACAGCCCTATATCCCTGAATATTAAGGCAGAAAATCCTATAATATCTGCTTTGAACTGGATTATCCAAGTCCACACTGCCATATAATCTGGTTTAAGCAGATAACATGGGATTTTATTCAGCTATGTGGAAATGGCCTCAGATAACCTAGGGCCCTTCCACACAGCCCAATATCCCTGAATATTAAGGCAGAAAATCCCACAATATCTGCTTTGAAGTGAGTTATCTGAGTCCACACTCAGATAATGTGGGATTTTCTGCCTTGATATTCTGGGACATAGGGCTGTGTGGAAGGGCCCTAGGTCTCTACCTGAGGGGAGCCATAAGTCAGAGACAACGTAAAGACACACTGACATATTTTATTGTTATTTACATTTCAAATAATAATAATCTAGTTTTTACCAAAGTCCCCCAGAGGAAAGCGCGGAGCTCCTGCCTGTTCCAAACGGAGGCCCAAGGCGACCTGGAAACAAAGCTCTGCCTCACCCACACGCCCACCTCCTCTCCTTTTGCAAAGTTTCCTGGGCTCAAAGGAGGCTCTTCTCAGTCTCTCTCTCTCTTTCTCTCTCTCTCTCTCTCTGGTGCTGAGCTCAAGGAAAGGGAGGGAGGGAGGAAGGGACGGAGGCTGTGGTTGTACATTGGGTTTGAGAAGGAAAAAGACGGGAGTGATTGTGAAAGAGGGAGAGAAGAGGGAAAGAGAAGGAGGGGGGATTGAGAGAGAGAGAGGGAGAAACAGAATGAGAATGAAAAAGAAGGGAGTGATTGTGAGAGAGAGAGGGAGAGAGAAGGAGGGGTTGTGAGGAAGGGAAGGAGAAGGATGGCGAGCAAGGGGGAACCCAGGCGGGTTGGTGAGGTGAAAGCCGGTCCACGTGAGAGGCAAGAGCAGCTGACAGGGAGGCAGGGAGATGGACTGGCGGGCGGGCTTGGCTTCTTCCTGTCTGTTTGATGGCGCTGGGGCAGGCGGCGAGGAGGGCCAGGGTGGGGAGGAGGTTGAGATGATGGCATTGGGGGCCAGCCAGGGCGGGGTGCACTCCACCAGCCAGGCCCAGCAAGGGGGGATCCAGGAGGCAGCTGCTCCAGGCGCTTCAGCTGCGCCGCGCTTAGCAGCTCCGGCAGCGCCATGGAGGCAGAGGCCCGAGCTCAGCTGGAGGCAGGGCCAGCCCAAAGCTCTCCATGCCGGCTCTCAGCTGGGCACGCCGCCTTCACCCTCCTTCGCCTCAAATTCGGCACACACATCTGAGAGCCTCCCTTCCCCTCCCTGCTGCTTGCCTGCCTGCCTGCCTGCTTCTTCCGTTTGCTCGACCCAATGGGAGTTCGCCTCCCTCTCTTCACGAAGAAGCCGTGAGGGAGCCAAGAGCCGCACAGCATTGGCTGGCGGGCCGGATCCGGCCCGGGGGCCATAGGTTGTCCACCCCTGATCTAGAGCCTGCTGTGCAAGATGGGGATTTGTTTGTGACAGTGTAAGTCATTTTAGCAGCAGCTCCATTTGGGTGAGGAGGGGGTACAACGATCATAGGATTTATCAGGACAAGAAGATACTTTAAATTTGATTTCTCAGTATAATGAATACGTAAGTTTGGCACGTAGTAGCCTTCAGTCAAGCTTTGCCTCATGAGAAGTGCCACCTGGTTGCCAGGTTATAAGTGAAAGGGTCTGGGAACTTGGCATCAGTAGCAGTAATGCACTGGCAGTAGGCTTGAGCCAGGATCTGTTTTTAGCCATTTCCTTCAGCCAATCTGACTTCTTTGGTTTGTTCGGGTATCCGTAACGGCAAAGGGCCATCCGTCATGGATTCCTGTCCAAAACGTAACCACGTGGCATCCAATCTTGGCTCCTCCTCCCTTATTCGGCACCACAGTTTAATCTTTTTTATTTTCTTTTCTTTTCCTTTATTTTCTTGATTCTTTTTATTTAGTGGGACTGACTGGGAGTTGGGGATATGTAAGGATGACTGGGTGGTGTGAGCGCGCGCATTTGGGGGCTTTTGGAAGTCACCCATTTAGCTTGTTTTTCTCCTTCCCTTTCTCAACTTCAAATACTTCGATACAAAGATAATTATGATAATTATTAATCCCAGCAAACAGAAAGAAAACCCTCATTCTCTGAAAACTACTACCACCTAGTTACCTCTCCTCTACAGGAGAAAGTAGAAACAACTTTAAGGAAGTATTGAACCCGGAGTTTGACGTGTGCCCACTCCAGATGGGTCCTGCAGTGAAGAAAAATGAGGGTTTTTTTTAAGGAGTCGCGTGAAAACGGATACGGGGATCTACCAGTATCTGGTCAACAGAAACAGTTTGAGTTTAGCCAAAATGCACAAACCTAACTGGCAAGCTATTTGAAAGTGGATTGAGATCCTACCTCATGTTCCATTGTTCTGAGAAGTATCTGATTTGTCATCAACTGATACCAGAAAAAAAGTTGTTTTTCTCACTTTTGAGCAGACATGATCAGCCATAGTGGTGTGAAGGCCAGCTTTTGCCCTGGTGACAGGATTACCCTCTCCCTTTTTTTGAGATGGTGGGAGAAGGGTGTTAACCATAATCTTGATCCAAAGTCATTTTCAGGAGTACAACTCTGGCGAACAGATTCAAATCCTTGCTTAGCCATGGAAACCCACTAGGCTACCTTGGGTGAGTCACACAATTTCAGCCTCTCGGGAAAAGGAAGTTAACCCTCTGAAAAAAATTGCCAAGAGAACCCCATGATATTTTTTTCTTAGGGTTGCATTAGTTGGGGTGATTGGAAGGCACACAACAAACAACAGCAAAGGTAAACCATGACCTTGGGTGATTTCCAGAAATTATGATATACCTGCCCTATTCCCATTCCATTCGTTATTTTAAACCATTCATTATACATTGAAACCATGCCTCTTACATTGTTGGGAGCACAGGTCTTTGTAGTAAGATTTTTCTGGCCTCAGGATGTGTTTCTAAATATTGACCTGTAGTATTATGCAGCCCACATGACTCCAGTTTGATATCTAAATTTGAAAACTTGATGCAACTAAAGAGATTTTATTTGTGAGACTAGCAAATAGATGAGGCTTACCTGTAAAGTTTATGCCACTCACTCTGTCATCTTGTTTACCATTTCCAGGTGTTTGCAGAAAGTAAAGATGAACTTTCCTTGGTTTTGTTTGGCACAGAGAACACAGCAAATAGCCTTGCCAGTGGGGATCAGTATCAGCATATTGCTGTGCACAGGCACCTGATGCTGCCGGATTTTGATTTGTTGGAAGACATACAAAATGTGATTCAGCCTACTTCCGAACAAGGCGACAGTATCTTTTATGAATGTGTTTTTGCCAGAGAACAGTTGTATGGAGGGTTGAGAGTTTGTTTTGATCTCAAACCATCTTCTTAACACATTCCCATAGTCTTTATGATGAAACTAACTGTCCCCCATTTCACCAGCTTCTACGCTTATGACTTAAATTTTGCTTCAAAAACTAAAAAACTATGCTTTTAAAAATATACTGGTAGTAATTGGTAAATATCTGCTCGTCCCTTTTCTCTTTGGTGTATTGTCCACTCATGCTCAATAAGGGATTTAGGAAGAAACTGCTGTTTACCTTGCACACAAGTATAGTAGGATTGGCTAGAGGAGAATACAATTCTTTCCCACGCGAAGCTTTATTACATTGTTTACTGCAGGTGCACTGCTGCATCCTAAAACTGAAGTACACCTCAGTTCTGCCCTCTGTCACCAGCCTCATAATACCCAATGCTACTTAGAAACATATGCTTCCAGCCAGAAAGGACAAGGAGCAAGCTAAGGGGTCTACAGGCGTAAAAAGACTTTGTAAGAGAAGCTTCATTGTCAGAAGCTTTGTTAACTAGAGTATGCCTGTAGATGGCTTGTAGTCCATCTTTGTTCAGGATGTTGGTACAGAGTGATATCACATTGAAAGTGGCTTTGATAGTGTTCTGAGAGCTTGAGGATTGATTGTATTTTTGTGTTCTTCACATAACTTTGAGCATTAATTGTGTATAGTTGTTATTTCATTGTCTTTCCTTAATGTGCCTAGTTCTCGATGCTCTCATTGTGTGTATGGACTTGCTTCAAAAAGAGACAGTGTAAGTATTTCAGCACAGGATACGCTTTCTGAATTTTGAAAATAGGGCTGACCGACATTGTGAGCTGCCATGTGTCCCCTTAAGGGTTGAGAAGGCAATATGCAAATACCGCAAATAAATAAAATAAATAATAAATTTTCAGTACAGAAACCTTCCATGGCAAGACACCTTTTAAAATATTATTCTGCTGCGACACTATGTAATAAGAACATTTTAAAAAAGAAAGATAATAAAGATGTGTTGAAGAATGCTGGCCAAAAGAGATAACATGCTGATAATGAAAATCAAAATTCCCCATGTGTTACGTAGGTTAATAAACAAGTGAGGGAGGGTTTGTTAGTTAAATGGAGGCTATGGCAGTACTTTCAACTACCAAGATTCAGAAAATAATCTGATCAACAATACACTTTCCTGTTATTGAAAGGTAACAAGGATAATACACAAATTCTGATCTTTCCATTTCACTGTGTTCTGTTTTGTTTATTTGTTGTTTGAGACTAGATACTAAACTGTTTTTGTGAAGATTCCTTGAGTGACAGAAATTCAAACATTAAGTATGTAAGCTACGCCAGCTCTGTATTTCAAGTTCAACCACTTGGTTTAAATGTGGTTTAAAAATATTCCCTGAACTCTTTCCTCATCATTTTACTTACGTTGCCTCTGTCTTCTATTGGGTGTTCACAAATCTCCCAACTAAACAGTATATGCCATCTGTCCTGACCCTATGCCAATTTGGGCCCTGGCCCCATTCACACTACAGAATTCTAGCACTTATGTATCCACTTTAATTTCCCTGGCAATCCTGGGTTTTCTGTTTATGGAGAAGCATTCCATAATAAAAGGCCCCCTGGTGGTGCAGGGGGTTAAACTCCTGAGCTGCTAAACTTGCTGACCGAGAGGTCAGCAGTTCGAATGCAGGAAGCAGGGTGATCTCCCGCTGTTAGGCCCAGCTTCTGCCAACCTAGCAGTTCGAAAACATTAAAATGTGAGTAGATCAGTAGGTACTGCTTCTGCGGGAAGCTAATGGCGTTCCATGCAGTCATGCTGGCGACATGACCTACGAGGTGTCTGCAGACAACGCCGGCTCTTTGGCTTAGAAATGGAGATGAGCACCACCCTCCAGAGTTGGGCAAGACAAGACTTAATGTCAAGGGAAACCTTTATGTTTATTTCATAATAATGTCTTTATTTATATCCAACTTTTCTCCCTAAATAGGACCCATTTTTTTAAAAAAGCAATACAGATCCAACATACATATAACAGTAATCTATAAAACCAGATATACAATAATACCTAAATTTATTTATTTATTTATTTATTTATTTATTTATTGTTCACTTTTATATACTGCTCCTCCCTGCAGGCTCGGGGTGGTTTACATAAAACAACAGTAAAAGTACAGATAAAACACTTTGTTATATAAAACACAGGACATGTTCAGAGTTGTCAGGAGGCGCTTAGATTGAAGGCCTGCTTAAAAAGGGTCGTCTTGCAGGCCCTCCAGAAGGGGGCTAACTCCGTGATAGCCCGAACGTCGTCTGGTAACGTGTTCCATAGTGTCGGCACCACCACAGAGAAGGCTCTTTGTCTTGTTACTGAAAGGCGGCAGGAACGGATTGATGGAATCATCAGAAGATGTTCTTCTTAGCGCAGCGATCTCGGGGGAACATATGGGGTGAGGCGGTTCCTCAGGTACACTGGCCCTAGACCATACAAGGCCTTGAAGATCAACACCAACCCCTTGAAAACAATCCGGTACTCTGTTGGCAGCCAGTGCAATAAACATAAATAAGAACATTTATCAAATACAAATACAATTGTGGGAAACTCATCAATACAGATGGTAAACTTAGCAAAACACACTGAATGTTAGCCTTCCTGTCGTTCCAAACCAAGTCTCTTCATTAAAAGTTTGTGAGAACAGGAAGGTCTTTAGCTGCTTTTAAAAATATGTCAGGGAAGGGGTTGCTTTGACCTCCTTGGGGAGGGAGTTCCAAGAAGCCCCCCCCCCTCTCTCGTTGCCACCAACCACATTTGCAGTGGTTGCAGCAACGAGAGAAGGGCCTTGCCGGAAGATCTTAATGTTCAGGCAGGTTGGAATGAGGAGAAGCAGTCAGATAGGTAAGTAGGGGCTGAACCATTTAGGGCTTTAAAGATCACAAGCAGCACCTTGAATCGGGCCCAGAAACATATTGGCAGCCAGTGCAAGTGCTTTAGCAGGAGGGTAGTCTGCTTCCTGGGTCCAGCACCTGAATATTCATCCAAATAAAGGACACAATTTTACTACACCATTCTATATAATGGAACTTGAGCAACCACAGACTTTTTGGTGTCCTGAAACCAAATCCAAGCAGACACTAAGGAACCATCTTACCCTTACCAATTCAGAATAGCCAACAACAGTTTTACATCAACATCCCAAATGCATCATATTTCAGTTAGGCAATACATATTGTACATTGACTGGACTTTTGTTAAATATGTGTGGTCGAATGACTAAGCCTCTATTTTTAATGATCATTTCAATATCACAGCTGTTTTCTCTCTCTTGAGATTGATGTTGTTTTTCTTCCTTTAAGAGGGAAAAAATATGAGAAGCTACACATTGAAGTTTTTACTGACCTTGGCAGTCCCTTCAGTGAGGATCAACTGGATATTATCATTGCTAACTTGAAGAAAACTGGGATCTCGCTTCAGTTTTTGTGAGTGTGCGGAGATCTATGAAATCTGATTTCTACTTCAGGTTGTTCTCAAAACCGGAAATGCTTCTGCTCTGTCTCTAGCAGTGTAGTGTGGATGGTATTTCTTAATGTTTTTGATTAGGTACTGCTGCTTGCAGTCTGCATAAGGAAAAAGCAGTAATAACTATATTCATTGCAATGAATTTTTTCCAACTGATGTAAATTATGCAAAGAATAAAACATCTGGCTTTGCTTGCCATCAGCAATTTGCCATTAAGAAAAATGATAATGGATGCATTGAAGTTGATAGAGTCTATGAAAAATAGTATCCAAGGGAGCACCTAAGTTGTCCAGCTACAGCAAAACTAAGAAGGATTATTGTGGTACTTCTAAGACAGAGATAGGTCTCTGATATCGAATGTTATATCAAATGTGCTGGTCATTAAGATGCCACTGCATGGTTATTGTGTCTTCAGAATGGGGTGGGTCAGTATGTAGTGTGAATCACTGCACCTCCCTATGGCATTTGCCATACTGTGATAGTTTAGATGTGTTGAAGATCTACCACTGGATGGTATACTCAAAAGCAAGCACCATCATTTTCAGTGGATCTTATCTCATAGAATCCAGAGCAGCAGAAGAAAAGCTTGCTTCCTTCTCTATGTGGCATCCTTTCAAATATTACAACATGGATATCATGTCCCGTCTCAGCCTTCTTTTCTCCAAGCTTAATATACCCACCTGCCTCAACCATTCCTCATATGGCTTGGTTTCCAAACCTTTGATTACTTTGGTTGCCAATATGATCAAAAGTTTGGAATGATCAAAGCTTCAAATAAACTGCATAAAATGTATTGGCAAGGAGAATCTGCTGTTGGCCTTCTCACTTCTGAGATAAATCACTTCTGAGCAGGTAGAATAGATTTGCACTAAAGCTGGGCTTTAGCACAGCTGATTAATCGCCACCAGCAATAGATCACACCAATCGAAAGGTTGGCAATTTGAAGCCCGAGTCAGGGTGAGCATCCAACCTTCAGCCCAGCTCACTGTCCACCTAAGCAATGCAGAAACAGCAGTGAGTAGAGAAATTAGGCACCACTTAAGCAGGGAGGTATTTTATGCCACCATAAAAAGGAAATATCAGAAAATGCCTCCAATCAATCAATCAAAACTTTATTACGGTCACAGACCAGCACAAAGCGGGCAAAAGCGCCCTAAGAGGAGAAGGACAACTCCCCAGTAAACAGTTATTTAAAATCAGACTAGAAATCAGTATAAAAATATATTTTAAGAGACAGGATATTGTTGCCTTACGGTGTCAATCATCCTTCGTCTGATATTAAGGGCAGCAGCACAGAACTTAGCAACACTGTAAGTCATTGCAGTGTTAGAGTCCGAAAGCAGCAGGGTGGAATAACATCTTTCACTGCGCCCCGGGTACTTTAAAAGCCATGGTCCAATGAGATTGGATCTAAGATCTCTGTAGAACATGCATTGAAGAAGCACGTGCTCAGTTGTTTCCACATCACCAGACTTACAGGGGCATAGTCTCTGCTTGAAGGGGGTCTTCTGATACCTCCCCTCCAATACAGCCGATGGGAGGGCATGGCATCAAAGAAAGGAGGAAGTCTGTGATCAAGGGCTCTTTGTCATAGAGGATGAAGCGACAGCACTGCCCTGTGGCTGGAATCGAGCATAACTTCTGGGACACTGAAGTTGGGAAAAATACCAAAATACACCTCTATCTGTCGTCTGTGCTATCTGGTTAACGACATTGAATGTTTGCTGGGTATGTGTTCTGTGATCTGCCCTGAGTCTCCTTTGGGGTCCCCTTTGCCCTCCTTTCTGCTAGAGATCCCCGTGTACAACTAGTGGGCCACTGTGTGACACAGAATGCTGGACTAGATGGGCTGAGGCCCGATTCAGCATGGCTCTCTTATGTTCTTATGTTCTTAAGGGCGGGATATAAATAAATAAATACAGTGCTAAGGGAAAGGGAATGAGTATTTAGCCCCTTTTATTTCCTGCATACACCAGAGCACTCATCGGGTTTGTGTACACTTCCCTGTTGACTGCTGTTGCTTTCAATACATGCATTTCTTGTTAAATATAGCTTGGGCCTTGCTTGTTGGTCTATGAGTTACAACAGTGCTGTCCAACTTCTACCGGATCTAGGGCCGGACTTCCAGTCACTGATGACCTGGGGGGCCGCTCCGCGCCACTTCGCAGCCACGTCCCCGGCCCCTCCTCCTAAAGTGTCTAGCCAGCCTCAGAAGCGGCGATTTCGCTTTTGAGGCTGGCGTGACCTTTAGGAGGAGGGCAAAGCCAAGGGAGCCCTCCATGGCTTCGCCCTCCCTCCTGAGGTGTCACGCCAGCCTCCTCCTCTGTTCTGCCTCCCACCGGCGCACCGATCAGGGCACGGTGGGAGAGGCAGAACGGAGAAGGCAGGCCTATGGAGGAGGAAGGGAAGCGCTTGCCTTCCTCCTCTTTAGGCCTGCCTCGTCCTCTGTTCTGCCTCTCCCATCGGCACCCCGAACAGGGCGCCAGTGGGAGAGGCAGAACAGAGGAGAAGGCAGGCCTAAAGAGGAGAAAGGCAAGCGCTCGCCTTCTTCCTTTTTAGGCACGCCTCGTCCTCTGTTCTGCCTCTCCCATCGGCACCCCGAACAGGGCGCCGGTGGGAGAGGCAGAACGGAGGAGAAGGCAGGCCTAAAGAGGAGGAAGGCAAGCGCTCGCCTTCTTCCTATTCAGGCATGCCTCGTCCTCTGTTCTGCCTCTCCCATCGGCACCCCGAACAGGACGCCGGTGGGAGAGGCAGAACGGAGGAGAAGGCAGACCTAAAGAGGAGGAAGGGAAGCGCTCGCCTTCTTCCTATTTAGGCACGCCCCCTCCCCCCCCGGCGTTCCCGATTGGTGCGCCGGGGGGAGAGGCGGGACGGAGGAGGAGGAAGGGAGCGGGTGGGGCTGGGTGATGTCAGGCCTAACGTCACCCAGCCCCGCCCCACAGAGATCGTTTTTTTAAAAAAAAATTACTATTTTTTGCAGGGTAGGCGGGGGCCGTAGGGAAGGGGCTGGGGGCCGTATACGGACCTGGGGCCGCCAGTTGGACAGCCCTGGGTTACAACAAAGGAGGCGGTGATTTGGATGCGCTGTACTAAACTTTTAATTTAGACTCATTCTGTAAGGGACAGTACACCAGCTCTGCAAGTTATCAAAAAAAAAGTCTAGAACTAGTCATGTCATTAGTGACTAATGGTGCAGCAGTAAATAAGCATCATCTGTGTGGGTTTGCTTACTAAGACTTGAGAATGACATTTGAAAGTGTATCAGAACAAAAGGAGACTTTCAGGCATCATTGCACATGCTTTCTTATTCAAAAAAGAAATAAATAGAAGCTATCATTTGAATTGATTTGTTGTTGTGCCTTGTGAATGAGGAACGTACACTGAAACTGTTTTTTAATTGCTTATTTAGTTTGCCGTTTCCAATGAATGACGAAGGTGGAAGCGGGGATAAGACGGATCGTGCTCATTCTCATAGGCCCCAAAATTCTTTTCCAAGAAAAGGGCTATCAGAGCAGCAGAAAAAAGGCCTCCAAATGGTGAGGAAGCTGATGTTTTCACTAGACGAAGAAGATGGACTGGAGGAGATTTACACTTTCAGGTAACCTTGATGTCCTTATGCTTCTTTTATTAAAAGCTTTGCTTTTTACTTCACTTGCAACACAAGACAAACTCCAGAAGTCTAATGTGGCTTAATGGTAAAGGTAAAGGTTTCACCTGACATTAAGTCTAATCAAGTCCAACTCTGAGGAGTGGTGCTCATCTCCATTTCTAAGCCGAAGAACCGGTGTTGTCCACAGACACCTCCAAGGTCATGTGGCCAGCATGACTGCATGGAGCACCATTACCTTCCTGCTGAAGCGGTACCTATTGATCTACTCACATTTGCATGTTTTCGAACTGCTAGGTTGGAAGAAGCTGGGTGTAAGGACTCACCCGTCCTAAGCAGGCCGAATCCTGCTTGGAAGTCTGGATCCCTGTTTGGAAATTGCTGGCCTCCATTTTAGTAAGGGAGTTTCTGCTAGCAGCCATCAGGAGAAGGTCAGAGCCAGAGAGAGGGGGTGTGGCCGTAGAGTCACTCTGCTCAGATACAGTTTCTTCCCTGTGATTGGCTGGGTGCCAGAGGGGAGGAGTGGAGCTGACTAGGAGAAGGATTCCTGTCAGAAAGATTTTAGTCTTGTAGGAGGCTTCAGATGAGAAGCATCTGAGCCTCGTGAGTCTTGTCTTGGGAGAGGCTTCAGTTAAGACACATCTGAGCCTTCTCTGTCTGGTGCCAGGCTGCAGATAAGAAACATCTGAGCCTGAGGAGTCTTGAGCGAGGTTTCTGGGGGAGTATCATCAGAGCCTCTGCAATAGAGACTGACAGTCTAATCTATAGCTAACCACCACAAGGGAATAGGCTGGACTAAGGGGGTCAAGACCTAGCACTGACAGCTCTTAGGGCCAGGAGAGATTCTAGTGGTGACGCTTTAGTTTAGAGCCAGAAGGACTGACTGGAAATAGTCAGTTAGATCACCTTGTCGTCTCTTGTGATAGAGACACAGGTGGGGCTCTGAGACTGTGGTGCTAATCTAGTTATTAGCTACTGTTAACAAGACTCAGGGAACTGTCTATGGTATAGAACAGGGGTGCCCACACTTTTTCATCATGCGAGCTACTATATGAACAATCAAGTTGAAAAGATCACCTGTTGTGCATGTGAGTGTGTGCGGGCACGCGCACGCTCCTACTGCAGACTTCCATCCACGCGGGGCTTCTTTCTTGTCTGCCCACGAACTCGCCGCCGCACACACCCGGGAAGAGGATCCTCTTTGCCTTTGCGCGCATTCTCTCTTAATATCTTCGTTGCCTTCCTCCTTCCTGCTGCGTGCTTTTGCGAAGCAGGAAGTCCCCATCCCGTCCTGCCTCTTGCGTGCACAGCAGGCCCCTCCCACGCACGCAGCAGGAGGGTATTTATAGGCGCACCCACCAGCGCTCCGGCCAGATATGGCTTCGGCGGCGGCTCGGAAGGTGCAGGGCTGGGAAGAGGGGCCGCCTGGCTGCTGCCTGGGCCGGGAAACTCAACCGAGAGAGGGACCCACGTGAGGCTGGAGCCTCCCCACGGCAACCTCCCCCCTCCCTCGAGGCTTCCTTACCTGGGCAGGAGAAGGAAGAGTGGAAGAGGTGCTTCCCCAAAGTGACAGATGCAGCGGGCAGGCGGGCGCCCTTCCTTCCTTCCTTTCGAGGGTGTCACTCAGAAAGGACGCCCAAGTGGACGGCTGGCAGGAAGGAGGACCCCTCCCACTGGTGACAGTCCATGCCCACGGGGGGGGGGGAGAGAGGGTGGCTCTTCCTAGCCGACTCTGAAGAGCCACACATACTCTCTCTCCCGTGGGCCCTCGCTGCCTTTCTCCTTTGAGGGCGAGGGGGGGCAAGGTGGAGAAAGGCTGCGAGGGCACAAGCATCAGCAGCAAGTGGAGTCTCCATCCCCGCAGTCTCTTCGGGTTCAGCCCCAGGAACA